>OZ023207.1:32029548-32348795 GCA_963995525.1 Escarpia spicata | reverse complement strand
TTTATTATTATTTTTAAAATAAATACAGCAGAACTATGGCACAACATTTAATTAGTACTCGTGTTTGCCAGTGTAATGCTAAACCGACCATAAACAATTGCGGTGCAGCACAATGTCGCCGTCAAGCGACCAAGTACATAATCGACGTGGCCTCCTTGCACCTAGCAACTAGCCTCGATTACCCAGGCGCCGTGAGGTGGCAGCATTGGCCCTTCACTAAGGCCTGCATTATTAAAACTGCCAAGATTACCGGTAGGGGGCTTTACCCCAGATTCGGGTTGAGACGATGATTGGTTCTCAGGCCAACTATGAAATAACAAATTAAATAAGGATACACTTTTATCAGATAATACTATACTATAACAACTATTCAACATTAAATGTATACTGAAACATGACACACACACACACACACACACACACACACACACACACACACACACACACACACACACACACACACACACACACACACACACACACACACACACACACACACACACACACACACACACACACACACACACACACACACACACACACACACACACACACACACACACACACACACACACACACACACAAAATAAACCGACATGTCAACAAGTGGGCAGTCAAAAGCGCGATTCTGAGCCAAAGTATCTTCCTGGCGAAGTCACGCAGCCAGGCGAGAGTCGGTTAAGCAAAACTACCCAGTAACCAACGCTTGTCTTGGCAATGGGTTCGTCAATAACGTCAACTGTGTTTTGTCGCACTGTTTAATGGTCTTGCTGGGTGATAACTGAATCCAACATAATGCTTTTGTATTATTTACGTTCGGCAACGTTGCTATTTTTTCGATGTAAAACTGTTAGATATCGTAACCGTTCCACAAGCCAAGGCATCGGGAACATCGACCAATGACCTTCATCACACGTTGCGTGGCAACATAAAGTGCATCATCTTATGTCATTTATTTTGCAAGCAACATATATGTGTGTACGTGTGTGTGTATGTGTGTGCGTGTGCGTGTGCGTGTGCGCGTGCGCGTGCGTGTGGAGATTGATCTCACTTCTCAGTAAAGGCGACGCCCAACTGCTTATATTGTAACACAATAAATACATTATTACGTGGCCAATGTTAATAGCCGTTGCTACAACATTCAACAAGACGCCCTCGTTTATAACATAACATAACATAACATAACGTTTATTTGACCCCATATAGGTACACAATTAATTGGTTTTTGAACATCACTTATGCTGTAATAAACAACAAATATAAACATTATGCAGACATACATAAACGAATATCATTATATGTTCAACATACTATTCGGAAAATACATACAAACGCATGTACAGCTATTATGGTATTGGTGTACCATAGATATTAATCATATAGCTTATTCAATCGGGGTCGGTGACTCCTATTAAGACACAATTGTCGCTATCATAGGAGCCACCCTATTTACGTGATAATTTATGTGGTCATTTTACAAGGTGTCTATCTCATGTATGTTTTTGGGGAGTGCTTGTTTTATGTGAGAATGTAAGTTTGTATGTGTGCTGGTTGCCTGAAGCTAGCATCAAATGTATTGTATTTAATGATTCTGTTGACATGTGTAGCAATTTGATAGAGTGCATGAATCGTTATATTTGTGTAACAAGTATGTTTTTATATAAAATGAGAAGCCTCGCAAACTGTGAGTATATATTTTGTCTTTGATTATATCGGGGGTGTCATTTATAGCATGTGGTAGGCTGTATTTGAGACATTTCATTGCAAATTCATGCTTAGTTCTAAGAGTATGTATATAATTTTTTTCACGAGTATTATAATTATGTATGTTTACACTTGGGATAATTTGCCAGTTAAGTAAATAAGGAGGTAACATTTTATGGATGTATTTAAAGTAAAATTTTAATTCATGTAACTTTAATATAAGTAAGTGGTTCCGTGTGTGAATTGTATTTGTTTAAGGTTATTATTCGCACGGCTTAAAAAAAAAAATTATTATATTTATTTGGTATCCCCAAACCATGGTACAATAATTGATATGAGATAATATTAATGTGTTATATAACAACACTTTTATATCTAAAGGTAATACATATTTTAATCTGTTTATTATGCCAATTGTTTTGGAGCACTTATTTGAAATTTTCTCAGTGTGTTTTTTCCAATTTAGGTTAATGTCTAAAGTCAATCCTAGAAAGTTAAATTCATCTACTCTTTCAATATTTATATTATCTATTTTAAGCGTAAGAGTCTGCGTGCGTTTGTTAGGCATATGAAAAATCATGTATTTTGATTTGCTTTTATTTAAAGATAATTTATTTATGTTTAGCCATTCATTAACTTTAAAAAGTTCTTCATTTATTAAGGATTCTGTACTTTTGTTGCGTGTGTTGTTGTTATTGTTAAGACATTTTAAAGAGCTAGATAATGTGGTGTCATCAGCGTACATGACGAAATTAAATAATTGACTAGCTTGTGAGAAATCATTTATGTAAATGATAAATAATAGTGGTCCAAGGATGTAACCTTGTGGGACGCCGATTGTTATAGGTAAGATGTCTGAATTTATTTGTTCAAATTCAGTGTATTGTTTCCTGTTTTGTAAGTAACTTCTGAATAACTGCAAAGTTGAACCATTTAGGCCATAGTAAGTTAATTTGTTAAGTAAAATGTTATGGTCAATAGTATCAAACGCCTTAGAAAGGTCGAGAAATACATTAATTGGTTCATCATTATTATCCATTTGAGTTATAATTCTATCTATTAGCTCAAGCGCAGCAAATTCCGTTGAATATTTTGCTCTAAAACCATACTGATTATCAAATAAAAGCTTCATATCATTGAAATATGAATATAACTGAATACAAATTAATTTCTCTAACACTTTAGAAATTGTGGGAAGAAGGGAAATTGGTCTGTAATTTTCAAATAAAGATGGATCGTCTTTCTTAAATATAGGAATAACTTTTGCAATTTTTAGTTTGTCTGGGAATATCCCGGATTTTAAAACTTGGTTTATTAAAAACTTTAATGATTTTATAATTGCAGGCTCAATTATCTTGAGCAATTTTGATGAAATGCCATCAAATCCAGAGCTGCTTTTTGTGGGAAGATTATTGATAGTTTTCCTAATAGTCTCTTCATCAACACTCTGAAACGTAAATACAGAATTAACGTTTTTGTTTAAATAATAACTATAGTTTTTGTTACCTTTATATTTAATACCTTGTGCGATGGTCTGACCTATATTTGTAAAATAATTATTAAATTTGTTTGCAATATCCTTTTTATCAGTTATTTTTGTACCATTTTCTATTTTAAAAAAATGGTAATCTACGGTTTGTACGATTTTTTGAAAGAAATTCATTAATAACTTTCCAGGTATTTTTTATATCATATTTAAATCGATTAAATCTTTGTTCAAAATACACTTGTTTGGCTGCACGAATATTTTTCTTTAATATCGTATTATAAGTGTTTAGATTAATATTAATAGCTTCATAGTTTGTCGAATTTGGTTCTGTCAATTTTAATTGTTTATAGAGTTTGTCTCGATATTGAATAGATTTTAGCAATCCTTGTGTAATCCACGTTGATCTTTTATGTTTATGTTTATTAAATTTCACCAGCTTAGTTTGCATATGCTTATTTTTTGCCCGTATAATTTCTTCGTAGATTATATCATAATTTAAATTTATGTCTGCATTTATATTTTTATTTAGCTTATTGTATATCTCATTTGATTTTATTTCGTTTTTAACTTTATGCATTGCCTCTTCATTTAGTATACTTATTTTAACATATTTAGGTGGAGATTCAGTCTTTAATGAGACGTTGATGAATATAAAATACGGCTGATGATCAAAAAAATTTTTGATTAAAATCCCTGCAATACTCTCCAATATAGATTTATTCAGTTTACAAAAGAAATTATCTATTAAAGTACCATTTGTTCTAGTAAATCTAGTAGGAAGAGTAATTTGCGGGTAAAGGCTGTGTGATATTATGGTGTCAAAAAAGTTACTATATGCATCATTTTCATTTAATTTAAGCAAATTTATATTAAAATCACCTGTGATAATGAGATTGTTATTACAGTTGTTTTCCACTGATGATATTGTAGAAGTAAATTCATTTATAAAAGCATTTAAGTTATCATTAGAAGTTCGTGGAGGTCTATATATGTTTCCAATGGTTATGCTCTTAGATAGTTTACCACCATTTATTTGGACTATCATCCCTTCCCACTGTTCGTACATGTTTACATTTAATATAACCTCTGATCTATATTTGTTGTCAACATATATTATTAGCCCTCCTTTGTTACTGCACGTCTTACCTTGAGCTAAACAGTCATAACCATGTAAGGAAAACTGTGATAGGTCATCGTTTTCTGATTTCCAAGTTTCTTGTAAGCAGATGACATTAAATTTAAAATTGTTACTACTTAGCTCTTCTACAAAAGCTTCCAGTTCGTTAAATTTTGAATTTATTGATTGAATGTTAGTGCTTAAGATACTAAAACGCGTAGTGTTTATCTGTGTAAGTTTGCTAAACTTATCAAAGTCATAATATGATGACCGACGTATTAGTTGAGGTTCATAATTTTCAACATCATTTGTGTCTAATTAATTAAGTCATTGTTATTAATACCTCCTAAAAAGGAGAGGAACGTATCGTCTAATGTCATGCCTTTATATAATTTTGTATTTATCATATGTATTTGTTATTATATTTGTATGTGTGAATGAGTGTTCAACAAATTGTGATATATGTATATACCGATAATGAAATATATTTATGGCATTGCCTGTCGTAAGTTTTATAGACGTAATGCACTGAACGTAAATGTGAGATTGATTAAACATGTAAATGTGAAAACAGTTTGAGATAGACATCTTGTAGTTTGGTATATATATATATATATATATATATATATAAATAACATAAAATAAGAATGATTTGCATAATGAATGCAAGAAGACCTTGTCATGGGAGAGGTGTAGAGCATACAGTATTAAAACGGTTTTACAAGCCACAGATATATTACCTGAGTATTCGTAGTAACATACTAATGCATTTCACAGCAATAGAACGAACACATGTATTAAGATAAGTTCAGTGAGAAGCTAAAGTTTTTGTTTATATAAAGTACAGCAGTAAAACATAGTGCAATACAAGGTTAAGCATTTTGCTTCATTAACCATTATTACTGTGATATGATAAGATTTAATTATACACATATAATCGCACACATACATATACATACTTGAAAGTTATTTCTGTGTATATATAGTAAGTAATATGAATACAGGTTTACATTTCACAAAAAACGCTAACATATTTACATCATGTGCAATAAATAACACAGTGCTTTCATTTCAGATGTATACATCATATTTGTCAATCCATTTTTCTGACAATAAAAAATAGAAAAATATATTATTAAATTATATATATTAAATACATATGTATTTATATATTAGCTGTACAACTATTTCAGCTAACAAATGTACAAAACAACATGACTAGCATTCAACTCAAAGACAATTATAAAATATATATTTTCATAAGAAAACAAAATAAATTACAGTTTCAGTTTAACGGGATGTGCATCAGTGCACAAGGAGCTGGAGCTAATATTTCTAGGAAACACTAACACTAAATATTATGTTACTAAAATCACTAGAAAAGAGTCCACAGAGAAACTGAAAGTCGAGAGTACAACAAGTCATTTGCAATTTAGATAGAGCAGTTTAAGTAGATTGATTGTTCAGCATGTAGTAACAGCCTAACTAGCTAGGAATGTCACCAGATACATTGATAATATTCCCAATATATCTGATGGCACTGCAATAACACTTGCATGTAATCACTGAATCAAAGTAGAAAATACAGTTTAACATTATGCAGAAGTCGACGTAATGCTGTCATGTGTTTACGTCAGCTTTACAGATATTGTAATTTGAGAGAAGGAAAAAAGGAGAAGAAGAGAAAGAGAAAAAACCAGCTTGTAGAGAAAGAACTAGAAAAGATAATAATTTAAAACGATTAAAGATAATATTAACTGACATTACATTATATTATCCCGGAGTCTGAAGAGTCAGTAAAGAGGACTTATCTCTCTTTTAATTGACCTCGCTGCGTAGATCACGTCTCGCTCAGTGGACTCACGTTGCGCAGTCTCGTGTAACGAAAATAATAAAACATTAACAAAATATCGTTCGTATACAGGGGCCGATTCCCGGTCGCAGGCCACGTGTTCAACGTAAAGTGTTCATATCCTCCTGCGTGTGGATGACCCTGCTCGTGTTTGCTAATGTCTTGATTACCACTTTTCCATTATAGGTCCAGCTGTCGGCAATTTTCTTCGCACGTTTCAACTGCCTTGTAGCGCTAGCCAGCGCTGCGCGGCGCTGCGTCAAGTCCTCGTTGACGAAGATTTGGTGTTGGTTTTCACTGACGCTGTTACGCAATCGACTTCTAGCCCGTATGACTTCGTCTCGCACGTTAACTCTGTTGAATCGCACAATGACTACACGATGTCGATCGCCTGTTTCTGCCCTTTTGCCAAGCCTGTGGCTGACTACAATGTCCTCTAGCGTCACTGGGGGGGTCACTGCCATTTTGACATTGATGGTTTCCACTACTTTGGCAGTAGTGTCCTCCCCCGCCCCAGTTTCAGGGATTCCATGAAACCTTAAGTTGCATCGTCGGGAATAGTGTTCAGTGTTATCGCACTCACTTTCAAGATGACCAACTTTTTCTTCGAGGGCTACAATTCTGCGCTCTTTGGTTTCAAGCTTCGAGTTCAGGTCAGCGATTGTCTGCGTGAGGGTGTCGATCTTATCGGCCAGTGCTTATACGCTAATTTAGTCGACATCAGGGAAAATTATGACACCAACGTTTTAACGATACAGCATAGCTAGCGTTGTTGGAATAACTTTCGTTGTCTTTATAAAATAATGTTTATTACGATAGTGTTAGCGGTAATATAATACTTCAAACTGAATGCTGCAATCAAACATTGTTGCCTGAGTTATTGGTTAGACGTGTAATTAGAGCGATAATACACAGCGTCCGGATTACCGGTAAGACGTGTACTGAGAGCCACGGTGTCCACAACAGATGAACAGAGTGTACCGCCAGAGGTGATCCCTCGACCCTAACCTGGATTGACCTCACAAAGGTATCAACCACAGTTCTTTTGAACCTCGTGCCATTGGTTAGTTGGTCATGCGTGACGAGTGTACAATGTCGTCATTGGATCTGTCCGTCTCATGCAATACCAATCCCCGCCCGTCATTCAGCTCAGTGAGCTGCTCAATGTTTTTGGGTCAGAAATTAAGCTACCTATTTACATTTAGGGATTGTGTCAAAATTGAAAATTTGTGAACACTTCCTGTTTGGATAAGCGTTGCAGTGTTTTTAGCATTGTCCTAATCATGTACATAAAAACGGTACAATACAATATGGTTATTCAATGTGTAAACAATTGCACATAATTATTCTCGCATAGTATTTTAAAACATGCACCAAAAGTGAATTGTTAATTTAACGCAATTGTCGTTAACAGGGAGATTAAATTATTTGAATATTTTCAGTGCATTTAATTCGATCTAACTGAAGAACGAATCAATGAGGTTAATTTAATTTAACGATGTAAGTGTTAAATATACTTTAACTACAGTTAGGTGCGAAGACTGGGGATGAGGCCACGGTGCTGGCTTCGTAGATGAGACAGGGCGTCGGGTGCAAGGGTGGGGCAGACCCTGTTCCAGCATCCTTGCTACAGGTCAAATATTTGTTTTACCACTAGTCAATGTTACGGCATTAAAGGCCATATCCTGGAATAAAATGTGCTCTTTTCCTTAATAACAAATGGTTTATGCCCTTTCAAATGATGATATTGCAAAAATGTTTAAATATGGTATATGAGCATACGACATAAAAAGAGCCTTTAAATTTGCCATTTTACGGAAACTCCCGAGCAATGCCGGGTTTGCATTTGTTGCTGAAACGTGACGTCAGTCGTGGTTCCGCCGTCAGTTAGTGCAGCGGCTTCACGCCTGCGGCCCTGTGCAGTCGCGCGGTGTCACGTAAACAACTCGATACAAATGGCGGCTTACTCGAGTAGTTCAGAGAGCGATATCAATTTTTACGCGGATCACGAAACGTTTGATCATATATATTTCGGTGACAGTGAGGATGACATTGCCGAGATCGACAATGTTGATGTTAGCCAGTTAGTGTGGCACCGTATAGACACGAACCAGTGAAGAAGCTCCGACAACTGACCGGGCCCACTTGCGCAGATTCGCCGGTAACCGAATCGCCTTCGCCTCTGTTGTGTTCGTCGAAGGAACGGCAGATTTCTTTACATCTGACTTACGCCTGAAACCCATCTTCCATTGTACGAAGCCTTCGAAGTCGCCAGGCGCAACGAAATGCGAACCACAAATAAAGCTAGTTGCCGTAGCATGGGTCCAGTCGGCCCTGTTGTTGTTTCGAACAAAACGTTTCCATTTCTGCCGAGTAACTGGCTCTTTGGGAAATTCGTGCACAGAATGGCCAGTCAGATTCGAATTGTTGCAGTTTCCAACAACACATTTGTTCACCATTTCTATATGTGAATGAATGTATACCAGTTCAAATATCCACCAAAGAAATCCAGCCGCCGAGAACGCTTGCGATCCCGGGAATGTTTTCCACAACTGACGTCATGATTCTGCCTCTCGCGGCATTTTCGGAAAACAGACTTTTCGAAGCCTGCGCCAGGACAGGTCCCATTTAATGTCAATTTTAGAAATGTTTCAGCAAACGTGTGGTTTCTGGGTTGTCATTATATTGCAGAACACATATGTACATGCATATTTTTATATTTAGTAGCAATTTTTTCTCCTCAGGATATGGCCTTTCAATGCACATTAACAAGTTACGATAAACATGCGTATTGTAGGGTATATTGATGCGACATTAGGTTGTTTAAAGCGGTGCGGTGAAAAGACGTGTTTGTACTGGCAAGTCCCCGCAGACTGCCTCCATTGACCGAGGCGGTCACGGCCAGGTTGCATCGTCTGTGCTCAGCGGAAAGTCAATCAACCGGTTTCGTTAACGGTGGCAGCCGTGGCGGTGGCGGTGGCAGCCGTGGCGGTGGCGGTGGCGGTGGCCGGGGTGAGTAACTCGGTAGTGAAGTATAGCGTCTCGCCAGTCTCATCACGCGGACTGAAAGTTCAGTGCTGTGTAGCAATTACCGCTCGGTCAACTCTCTCCAGGTACGTGTCCGTCGTCGGTCGTAAACAGTAGCCTCGTCCGGCTACGCTATTAGGTGGATGCACAAACTGTTTGAACCTGCGCAACTTTCATTACTTACAGGTATATGAATCAGGTAGACCAACGTGTTGACTGTTTGGTTATGGTTAATAGTTAGTTCGATACAGTGTGTAACGATTGTGGATCGTCAGATGACGATATTTGATCGCGTGTCATCGCTTAACACATGTTACAGCACGCCGTGGCACTGTTGGTTCACGACGGGGAAGGCGGTCTTGGCACCCGTCGTCACAGCCACTAAGGCGGGTATCTGGTTTCACACCAAGTCGTTCACCCCTGCTCCGTCCCTCGATATTTAATTGTTGTATACACCCTTCGCAGCACTTCTGTCCTGCTGAACGTCTGCCAGTGTTGATACATATATAGATGACCAAATTATGAAGAACGTATACCTAAGATAGTAATCGAAATGTCACAGCTAGTGATTTGACCTGTTACCATCTAGTGGCACTGATGACTATTAACAGTGCAACAACATTGGTCTGTCGTAATATCTATCGATTTCAATATCAATGTCGGATCTGGTTCTCAACAGGACTGTGTATCCCTCGTGGCGCCGACGATCCCGTCTGTGTGTCCCGTCCGTCTCATTAACTGCGGACGTAAACAAACCTCCGAGGACGATAACACTCACTGGCAGAGTAGAAAGGTCTGCTTGACCAGTGTGATACTATTCTAGTTGAATGAGGCCTTAATAGACCACCATTTTGTAATAGCAACAACACTGATATAAGCCGACAGAGCGTTGCCGAGAGGTGGAAACAAGTAGAAATTTGGATCCCGTGTTGAGTACAACAAGCGTGCCATGCATAACTATACTTTGCCGTTCACGGTTGACCGCGTAGAGCTAATGACTGCACGTAGCACCGTCTTTCCATTTCCATTGCGCAAACAACTGTTTCTAAAGCTTTGTGAATACGTGGTCACCGTTACTCCGCTTCCCTCGTAGATCTGTCCATCTACGTTGTCTCTTGGCGAACTATGATTTATATGTGAGGAACGTCACATTCAGTTGGTGTCATTTCAGATATCCTGATTGGATATCTGAAATGACACCATGCAGATTTCGAGGCGGTGTGAATTACACAGGCCTATATTCTTTATGAGAACACGCAACATTCACCACGTGTTTGATATATGTTGTCATATCCTAAGCGCATTAAGAAATAGTCTAGCCATGTCTCCTCAAGTACTTTGACAGTCGAGTACCATTGGCAGTTCCAATGATTTACAAGGCAATACCACGACGAGATGAAATATACCTGTGGCTCTTTTAACAGACAGCACTGAAAAGATTAATGAAGGTCGACCAGGGCTACACAAAAGACAAGCGCATACAGTTAGTTGTCTGACAGGCCGTAGCCATTTGACATGTTTATGCGAATCTTTTACCTGGGCACTGGAGACAGTGGAAGTTTGACCGGGGGTTCATTTGACTGTACAGGAAAAGTGTGCTTTCATTAATATAGTCGCTGTAAGAGATACTGATTCGGACCAGTTCCAACTCAGTCCTTGGTAGTAACAGTTTTTAAACTTTATATCTTTGCCCTGTTGTCGAGAAATATCGGTAAGCCCCTTTGCGCCAGGTGGCGTTGTGGACACAAGGGGGCGTGGTAATAACCAGGTGGCAAACATCCAGCCGCTTCTAATGAAGCCACCCTCAAGTACAGCAGCTTACAGTTAAGACTCGGACCATATGTTGGCTAGAAAACATTGTATTCAAACAACCGCCAGAGCCACTGAACACCCGACAGTCTGATGGCGACAATCACAGACTGTTCATTCACTGAAGTCAACTTCTGACTACAGTTGGGTGAACCTGGTTAAACGTGTGTATGAATGAAACGAATTTTACAAATTTCCTTCTTCGTTGGATTGCCTTGAAGGCGTGCAGGCATAAACCCGCTTTAATAGTCTAGCCGTTGTGGACTCTACCGTTATGTTCCAGCCTGCTTGGGATATGTTTTTTAACATAGTTTAAAAAACTCTTCATGCTGATTTGCTGTTCTGTCTGTTCGGTAGCATGGTACTCGAGAAGTCACGGGGTCGCCTCATAAATATTATGAACAGTTTGACAAGTGTAAATCCTGCTGTTCGCCAAGAATGACTGTCGTTTATTAAAAAACATGGGTACTTTAAATGTGCATATACTGATTAACAACGTCACCATACTGGACACGAGCGTGTAACGAATAACGAGGATGCAGCGGTGTAAATATCGTTGGTTGCTTACTATGTATGAATGAGATCAAGTTTAAATTACAATTGTTGCCCGTTTATTTATTAATGGTCTACGTTGCCATTGCGTCATCTTGTCTAAATAAACCTGGTTTTAAGAACAGTGACAGATGGTGTCATTTGGTGTTTCACCGTCAGAACCTGCCGCCTACTGTGTATAGACTAAGTTGCTTATTGTGACTAAACAACTGCGAGTTGTCGACAATTCTGGCACAGCAGCGTAGACCCCGGTGTCAGTGCCAGTACTGTTAGCACGACCATTTGGCGAACATTCAACCGGCGCGATGGTGTTGTGGTAAAAACACATCCCCTGCCTACCTTCATGGCCAAAGGAGTTGCATTCTTAGCAAGACATTAACCTGCGTGTGTCCGCGGGGATTAACCGGCGATCCACTGGTACGGCATATACCGTAGACGCGGATTTACATTTCTGTCAGCAGATTAGCACCAGCTTTGCGAGTAATAGGAAGTCGAACGGTAATACGAGGTCGTAACTTATAGCATACTGTAATAGTACGTTGTCACGCACAACATATTGTAATAAAGATAATTAAGTTCTTAAACAGCGCAGTTTCCTGTCCTCAGGACAGTTCAAGCCGCTTTAAACTTTACTCCCTGGCAGACCTGTTGAATCGAACACCATCTCGACTTCTATCGGAAGCATTCAACCATACTGCCGTTAATGCTCAAATGTTATTCGCATACAACTATCCACTACTGTCTATGTCTATATGTCTATAGTACTCATTCAAATAGCTGAGTGAACTGGAGCAACGCAGAGTAAACGAACCTGCCCAAAGTGCGATGTGGTAGCACAGGATTCCAACCTGGGTTATCTCGATTGAGAATCGGATAATCTAGCCATTAGCGGTGCCACTGCGCTCCACTGAGTACAACGAACCCTGGGTAAGTTTGTTTACTCTACATTGCTTCAGTTCACTCAGCTGTAAGAATGAATACTTGGCTATAGACAGTGGTGGGCATTTGTGTACGAATAGTATTCGCGTATTAATTGCAACGTGGCTGAATGTTTCCCAGAGAAGTCGAGATTGTGTTTCATTGAACAGGTCTGCCAGGATGCAAAGTGTAAAGCGCTTTGAGCAGTCCCGAGGACTGGATACACTACACGAACAAAGCCTTTTATGCGTTGTGAGATCAGATTTGAAATGGCGCTAGGAATTGAAGCATATAATATGGGCGATACTCTGTAGAGTACTGACACAAATAGGTCATTTGTAGGGTGAAATGTATACAGACGATGGCTAAACATCAGTAGGAGGGTGGATAAACATTTGCGTAGTACTCGTTGACCTTTTCTGGTAGGGTAGGGTAGTTTGTTCGCTTGTGTGTAAATGTAACGTCGTCTTGTGACAGCGTTGAGCGAGTAGTCCCTGTCATCGCTGCAATGATATTCGTTGTCTTGCATTACTGCTTTGTTTTCGTTTATATTTGTCTGCTTGGATCTGTTACCCCCACGATGCACGAATCCTGTATGGTTTGTTGACGTCCTTTATCGGTTGTCGTAGAAGTAATCTTTACCGTTGTCGGTATCGTTGTTTTACTAGACAGAGAGAGAGAGAGAGAGAGGGGGGGAGAGAGAGAGAGAGAGAGAGAGAGAGAGAGGGAGGGAGGGAGGGAGGGAGGGAGGGAGGGAGGGAGGGAGGGAGGGAGGGAGGGAGGGAGGGAGGGAGGGAGGGAGGGAGGGAGGGAGGGAGGGAGGGAGGGAGGGAGGGAGGGAGGGAGGGAGGGAGGGAGGGAGGGAGGGAGGGAGGGAGGGAGGGAGGGAGGGAGGGAGGGAGGGAGGGAGGGAGGGAGGGAGGGAGGGAGGGAGGGAGGGAGGGAGGGAGGGAGGGAGGGAGGGAGGGAGGGAGGGAGGGAGGGAGGGAGGGAGGGAGGGAGGGAGGGGGGCGGACGGACGGACGGACGGACGGACGGACGGAGAGGGGCAGAGGGGACAGACAGACAGACATATAGACAGACAGGGAGCATCAGCTAAGACTGGGGAAGTGTTCTTGGTGGAAGGGAGGCTGTCGACTGGGAGCAGTAGAAAGTAGAAAAGGATACTAATCGAAGCAGTGCAGCAGTCAGACATTGTTTCGTACTCAGTTATAAATTACGTGACTTAGACCCTACGAGAAAGAACCCCTTTGTCGACATTGTTGATGAAGTCATCACAGGGCTCATATATTAGGAATACGAAATTATCACTAAACGGCGTCACATATTGCGTCTCGTTTGTCGGCTTGACAGTGTCACTAGCTGTCCTCAGCGCTCCTTCGTTACGCTTTACACCTATCAATCGTCATCACGCTGCGCGAGGTTTTACTCATACTCTCGTTTTGTTGTCATCTGGGTGCTTCTTTGATGTGTTTTTGACCGCCGTTCGTGGTGCTCCACACGAGACTTATGTTGAACACTGGCTACACTCCGGGAGTCAGACAGTCATGGTTGAGTCGACGTGATGTCATTGTTGTTTTCTCGTGTTTGCTCGGTTTGTTTGGTTCTCTGATACTGATTACGCCGTCTGGTGGTTAGTTCTGATACTGAACATAGGCGAATGTGATACTTTCTTTGATGGTCTGACACTGTGCGGTGTCGATGACTTGGCCATATTAAACTTAGTACACGCATATTTTCAGTGACGATCAGCCGTATTTTGTGTGAGTATAGTGTAAGACATATTGGACACCTCATTCTATTCATAGTCAGTTGACTCGAGCGAGCTATAAAGTGTGTGTGTGTGTGTGTGTGTGTGTGTGTGTGTGTGTGTGTGTGTGTGTGTGTGTGTGTGTGTGTGTGTGTGTGTGTGTGTGTGTGTGTGTGTGTGTGTGTGTGTGTGTGTTTGTTTGTATGCGTGTGTGTGTGTGTTTGTATGCGTGTGCGCGCGTGTGTGTATGTGTGTGTTTATATGCGTGTGTGTGTGTTTTTATACGTGTGTGTTTGTATGCGTGTGTGTGTGTGTGTGTGTGTGTGTGTGTGTGTGTGTGTGTGTGTGTGTGTGTGTGTGTGTGTGTGTGTGTGTGTGTGTGTGTGTGTGTGTGTGTGCGTGCGTGCGTGCGTGCGTGCGTGCGTGCGTGCGTGCGTGCGTGCGTGCGTGCGTGCGTGCGTGCGTGCGTGCGTGCGTGCGTGCGTGCGTGCGTGCGTGCGTGCGTGCGTGCGTGTGTGTGTGTGTGTGTGTGTGTGTGGAGGGAGGGAGGGAGGGAGGGAGACGGACGGACGGACGGACGGACGGACGGACGGACGGACGGACGGAGAGGGGACAGACAGACAGACAGACAGACAGGGAGCATCAGCTAAGACTGGGGAAGTGTTCTTGGTGGAAGGGAGGCTGTCGACTGGGAGCAGTAGAAAGTAGAAAAGGATACTAATCGAAGCAGTGCAGCAGTCAGACATTGTTTCGTACTCAGTTATAAATTACGTGACTTAGACCATACGAGAAAGAACCCCTTTGTCGACATTGTTGATGAAGTCATCACAGGGCTCATATATTAGGAATACGAAATTATCACTAAACGGCGTCACATATTGCGTCTCGTTTGTCGGCTTGACAGTGTCACTAGCTGTCCTCAGCGCTCCTTCGTTACGCTTTACACCTATCAATCGTCATCACGCTGCGCGAGGTTTTACTCATACTCTCGTTTTGTTGTCATCTGGGTGCCTTTTATCGCATCTGCCATATATATATATATATGTGGTGTAGTTGTTGTGTGCAACGTTTAACGTTAATGCAACGCCCAACCTATTTTCATGCCAGAGTCCGTCGGTACGTGGCTGGTTATACACGTGTCCTGTGTGATGTATATGTTTACGTTCTTTGGCGTAGACACCTGGTGAAACGGATCAACGGTCTTTGTTGTTTCACCCCTATCCAATGAGACACGTACATCTGTAGGTAGGCTACGCTATACATAGGACAGGTGGTGTAAACGGAATTGTCCGTGTTTCGAAACGGAAACAGTGGCACTCGAACATCAAAGGTTGCCATGTTGCTTGTTATTAATAGTTAGTCGGATTTTATTCGTTAATCAGTTAGTCAAGTTAATAGTTAGAACTCATCATGGGCTGTTGACGAAACCGATGTGGACTTTTCTCATTCAGCAAAATATCCTAATCTTCCTAACTTAAGTTTATTCAGAAAAGTTCATTTATTTTAAACAATTCCATTAAACATACAACATGTACAGCTTCCGGGACGTCACGTGTAATGATGACGTCATCATGATAAGACGGGTGAAATTATCTACAGGTATTTGCTAACTAGGATGTACGGTTGATACTAACGAAAATGTCTCCAGTAGCCAAAATGTGTCTGTGGTCCAAAAAATAATTGCAATGGCTTTAACGACAGCAGAAATGGCCTGTTTATATGGAGCTCTGTGAGCTCTTTCTGGATATAGTTAATTTCCATGTGCAGTGTGATAATCTACAATACCTTTTGAGTAAGAAACATGCTCAAACAGCGTGTTTTGGCCACAGCACAGGGGACATTACAAATTATCGTAATAATAACACTTAGTAACTTATACCTGTTTAAAAACTTGTTTTAGTATGTTGATTGGATGAGACGAATTATTGTTTCAAGAAGCTCGACTTGTTGACATTCGTAACAAAATACAAATGTGTAATTGTTGTAGTAGTTCATATGTTTCCATTTCTAGATCGGACTGGGAACATTTCGGCAGTATCAACCATATATTAATAGGAACCTTATTAAGAACGCCGATCGTGTCTGACCAAATTGTTGTGTGTTGTGCAGGACAAGATGGCGGAGAAGAACGCCGTGAAGAACTGTCTCGCGTGGATCGCGGACGAACAGGTGAGTGCATCCGTTAAACGGCAAGACGATTACTATCGGTTTCTTGTGGGTTTCTGTAAATATTTGCGCATTCAATTTAGATGCAATTGAGGAAATGTTAGGTAGAACGTTCTAACTAAGTGTCCGTTATTTGATCTCTAGGTTGTGTAATCTTTTTTAATGCACGGCAGACAATAATCTTCAGTGCGTCATGGGAAATATAGATATTTAAATAGTTTCACAGACAAAACAGATAAGGGACAACATAAACTACCTAACACCACGGATCATACGTCACAGACCTTAACAAATCAGACACACGAACCTAGCAGAACACACCATAACATACAAACACAACGGACCAAATACTACAGAATGTAACAGACCAAACACCACGGACTGTAGCAGACCAAACACAACGGACGAGACACCACAAACAGACATGCCGACTACCTCCGTTTGGTTGACCTACATCTGTCGGTGTAACGTCACACCCGACCGCCGGCGGCCTGTCGGGCGAAGAAATCGACTCCCTCGAACACTCCACTTGTGGCACTTCGTCTTTCTTCACCAGACTTTTTGTGTGCAAATTCCACGGTCTGTCTTGAGTGGCTCGTATCCCGATTATTTGCATATAGAATTCTACGTCATTTTTATGAGTTTATAACTTGACGAAACAGTACAAGGTCACGTTTGGATGAGAGAATCAACTAAATTTGATAAAGATTGTATTAATAATTCTCAGTAGCGGTAATTAGGTCTTGTTTGTACAAAATACCTGAAGCGCCAAGCGATGTTAATCACAAAAAAGATACTCTTTTATACCCTTTTACACGTCAGAAAAGACGTCACTAAGTAACACTGTTAACGTAACGGAAAGTCGACATTCCGTGACAAATTATGTGTTAATGTGTCGAGTACGTTGCGGGAACTGATCGATGTATACGCCACTACCTTATATAACACACTGCTGCTTTGAATACCAATTAGCCGCTTCTTTGATGTGTTTTTGACCGCCGTTCGTGGTGCTCCACACGAGTCTTATGTTGAACACTGGCTACACTCCGGGAGTCAGACAGTCATGGTTGAGTCGACGTGATGTCATTGTTGTTTTCTCGTGTTTGCTCGGTTTGTTTGGTTCTCTGATACTGATTACGCCGTCTGGTGGTTAGTTCTGATACTGAACATAGGCGAATGTGATACTTTCTTTGATGGTCTGACACTGTGCGGTGTCGATGACTTGGCCATATTAAACTTAGTACACGCATATTTTCAGTGACGATCAGCCGTATTTTGTGTGAGTATAGTGTAAGACATATTGGACACCTCATTCTATTCATAGTCAGTTGACTCGAGCGAGCTATAAAGTGTGTGTGTGTGTGTGTGTGTGTGTGTGTGTGTGTGTGTGTGTGTGTGTGTGTGTGTGTGTGTGTGTGTGTGTGTGTTTGTTTGTATGCGTGTGTGTGTGTGTGTGTGTGTGTGTGTGTGTGTGTGTGTGTGTGTGTGTGTGTGTGTGTGTGTGTGTGTGTGTGTGTGTGTGTGTGTGTGTGTGTGTGTTTGTATGCGTGTGCGCGCGCGTGTGTGTGTGTGTTTGTATGCGTGTGTGTGTGTGTGTGTGTGTGTGTGTGTGTGTGTGTGTGTGTGTGTGTGTGTGTGTGTGTGTGTGTGTGTGTGTGTGTGTGTGTGTGTGTGTGTGTGTGTGTGTGTGTGTGTGTGTGTGTGTGTGTGTGTGTGTGTGTGTGTGTGTGTGTGTGTGTTTGTATGCGTGTGCGCGCGTGTGTGTGTTTGTTTGTATGCGTGTGTGTGTGTGTGTGTGTGTGTGTGTGTGTGTGTGTGTGTGTGTGTGTGTGTGTGTGTGTGTGTGTGTGTGTGTGTGTGTGTGTGTGTGTGTGTGTGTGTGTGTGTGTGTGTGTGTGTGTGTGTGTGTGTGTGTGTGTGTGTGTGTTTGTATGCGTGTGCGCGCGTGTGTGTGTGTGTTTGTATGCGTGTGTGTGTGTGTGTGTGTTTGTATGCGTGTGTGTGTGTGTGTGTGTGTGTGTGTGTGTGTGTGTGTGTGTGTGTGTGTGTGTGTGTGTGTGTGTGTGTGTGTGTGTGTGTGTGTGTGTGTGTGTGTGTGTGTGTGTGTGTGTGTGTGTGTGTGTGTGTGTGTGTGTGTGTGTGTGTGTGTGTGTGTGTGTGTGTGTGTGTGTGTGTGTGTGTGTGTGTGTGTGTGTGTGTTTGTATGCGTGTGTGTGTGTGTGTGTGTGAGTGTGCCTGTGCGTGTGTGTACGTGTGTGTGTGTGTGTGTGAGTGTGTGTGTGTTTGTATGCGTGTGCGCGCGTGTGTGTATGTGTGTGTTTATATGCGTGTGTGTGTGTGTGTGTGTGTGTGTGTGTGTGTGTGTGTGTGTGTGTGTGTGTGTGTGTGTGTGTGTGTGTGTGTGTGTGTGTGTGTGTGTGTGTGTGTGTGTGTGTGTGTGTGTGTGTGTGTGTGTGTGTGTGTGTGTGTGTGTGTGTGTGTGTGTGTGTGTGTGTGTGTGTTTTTATACGTGTGTGTTTGTATGCGTGTGTGTGTGTGTGTGTGTGTGTATGCGTGTGTGTGTGTGTGTGTGTGTGTGTGTGTGTGTGTGTGTGTGTGTGTGTGTGTGTGTGTGTGTGTGTGTGTGTGTGTGTGTGTGTGTGTGTGTGTGTGTGTGTGTGTGTGTGTGTGTGTGTGTGTGTGTGTGTGTGTGTGTGTGTGTGTGTGTGTGTGTGTGTGTGTGTGTGTGTGGAGGGAGGGAGGGAGGGAGGGAGGGAGGGAGGGAGGGAGGGAGGGAGGGAGGGAGGGAGGGAGGGAGGGAGGGAGGGAGGGAGGGAGACGGACGGACGGACGGACGGAGAGGGGACAGACAGACAGACAGACAGGAAGCATCAGCTAAGACTGGGGAAGTGTTCTTGGTGGAAGGGAGGCTGTCGACTGGGAGCAGTAGAAAGTAGAAAAGGATACTAATCGAAGCAGTGCAGCAGTCAGACATTGTTTCGTACTCAGTTATAAATTACGTGACTTAGACCATACGAGAAAGAACCCCTTTGTCGACATTGTGTGTTTATATGCGTGAGTGTGTGGGGGGCACGGGTTGCGTGCGTGCTGCGCACGTGATGATAATGTATGTGTACGTCACAAGAATTTACACAAACGCGAAGCCCACACATTGAAGCCCACGCACCGCATTCCATGCATACAGAGTTAAGAGAAGTGTAAACCAAATTTAGGGCCTACACCGAAGATACTAACACTATTAAGTCGCCTTTATATTCACATCGAATGCCCCGTATATTGAAACTGTTGCCCCTTTGTCCTGTAGGCGGTGCACGAAACGGCCGACTATGGTAGTAACATGTCCGGCGTGCAGGCGGCGCTGCGAGAGCAACAACGGCGAGTGAAGTTGGTTCAAGACTTTAAGCCAGAAGCAGATAAAGTCGTTCGATCGACGGAGGTATCATATTTGTTAACTCGGCTTACTAGTATGTTCGTGATATGATCTGTGTTTAACATTGAATGGATCTTTATTTTATTGAAGTGTAGATGAAAAGAGGGCTCACGGATAACCCAAAGCAACTTTTTCAATATTGTTACAGTCCAGAAAACAACAACATATTTTACCATGTTACTATCACGCATATTAGCCGTTATCATAGAAGTTGCTATACAGAGAAATATGTCGTTAGACATCAATGGAATCTCAGGCTGTTTAATTAACACCCGAAGACGCACGGAAATTGGCATCGCAATTCTTTCTTTTGCTTGGGTTATTGGGTTAGTATGTGTTGCGTAACGGCAATAAAGTTTTAACGTTTACGTTTATTTATCTAACATTATATTTACTTAACTGCTCTTTATGTTTTTCAGAACAAGGAAGATGGCGCCACCGTCAAGGCTGCATACGAAGGCCTCGTTGTGAGTATTACAGTGACGTCAGTAGATTGAACGGGCGGCGGGAGGCATGGTACATAAACATACTTGTTTAAACAGACACAACCAGGCTGGGCACATTGTCTTTAAACACGCTACAGTACACAGGACTGCTTTTAAAATGACTGCAACAAACAGAACATAGACATATGTTCGTCCATAGAGCGTTTTATAGCAATTGCATGGAATTAAAAAGAGGATGACAGAAATAAAAAAATAGGACAGGAAGCATCAAGAAAAGCTGGTTCCAAACACAATGCACATAACCTAATGCCTTCTGTTATAGGAGATCGCCAACAAGAGGCTGGCCTGTCTCGAAGACATGGCCAAGATCGCCGGACTGGAGGATCTGTTTGGTGTAAGTGTGCCTTTGCGTTCCACAGCGAAGATGTGGATCCAAACAGGACAGTATCTTTGGTACAGTTAATCTACATTTGTTCACATAATCCACTGATGGCAGTGTCGATCAGTTGTACACCTATGACCTGTGTTCTATATGCGATATTTACTAAATGTGTTTAGGTTCCTTGAAGCTTGACGTGACACATTTTGTATAGCATCTACTTTTGACACAGCACTTAGGGGATTTTATTTGTGCGATATGTCGTCCGTCTCTCTAGTTTATTCGCTGCTTCATCCCGTTGATGTACCAGTCGTTGTTGTCTACAGGACGGGACAATCTTCGGTTTCATTTAGATGCCTTTTAGAGTATTTATGGTATCTTTTTCAATCAACCTTTTTTCCATCAACCTTTGTATAAATCTGGAATTTCTCTCTCAAGTTTCTCCCACGTGGTAGTGTTTGTTAAATGTGTTGTTTAATTATAAATTACATTATAATATTTTAGCGCTTCCTTTTAATGGGCTATTGGTTCTTATAACATAGTGTTACTGTTGTCGTGTACATGCACTTCAAATTAATTGACAGATGTTGTCGTCTTCGTTCGCCGAGCGTGCGACATCCTTGGTGACAGGGGAAGCTTGTGGTGACGTCACTCTCTCGGAGCGCGGCAGCGAGGGAATGGCCAAGGCTGCACAGGTTAGTTGTAGTTGCGTCACACTTGTCTGTAATCCATAACCACTTCCGCGTAGGCCTCTACTGAGACACCAGACCACATGGCGAAATCACCTGCAATCAAAGTACTGTCGAGCTTTATTCGATTTTACGCTCGTTTTGTTTGATAATTGATAATCATTCGGCAAAAAATCAAACCTACCAAGTATCCACGATGACATGCTAACTCGTCTGTACACATTTCTTATTCAGTGTTGGTGAAATATTCTGATAAACTATTGCATTATTTGTGACCGGGTTCGATCAAAATTCGGTGAAAGCGGCGACCGTGATCCAGTTTCATATATTGTACTATACAGTTATTCATACTGTCGCTGCTACCAGATCTAACAACCCAGGTCCATTCGTTTATTTTTTATTAAACCGACTTCGCAACTTAGATAAACTAGTCATGCTCTACCAAGTTGAACATAACGAACCTGATTCGGGATAAATCACTTGTGTACTTAGTTAAAGTTATATATATTTACGGTGTCGACAAAAATCGTCTAAAGACACATATATTTAATGAACTACTGAATACTGATTGATTGGGGTAGCATATTTATTTTAATTGACTACTTATTGCATTGATGTTGATGAACTGAAGCATGTTCTCGACCAGTGGTGTTGTTTTCGACAGAACTGTATCCTGGCGGTACGAACCAACTGGTCGTGGATGTCTAAACTCATCAAGTGCTCCGATCTCCACCTTCAGCACGTCTCCGAGTACCACCAGGTAAAACACTCTCCCATTTCTTCTTAGCCCATACTACCGATAGTATCAGGCTCGTAGCGTGGTTGATTTTTGGGAGGTGCGTATTGGGTAATTGTCGCCGTGCCGTTGTTAGTTTTATTTCTCACCTTTGGGTTGCTCATATGCTAGCAACTTATCATAGCATTAGTGTTAGGTCAACAAGAAACATATCATTCGGCTCTCATCTGAAGACTTATTACATTTTGTAACATTGCGTGTTCCGTATTTCTCTATATGTTGACAACTTTATCATTCTAATATATTTTAATAGTATTTCATGTAAAGGCATGCTCTGTCATAAATAATGTTGCGCAAAGCATAAGATAGTATATACGCCACAATGTGTTTGTCTAGTTCTTCCATGAGATTAAAGAATACCAACATTGGATGCCCGTGGAGATGGCACGGGCACAAGACCTTGCTCAGTGCGCCCCTAGAGGATCTGGCGACAAAGATGACGCCTGCCGCATCCTTATCGAATTGAAGGTATGCCCATTCTAGGTTTACAACAGTCGTCGTCGTCTTTTATTTATACGATTTTGTTTACTTTACACAGGTGTGATAATTTGAAAATGCAAAAATACTTAAATTGAATTAGTAATACTAAATTGGCTAGTGTATCAACTGAGTGTGTCACTGCGTGCTAAACTGAAACATGTTCCGGAATGATAGTTTGTATTCTTTACGACATATCTATCGTCCTCAATGCTACCGTATACGGGACTGTTACAAGTGTGTTGATAATCGTCAGGAGGCGCTGGCAGTCTTCCTGCACTGGCAGTCGAAGGTAGATGGTCTTATTGAGCGCAGCAAGAGCGTGGTCCCTGTCCATCTACGGACCGCCAAGTTGGACCATTGCCGACCCGTATCGTCGCTGTGCAACTACCAGACCAAACAGGCGAGTCACTTTGATACAACTTTAGACCACAATGAATCACAATGGCAAAGACATATTTAATTACCTGCACTCGTATATTGATTCAACGAATTAACTGATTTATTTTATTTCAACACAACACATTACGACATTAACTTAATTGATACGGTACATTATCGTTCATTGCAATTTGTTGAAAAATGGCAACATAAGTATAGTACTGTTGTTTACCATGTCGTTAGTTTAACTTATTATAACTAAACTAAATTAAAAACATGCCCACAGACCCTCAAGTGTTGGTATTTTTGGCGAGCTTCGGGGGTGCAGTAGGAGTATTTCCCCTCTAAACAACCCTGTTTGGATCCGCTCCTGGTTTCAGTTGCTTTATTTCGAATAATTAATAAATACTTTCTTGGCTGTTTACGGATGTATTCATACATCTGTTTGCTATTATCGGATAATATAAATACGTTAAGAAACATTGATCGGAAACGCCTAGGCCCTACATGAAGTTACGATTTGTCGCACTAAGCTATGAAATGTTTTCAACACGTCACATCCGGTTGCAGATCAACATCCGGGAACAAGAGGAACTGCAGTTGATTGACAACTCAAACCCTCAGACGTGGACAGTGAGTACAAAGTTACATCAGTGTATATATCTTAGGAATTTTTTTCTTCATTACTTTATTTCAAGCACATCACAATTCATCAGCAAAAATTAGGTCACATAGCTTAGGTTTTGTAGATATTTTGTCGTACTACCCCCTGAAAATACATATTTCTTAAACCAAAATGTGAAAAATCAACTGATGCGCTTTGAATGAATTGCGGTGTTAATGGGTTGACATTGTTGTTTTAATTTAACATAGGTTCGCAACATGCACAGTACGAAGGCCGAAGTACCATCGACTATCTGTGTCATCCCTGGCCCTGACCCTGCCGCCGTGCAGGCCGCTATGACGTAAGTACTGGCGACTGTCTGTGTCGTTCCTTGACCCCGCCGCCGTGCAGGCCGCTATGACGTGTAAGGTGTAAGTACTGTCGACTATCTGTGTCATCCCCTGAGTCCGCCGCCGTGCAGGCCACTATGACGTGTAAGGTGTAAGTACTGTCGACTATCTGTGTCATCCCCTGAGTCCGCCGCCGTGTAGGCCACTGTGACGTGTAAGGTGTAAGTACTGTCGACTATCTGTGTCATCCCCTGAGTCCGCCGCCGTGTAGGCCACTATGACGTGTAAGGTGTAAGTACTGTCGACTATCTGTGTCATCCCCTGAGTCCGCCGCCGTGCAGGCCGCTATGACGTGTAAGGTGTAAGTATTGTCGACTATCTGTGTCATCCCCTGAGTCCGCCGCCGTGTAGGCCACTGTGACGTGTAAGGTGTAAGTACTGTCGACTATCTGTGTCATCCCCTGAGTCCGCCGCCGTGCAGGCCACTATGACGTGTAAGGTGTAAGTATTGTCGACTATCTGTGTCATCCCCTGAGTCCGCCGCCGTGCAGGCCGCTATGACGCATGGACGACGCATTTGGAAGTCACAATGAAGCATGTGCACCGCAGTGACAGTGACGGTGATGACTAATGTATAATTACGTTAATGTTGGTTAAAAATGATATGATACATTGGTGACGATAGTAATGAAAATACAGCGGCAACAGCGATGGAATATCCACAGAAATAAAAAGTCAATTCGGAGAGAACTTGATGAAACATGTAGATCGTATGAAATGTTGTTTTATGTACTAACAATAAGACCACGTTTGTCGAGACAGCTTGTGGTCTGTGTACAGGGGACAACAGATATTCATAGAAGACACACACACTGCATGTTGACGCTAGTTGTATCGGTTGCTGAAGTGCGCCTGGTCTTCCGCATGTATTCCGTACGGGTGTCAACGGTAAACACCAACATCTACTTGTCACTAGGCCTACTAATCACTAAGTGAAGTCTAATTATGAATTCGAGAAATGTAAATGTTTTCCAGCAGAAGGTTTATCTCTGTGTTGACAGTCTTCGCCTGCAGTTGCTAGGAATGTGGACCATTACAATCAAGCGAGTTGGTCAGTCCATCTTCTACACTCTTTTGCAAATCTTCAGGGATTGGAATGCGCAAGAGGTGAGTCACGTGATGTACATCGTAGGCGTCGAACTATGGAGGGATGGAGTTGGGGGGTGAGCTCCTCAAATATTTCTATCAGGGGGGGTGCAAGAGTAGCTGAATATAAGTGGACTGTACTTTATAATATTATAACGGCCACTTTTTTTACGCATAATTATTATTATGTTACACGATACACTATTACATGATACACTATTACACGATATACTGTTATATAATGCACTATTACACGATACATTATTACATGATACACTATTACATTACATAATACACTATTACACGATATACTGTTATATAACGCACTATTACATGATCCACTATTACACGATATACTGTTATATAATGCACTATTACATGATATACTGTTATATAATGCACTATTACATGATCCACTATTACACGATATACTGTTATATAACGCACTATTACGTGATACACTATTACACGATATACTGTTATATAACGCACTATTACATGATACACTATTACATGATGCATTATTACATGATCCACTATTACATGATACATTATTACATGATCCACTATTACATGATACATTATTACACGATATACTGTTATATAACGCACTATTATGTGATACACTATTACACGATACACTATTACATGATACATTATTATATGATACACTATTACATGATAGTTATTACACGATATACTGTGATATAATGCACTATTACACGATACACTATTACAGATAACACGTCTTTCTTTTCACAGAGGCGCCAGCTAGCGGCATTGTCTGACTCCGATAAGACGCAGATCCTGAAAGTGGTCGACGCCATCGAGGCGAGTCTACGCATTCACTGGTCCGAGTACGCCGGATTCAAGAAACTGAAGGTGCGATTTGACCTACTTAGGAAGATCATGGCGGAAAGAGGAGACCCGTCCTACGCTGACTCGGCCTTCGGGAGACAATTCGTGTCGTCGGTGGGGCGGCTGGGTGACGTGTCCAACAGCTACCAGGTGAGCTACTGTCTGTATACCTCCTGGCTAAGATGCGAATGTAGTATTGAGTTATCAGTGCTGTCTCTCAGGTTGTGGGTCTGAAGCTGAAACAGCAAGTCTCGATCGATACCGCGAGTATCGGTCGTAGTTGTTAGTAGTAGTTCCCAGCACTCGGCAACGTTCTATTGACTGTACAGTCTTTGTATATTGTGGTTACAATGTTATAAGGTCTCATTCAACTAGTCAGCCTTTTATATAACATTATCGCCAAGCCGACCTTTCTATGCTGGCACTGAGGGTGGTCACTGCCAGGGTGCTTTTCGTCGTCAGTGATTCTTCTACGTCCCAAATTGAGACTTTGATTGTCTCCCGTCTAGACCCAGAATCGATATATCAATACTTATCAGTCACACACTATTATTATTCGAAGCTCAACCGCACACACACACACACACACACACACCACACACACACACACACACACACACACACACACACACACACACACACACACACACACACACATATGCCACTACGTATCTTAATCATATAACACAGATACCAAATACAGTAGAACAGATAACACATATTGTACAGGGATTACAGATAAAACAGACAACACATAACACATAAACAAGACAGATAACACATAATCTATAGCACAAACTGCACATTTAACGTAGCGCCGTGTTGCAGTGACTAGAACTTCCGACTCTTAAACGAGAGAACCCGGGTTCGAATCCTGTGCTGCGGTGTCGAACCATCGGCAAGTTCGTTCACTCTACGTTGCTCCTGTTCACTCAGCTGTATGACTGGGTACCGGGCTATAGACAGTGGTAGATATGTCTGTACGAATAGTCTTCGCGCAATGATTGCAGCGTGGTTGAATGCTTCCCAGAGAAGTCGAGATTGTGTTCGATTGAACAGGTCTGCCAGAGAGTAACATGTAAAGCGCTTTGAGCAGTCCCAAGGACTGGATACTGCGCTGTATAAGAACTTCCCTTTTTCATTTGAGTAACATAAACATGTTTTGGCACGCGGCCACCGTCCGCACACTGTCAGTCGGCGAGCAAAATTATTGGCAACGTTCGAGTAGATTGTATGCACGGAAAGCGAGTAAAACCATGTAGATACCAAGTAAAATAGTGTTTACTCTCACAGAGTGTCTCTTCGTAATGTCATAGCCACTTCAAAGGAAACATGCTTATAAATAAGGCAAGTAACTAGTACAATACTAATTCCACACGATCCAGCAGTTGAAATAGTCATGTCATTGAAAGTGTGGCACGAATGCTGCGGTACAATGTGCTCGTTTCCTACTTGTGCACAACCAGATATTTCCCAAAGACAATTGTATCGTCATTTTCGACGTAGATCTGCACATATACCCACTAGCTGAGGTATGAGCCTCGTCACATTGTAACCAGCGCCATAACTGGTAATTTCACCTTACCTTATCCTTCGTTAATGGTCATTTTGTAAGCTGAGGACATATCAGAAAGACACAAACTGTTATAAAGTGCTCTGAACAGATCGAAGGACTGCAACGGCGCTTTGCGGTTTTGTAAAATTAATATTTCACGTGGATATTTGCAGGAGTTTTGGTCGTACTGGGATACGTATCGAGTGGTCTGCGAGACGTCAAGACAACCAGAGTTTCTCCTTCTGCTCGAGAGGTGGCAGCAGCTGAAGCTTGTCGAAATACTGCCCCTTCTCAAGTGAGTGTCCACGTTACATGGCCGTCTTGTCTGCTAATTAATTGTCGCATTCTTTTATTACACTGACAGCGCATACGTATTATAACAACCTATTAACACCCAACGCATTTGAACATCAACGAATCTGAATCGTGCTGGAGAAGTCAGTATATAGGTCTGCTAATGACGTTCTTAGTATTCATATTTTGGTCCTGTATGCGTGTGTGCGTGCGTGAGTGCGTGCGTGTATTGATGATTGATGTAGCAGCAGCAGCAGTTGTTGTAGTATTTGTTGTTGTTATTATTGTTGTTGCTGTTGTTATTATTGTTGTTGTTGTTAACAAAGTGATTGTTATTCCAGGAAGTGGAATATTGATCTTCACTTTGACGAATCGGAATTTCTCGCGTTCGACTCGGTCGATTCCGAAATGCAGGAAGAAACAGTAGAACAAGTGACGGAAGTTATGGAAGAAGCCATCGTTGCGAAGACGTCCGAGTCAGTGACAATGGCTGTTCAGACAACGAAGGAGAACTCTTCTTCGGAACATATGACAACCATGGAACAAGAGGAGAAGAAGACGTTTGTCATCACAGGTGAGTAGTTGTCATCACAAGTGAGTAGTTGTCATGACTGATGAGTAGTTGTTATCATTAGTGAGTAGTTGTCATCAGTGGTGAGTATTTGTAATCACTGGTGAGTATTTGTAATCACTGGTGAGTAGTTGTCATCGCTGGTGAGTATTTGTCACCACTGGTGAGTATTTGTCATCACTAATGAGTAATTCTTATCATTAGTGAGTAGTTGTCATCTTTGGTGAGTATTTGTCATCATTGGTGAGTAGTTGTCATCACAGGTGACTAGATGTCATCACAGTTGAGTAGTTGTCATCACAGGTAAGTAGTTGTAGTAGTTGTCATCACTGGACCACATTTGTGATCACATGTGAGTAGTTGACATCACTTGAGAACATGTGTCACCATTGGTGCGTATTTGTCATCATGGTGAGTAATATAACAACGCGATCTTACAGCACGGCTATCCGCCTAGAACATGCAAGGTGCTCCTGACACGTGCTCCATTATTAGTGGAAGTGTTTTGGCAGCTGCTAAGATACAGCGCCTGTGTGGGGGCTGTAAATCAAGACCGTTTGGCTCCGTGAGACCACGACAGGTTTTCTCCATTTTTCTTAATCTTTCAAGTAGTTGTCATCACTTGTTATTCTGAGTCGTCTTGAATCAATTAGTCTCTTTAATACAGAATACTACAATGTAATGTCAGAACGCTGTTGGTCTTCCTCCAAATGAAGACCCGTTGTTGTTGTTGTTGGCGCTATCACTAGTTGATGGTTGTTGCAGCCGTGTTGGACCCCCGCAACAACGAGGAGGTGTCGATGCAGCAAGCCGTGATGTTGGGTATCATCGACAGTCAGAAAGGTCTCTACGTCAACCCAACTACCGGAGAGAAGATTCCCATCCCTGTCGCCATGAACGCCGGAAAGATCAAGGTGCACTTTTTAAAATATATTAATATTCTTTTTAGAATACTAATGTGTTTAATAATGTTATTATATTGATTCTATGCTATTTATGGAACTTATGTCATACTGTTTATGATATTAACTTTAGAATAGTTATATATGTATTTAGAAAATTTATCATAATGATTATATTATACTGTTTTGATAAAGATCTTACTGACTTTATGATGATTTCGATATTAAATTTAGAACTATTCTGACATCGATATTATGATATTTATGATAATGATCTAGAATAATGGTTTTATCAATAGTTAATTTTACTATTTTAAAATCCTCACTCTACTCCACCGACTCAGTGGTTTTTTGGCGCCACGAGCGCCTTATTTGGCGGATACCGGCGCTATACAATATTATTATTAGTAGTAGTTATTATTATTATTATAAGGTTGAGTTCACGTCAACAAAGAAGACGGAGGAGAAGCGGCGAGACATTGGCCTCATCACGATCAAGATGTTGCGCGAGTCTCGGCCATACACCGTCAAAGCGGTCATCGACACGAGGACGAACCAGGAGGTGACAGTGGACGAGGCAATCGAGCGCGGCATTCTCGACCAGAAGAACGGCCTGTACCGCAACGTGCAGACCAGCAGCGAGATGACCATCGGCGACGCCCTCGAGCAGGGTCTGCTGATCGTAGAGTTCGACAAGAACGCGCCTGTCACTGACCCCAAGTCGGAGACAGTTACCTACGCCATCCACCATGTCGTCGACATCAAGCTGAAGACGAAGGTGACGTTCACGGAAGCCGTGCGTCTTGGCCTGCTCGATACACACACCGGGGCATTCCACAACACGAAGACGGGCGAGAATCTGTACGTGGGCGACGCCATCAAGCGTGGCTTCATCAAGGCGACATTCGTCAAAGACCCGTCATCGCTCAACATCGACGCAGAGAACAAAGTCTTCATCGACAAGGTGGCGACCATCAGACAGAAGCTCGTGAAGCCGATGGTAGCGTTGTCGGCTCTACGCAAGGCCGCCGAGGCGTCCGGTAAGAAGTCCGGTGGAAAGTAGTCCTATCAGCCCCTGCCATTTGGAGCTAGAGACAGTCCACGCGACCGGCCGTACACTTCCGCTTTGCGTGTTGCACACACAGAACTTGTCGCCAAACTGTCCTGGTGCTTCGCATAGGACGTATCATTGTTCAACAGTGCTATCCGTGGCGTCTTGCGGAGAACTGTATTTTGGAAATATTGCGAACATTTACACTGAAAATCCTCCGAGAGTAATGACTTTTGGTGATAACTTGTTTGTACTGAAATTTTGTTATGGGAATTAGCAATTTTGCTGACATTAACATTACTACAGTGTGACTGGTTGCCTTTGGGCGCAGGCGCAAGCGCACAAAGCGGAAATGACGTGCCGGGCGAGAAATGTCTCATTTTATTTTAATTTTGCTTGCCTAATGTAATTTCACATAGGGAACCTTCGTCGGAAAAAACAAAAGGTGGTGTATAATTATTTCAGTAGACCTATAACGTGAACGTAGCGATAATTAGAAAACAACTTTATTTAACGTCAACGGTGGTGTGATGTAACTACGAACCGTGTGCAGACGCGCTTGCTGACGCTCGTGAATTTTGACGTTGCCATAGCCGATGGAAAGGCTTTAGATAGTAGGCTTGTAGTTGATTTTAATTAATATGTAGTATATATCTGTAATTAGTTTTGTCCGATTACCGAGAATATATTGAAGCGCACGATATAATTGTAATTAATTGTAATACACACATTCGTATGTCTTGAAATATATTCTTGCCATAGTTGAAACTGTGTTGAGAAGTTTGTATTCTGTTGGCTGCTGTCTGTTAACAATTAATACACGTGATGTCTATAAATAGAAAGCTATGTACCATGTCATCCAATAGTAGTTCGTGTCCCATATCCCCCAGTAGTAGACCATGTACCATGTCATCCAATAGCACTTCGTGTCCCATATCCCCCAGTAGTAGACCATTTACCGTGTCATCCAATAGTAGTTCGTGTCCCATATCCCCCAGTAGTAGACCATTTACCGTGTCATCCAATAGTAGTTCGTGTCCCATATCCCCCAGTAGTAGACCATATATATCGTGTCATCCAATAGTAGTTCGTGTCCCATATCCCCCAGTAGTAGACCATGTACCATGTCATCCAATAGTAGTTCGTGTCCCATATCCCCCAGTAGTAGACCATGTACCATGTCATCCAATAGTAGTTCGTGTCCCATATCCCCCAGTAGTAGACCATTTACCGTGTCATCCAATAGTAGTTCGTGTCCCATATCCCCCAGTAGTAGACCATTTACCGTGTCATCCAATAGTAGTTCGTGTCCCATATCCCCCAGTAGTAGACCATATATATCGTGTCATCCAATAGTAGTTCGTGTCCCATATCCCCCAGTAGTAGACCATTTACCGTGTCATCCAATAGTAGTTCGTGTCCCATATCCCCCAGTAGTAGACCATATATATCGTGTCATCCAATAGTAGTTCGTGTCCCATATCCCCCAGTAGTAGACTATGTACCGTATCATCCAATAATAGACCGTGAAACATATATCGTCCAATAATAAACCGAGCACCACGTCATCAAATTGCAGACCAATAACTATGTAGGCTAATAGTAGACCTATGGTTTGTCCGCCAATAGTATACCGTGTACCATGTCATCCAGTATTATACCTTGTACCATGTCCACCAATAGTATACCGTGTACCATGTCATCCAGTATTATACCTTGTACCATGTCCACCAATAGTATACCGTGTACCATGTCATCCAGTATTATACCTTGTACCATGTCCACCATTAGCATACTGTGTACCGTACTCTCCAATAACAGACCATAGACAATGTCCTCCAATAATAGACTGTGTACCACGTCATCCAATAATATATCATGTACCATGTCCTCCAATAATAGACCATGTACCATGTCATCCAAAAATAGACCATGTACCATGTCATCAAATAGTAGACTGTGTACCATGCCCTCCAATAGTAGACCGTGTACCATGTCCTCCAACAGTAGACCGTGTACCATGTCCTCCAATAGTAGACCGTGTACCATGTCCTCCAATAGTAGACCGTGTACCATGTCCTCCAATAGTTGACCGTGTATCATGTCCTCCAATAGTAGATCGTGTACCATATCCTCCAATAGTAGATCGTGTACCATGTGTTCTGTGTACCATGTGTTCTGCTCGTCCTCAGACGACGAAGACGTCGACACGGCCGCGCTGCTGCAGTACTCCATGGCTGAATTGGTGGCGCTCTCTGGCGACAGTGACGACATGCGGGCGGCGTTCGTGAGTCGCGTGTATCGCTCCGCGGTGCCGCTTCACGTCCTCATGCTGCTTCTGCTCGGCCTCGCGTGCCTGCTGCCCTCTGGCGACGACGAGTTCAGCTGCTTCCTCGCCAACAACTTCGAGAGGTCCCTGGCCGTCATGATCAGGTACAATGACGGCTCCCCGCCAGTCTGAACAGCGCCGTCTGGCGGGGAACTACATGAACTACGTCAGCCATGACGTCCACTACGCGGCGTGCGTGTCGCCACTGATATTGCGGCCCGAGAGCGTCGTATTGCGTCACTTCCGGTGACGCCATATATGAAGAGAGAAAGCGGGCTGTTTGCTAGTCTTGCTCATGCCTACCCCTCTCTTTGCACTACTAACTTTTCACCACTCTGTAATGGCCACATATAAAGTGTGATTATAAACGAATCTCATAATGGGCAGTGGAATTTCTTAACGGCAGTTCACCTAAGTGAGAAAAACTGACTGGTGTAAACCAATTGATAAGTGTTACTCGTTCATGGCAACGGGTGGTGTATGTAACGCTGGTTCGGACCTTAGTAGGCCCTATATTGATTTCAATGTAATATTATAATACTTTCCAAAAGTACATCGATTTGCGTAGTTTAGTAGGGTATGTGTGGGGGGGGGGGGGGTAATAACTAGAACCCTCGACTCTCAATCAAGAATATCCAGGTTAGAATTATCTTGTTGTCGTTTCGAAACTGGAACAATTTTGTTCATTCCACGTTGCGTCAGTTCATTAAGTCGTGTAACGGTTTTAGACAGTGTTGAATAATGTGAACGAATAATCATCGTGCAGGAATTGTGGCGTTGCTGAATACTTCCCAGAGAACCTTACTATTCGAGTGAACATGTCTGTCAGGGGAGAAATATAGGTCTAAAGTGTTTTTGAATAGTGCACAGGATATCGCGTTATACAGACCTATAACAATATAACTATGTTCCCGTGGGCGCTTGCGTGTGATGTTGGTACACCTAGGAAGATTTGTTTTTATTTTCTTTCTTTAATTATTTCTTTCTTTAGCAGTTCCCCTCAACAATTTGCGTCCCATGGGATTATTGGCCGATCTTCCCGTTGGAAATGTAGGTTAGATATACACGGAGGAACGTGTGAGTGTGGCTCGGACAGTGGGAATTTTCACAACAACAGACTCACACTGTCAAACCATCTCTTTCGCAACATTGGTCACCGTCTGTTCACCTCTATACTTAGCGGTGTAATTAAAACGAAAACGCAGCCGAAATCGACTGTAAAATACCTGCATTGTTATGACGCAAAACGTCATGCTGTATAACGACATTGTACAGTTTCTTGTAGAGAACCTACAAGCTAAGTCCGGTCCATCGATGCTGAAACAAACTTGTTGCGATGGTTAATAAAGGCTTTGTCCACTGACACTCCATTGTGTAAGAATGATATTCTCCCGCGTCTTGCTCGTTGTATTTCCAACACAATATTGTCGTTGCCATTCTGATAAGCCGGCGCCTCGTGTGTACCTTTGTAGCTGGACACACGACGCTTGAGAATGAACATAGTTTATGATTCACACATATTATGTTGGGTGAATTACTGTTCATATTAATGCGTCATTGCCCGGCCATAGCATTATGTCACTCCGGTGATGAACGCTTCACGAATGCGTACACTTTATTCATTAAGCCTCAAGCTACAGAATATGTTAAGTTCGTTGTTATCGTAAAATCACATTAGATATTAAGCCGTGTATATATGTATATATATATATATACATATATATATGTATATTTATATATATATATGTATATATATATTAGTTAAAGTGATGAGGTCATATTCCTTGATTATCACCCATCCCCCTAGCGACTGCTGTTGGACCTTCTATTAGTGCGTGCGTGCATCGTGTGTGTGTGTGTGTGCGCGTGTGTGTGTATGTAAGGTCATCTATTTTTGTGTGTTATGGCGTGGAAAATGAGGGACCTAAGATGCTGACTTCCGGTTAGGAGAGCCCCCTGGGGACTATTGACCTACTTAAAGTGATGAGGTCATATCCCTTAATTATCGCCCATCTTCCTAGAAAGAATAAACAAAGAACCATATTTGAAAGTTTTCATAATCTTTAATTCTTTTAATCAAAACACCCACTTTCATCACTTTCGTATTCGTCTTTCCAATACCCTCACAGTCTCCAGTGTCGACCACAACCTTATCTATTCATACAAAGGTGATGACGGATCGTACACTGTCACGGTGTCGCGTAGTTGACGCATCACGACATTAAACAACATGCAATGTTCGCAACGTAGTTCCTCCTCTCTAAAACATATATGTTAAAACTGACTGTATGGTGTATAATGTGAGATCATTCATACGATGGTTAGTTAAAAGACAGCATCACTGACACATCTATTTTATTGTTAGTTATAATGACGGTATATTACAAGGCGCACCTCATCGTTTATAACCATGAAAGAAATTACGGACGAAGAGAGATTACAACATGACGGTTGGTAATAGTATACCATAAGGAGAGGATCTCGATAAGCTGATGTGGCGTCATGAAAATGTGGAACCTAAAATGCTGACTCACTTCCGGTTAGGAGCGCCCCCTGCGGACTATTGACTTACTTAAAGTGATGAAGTAATATCTCTTAATTATCACTCATCCCCCTAGCGAGCGTTGGACGTTGTATTAGTGCGTGCGTGCGTGCGTGCGTGCGTGCGTGCGTGCGTGTGTAAGGGAAGAGTATGGAGGAGTGGTGGACGGCTTATGACTAACTCTAATGGGATATAACATCGTGTGTTTTAATGCATGCGTGCGTGTGCGTGTGCATGTAAGGGAGGAGAATGGAGGAGTGGTGTTATACCCCATAAAAAGTAGTCACCATACGCCCACCATTATTTTGTTATGTTATTGCATGTGTGTGTGTGTGTGTGTGTGTGTGTGTGTGTGTGTGTGTGTGTGTGTGTGTGTGTGTGTGTGTGTGTGTGTGTGTGTGTGTGTGTGTGAGGTTGTTATCGACTCTCTCTTGCGCAATAACAGGTCCAAAATTTACCAACGGATATTCATACGTCCTCCATATAAACCCCGTCATATCACAAGTAATTAATATTGAAATAACTGTACATTCCTATATCATGGAGAAAACGCTACGATTTTGTTTAAATCTTGTGAAAACACAATATAGTAACAGTCATGTTAAAATTGTGTGTTTGCATTTGATTTATGCACAAAAAACACAGTGTGCACTTGGTGACCTAATCAAAACCAGATGTTGTTGACAGTAGCGAACGGCGGTTTGTTATCATAGTTCAACAAACCAAACGGTTATGCACTTTCATGGGTGCATGTCTCGTATGGGTACATATACCGTCGAGTGCTTCAGGCCGAATAATCGGCCGAGTCCACGTGGCTGCTTGTCTCGTATGGGTGCATGCAGCTTTGAGTTTAAGAGGTAATCGGGGGTAACTAAGAGGTAGCTAAAAGGTACGGCATGACATTGACCAATCAGCGATGAGTATCTAGAAATGTGTGCTGTGGTCCCGCTCTTTTTCTAGAAGTCTATTTTTTCTAGAAAAAGTATGTCTGTGCGAGTGTACGTGCGTGAGTGTAGTACGTCTGTGTGCGAGTGTACGTGTGTGTGCAGTCTGTGTGTGTATGTGTTGAAAATGTGCGTTGTGCATGTGTTTGTGTGTATGCGCGCATGTGTGGTTTGGCTCATGTGTATGTGTGTATGTTTGTCTTTTATGTATGTGTATTGTGTGTTTGCTGTGTGCGTGCGTGTGTTGTTTTGTGAAGGTGGTCTACAACTGCGTGAAGGTGGTCTACAAGTGTGTGATGTCTTGTGCTTCTGTTTCTATTGTGCATGTGTTGGTTGTTTGTTTTGCGTCTGTTGTACATGTTTTGCGTGTTTTGGACGTGTATTGTACATGTATTAGGAATCTGTTGTGTGTATGTTGTCCGTCTGTCGAGCGTCTGTTTTGCGTGTGTTGGGTCTGGGTTGGGTGTCTGTTGGACATACGTTGTGTGTATGTTGTTTTCTTGTTAGTGTAGCCTTTCCCATCTCGTGACCGCACACTCAATATTTAGTAATAAGTCTAGCATAGGTACATATTCAATCTGAATTCCCTAAAATTACTGTTCCTTACTCCTTCATAACCGACATGACACCTTCGCGTATGAATACATAGCCACACGCGCAAGAATACATGTCCAAGCACGCACACATACTAACCACGCCCACACCCTCCATTCATTGGTTCCTTCATGACTAGTTCACCAATCACCTTCACATACACGTCACATTCACGCATGCGCACATACTGTCGACGCCCACACCTACCATTCAAATATAGGCTAGTTACATTCGTCAATGCTTAGACGTTCCGAGACACGTGACGGAGAAAATGACTATACTAGTTGGTGAGCCAGTGGTATAGAGATGGAAATATCATGGATATGCCTATACGGGTTGGTGGATCAGCTTCTTTCCTGTCGAACTTTTACCCCTGTCGACTTGAAGCGTACGGTCGGGTGTTTAAGTCTGTTGAACATGCTTATCAGTATAGAAAGGCGATGTTTAATGAAGACGACGAATGCGCGGAAAGTATCAAAGAGGCAAGGTCAGCGTACATGGCGAAATGTAGTAGCCGTAAGGAAAACGAGAAGAGCATCAGAGTGGGATGCTATCCGTGTCGACTGTATGCATAAATTATTGATGACAAAGTTCACAACCTCGAAACAGTTGAGAGAGAGAGGTCTTACTGGCTACTGGAAAAGTTGAAGTGATGGAGAGGATACCGTCGGAAGAAGCTTCTTGGGGGGTCGGCTACGCTGGTAAAAAAGGTCGAAACACGCTCGGAAAAATATTGATGGAGGTGCGTGATAATTGCAGAAAATAAAACGCGCTTCAAGTGGCGCTGCGTCATCGTAGATGACACTAGTTTTGACATCGGTGATAATCAAGGAATATGTCCTCATCACTTTAAGTAGGTCAATACTACCCAGGGGGCGCTCCAAACCGGAAATGAGTCAGCATCTTATGTCCCTCATTCCCATGCATCCTCATTTATCCCTCCAGATGGATCCCTATGCTACTGTCATGCAGTAATAGTAATGTAATTCACGTATAAAACCGTTATCAACATTGTTGGGAATGGCAAAGCTTGACGGAGGTCTCGCGCATAATTTCGATTGTGACGTAAGCAAACCGCGACGTACTGAATACATCAATTGTTGTAAGTTACGTAGATCATCTCCAAATGATAGAAGGGCGGTTCACCTAATTTTGAACAACAGCTAGATCAGGCGTTCTAACCAAAGACCGTATATCAATACAAGACGGTGCAGCGCGAGCTATCTACATTGTTCGAGGAAAGTACGTAAGCAGTTCGTCCGCCATTCTGGAGTTGCGCCAAGCCAGACCGTACGCGTGCAGAAAATGCAGTTCTTTGCATTATCATAGCTCACCATTTTCAACGATTACCTCAATATTTTAATTATATAAGAAGTGGTACAGCCTGATGATTATGCTGATGAAACATGACGACGTTCAGTTGGCTCAATAAATAATTGTAACGTTTCTACGTTGCAAATTGTGATAGGTAACAAACTTCAAGGATTACTTTAATATTTTTCATTTTATATGACGCATCACAGCTTGGTGATTATTCTGATGAAATTAGGTGACTGAACAAATACGCTAACATCACGCGCTGCGGTTCCGTAGGCGCATGCGCTTGCCTCCCGAATGGCGGATAAAACCTTCAGTGTAGACTGCCATTTTCTCGCTCAGTGACGCCTCCTGTCCAAATAGAGGCTCCTTGGTTCTAGCGTACAGTTGTCGCTTTCAACCTTTGACGGAATGTTCAAATGCTCCATGGTGTTTGTCATCCATTTTGATGGTTTGATGGACGTTCTGCTAGGTAACAGGTCACGTGTTGGACAGGTAAATCGTTCGATACGAAATCATTAAACGGTAAGAACTATTAATCCACTTGCACTTTTTGCACGGCCAGACCAGACCACGTCAGACCGACATCGAGTTTAGCGCCCGATATGCAGACCATCTAGGAGGGAAACGCTGACATATATGCACAGCCACAGTCTATATAGGCTGACCCGGCGGGCTGGTTGGAACGTGCCGCCCTAGACTTTTGTAATTTTGTGTGCCCGTAGACCTTTTTGAATGGGCCCACGTGACCGTGCCAGCTCGTCTCGTCTTCCGCTAGCACAATTTAGCCAGCCGCAAGCCAGCGGAGAAATTGAAGAACTGAAAATACGACGGCGAGGCGGCAAAAAATGTTCAACATTTTCGACACCATTTGGTTCGGGTGCCAGTGGAGGTTTTGTGCCCCCTTAGACTCACTTTCTGGATCTTGTCACCCCTTATATACGTCAAGTATCCGCCATTCGTGTGGATCCTCCCTCACTTCGATATCACCGATCAACCGCCATTCGTATGGATCCTCCCTCACTTCGATATCACCGATCAACCGCCATTCGTATGGATCCTCCTTCACTTCAATATCACCGATCAACCGCCATTCGTATGGATCCTCCCTCACTTCGATATCACCGATCAACCGCCATTCCGCAGTTTTTAATCTTCGACATTGACGCTCAACAAAATAATCACAAAGAAATCCGTTTTTCATTGTGCCTTTGCTCACAGTAGTCACATGACCTAATCATGCCCACAAATGTTCATGCTAAAATGGAAGTGGCAATACAGGTATATAGGAAAATAAACTTGCCACGTTGAGATCATAACCCAGTAACCTTCCCATAAATATGGCACTGGCAACGCGCAAAGCACAGTCCAGGACTCCAGATGTCAATAGAGCGCCGTGTTAATTAGCTTCCATAAGCCTACTGCAAATAAGATATTAACAAACATGCTTATTTCCACAACTGCTTATTAGAGAAGATACAATACGACGTATGAAAGAGTACCCCGAACATTGGCGGGGGGCTGAGGGCATGTGCCTCCCTGGTCCGTTTGAAATATGTCCCCGTTCAGGTTACAATAAGGTGAAGATACGCCGACGCGGCGGCGAAATGTTTTCGACAGTACCTCCCCCCGTCCCCGTCTTCCGATGTCACCAGTCAAGCCGAGACAGCGAAGCTTTGAAGTTACGGCGGCGCGACAGCGAAACATTTTCTATAGCAGTTGGTTCAGCCGCCAGTGGAGGTTTTTGTGCCCCCTAGACTACCCTCTCTGGACACGCCCCTGGAAGTAGATGTATGTGGCTCGGAAGGATTGACCCCCAGAATGTAAGTGGAAACGGGCAGATCAAAACAACCTGGAAGAATTGACGCCACAGTACTGGGCTGACATGGGGTAGGGTAATTAGGAGGGCCCAAAACGGGTAACTGGGGATCTGTTGTGTAAGACTTTATATGCCACACACGGACACGAAGAGGATAAGAAATAACTTTGAACAACGACAACTTGATATTGTTATATTCCAACAATGACGCACCATTTCACTGTGCTGGCAGCAGCATGTATTGCAAGTTGACGCCAACAACCTGAACAGCTGGTGCATTATAGTCAGTCTAGATTCACTCGTCTTGTCATAAATATGGCATCGCACTATTTTGAACATATCCATTATTTACACAATATCGCAGACGTGTCAATAAATACGCTAACAGAAAACTTCAATTCATAGGTTTGTTAACATCTTCGTCCATCGACATTACGTTCTCTTTCGTCACTATGTTGATAGTCCCTAGAACTGATCAAAGCGTTTTACACTTTACTCCCTGCCAGACCTGTTCAATCGAACACTATCTCGACTTCTCTGGGAAGTATCATGCCAAGCTGCAATTAATGCGCAAAGACTATTTGTACACAAATATCGACCACGGTTTGTAGCCAGGTACTCATTCAAACAGCTGAGACAACTGGAGCAACGTAGAGTGAGGGAATGAGCCCAAGGTTCGACACCGCGGCGCAGGATTCGAACCCTGGTTCAACCAATCACGAGACCAGAACCACGGCCTACATACGGGCACTTACGTGACTGGTCCGATGGGCAATGCTTTTATTCACTGGCTTTTTGGTGTTGGGCCTGGTTTGTGGAATGGAATCAGTGACGCTGTGTTCACACGTTCGGCAGACACGAAGATGATTGTGTGTGAAGAGGCTGAGCATAACAGCAAGCAGGACGAATTGCAATTGATCCAGCGCATTCCCATACACAGTGTCGGACATACGCCAGATGTAGAGTGCTACTACTATCCCTGGCGAGGTCGCCCCTTGCAATGTTTTTCTTGTATTGCAAATACACATTCTTGTCATTTTACTAATGCGTTGTGGAATGTTGTGGATTCTTCCTTCTATTTGTAACGATCATCGCGCGAGTAATCACAAACGACTCCCAACGCGTCACTAGCAAACATCGTGTGCATACGGGGTGGTGTTATTTTGCAAATGTAATGTTTTTAATTTAATGGTGTACTCCCAAACATGGAGAATTTTTGAGATACTATACTTGAGTTCAAAACTGCATGACGTTGACTGGTGCTAACCCCCTGTACATACCCTCTGAAAGTTGTGACCATTAAATTGTGGTCGAAAATGATTGAAAATGGTGTTACATTATAACTAGTCTTTTGTAGTCCTTCTATGTCAACCTAGGAATTGAAACATAATTATCTACTTCATAAGACATATACGGTACTATAAGTGTAACTTAATGTACCTTGCCGGGGTTATCATTTGTGTATAAGACACAAAGGAGTTGAAAACTGGTCATGAACAGTATGGCGTAAGGATGAATCATATCGGGGCAGGCTAAGTAACCATGACAGCTGACGCAAGATCACAGTCCAAGACAGTAGACACTTGGTGCTGCAGACTACACAGAGAAGGCCGGGTTTTCCCTTGGGATGCTTTCATATATGTCATACAGAACACGTTACATCTGCCGTGACCAAAGCGGACTGACCAGCCCAGCGCTCAAGGGATGCAGCAGCGAAGTTGCTAGCGGAACTGATTGAGGAGCACTATAGCTATTTTACATATTTTACGTCTATACACTGTCTACGCTAAACACATTAAGAAACACATCTTGAAGCTATATGAGGACTTTGTGACTCTGATCCAGACTCAGAAACGGAGACAAATTAAGTTTCCTCAAGAGCGTGGAAGCTTTCAACAAAAGGCCAGAACAGGTGTTAGATATTTTATGATGTGGCATCCTTCATTCAGAAGTACGAGCACGTTATGAATCAGTTAACCTGCATCATCAGATGTTTCTTGGACGTGGCTTCTTGAAGGTCATGTACTGTGCAGGGCTCTCGTTGGGCTACATCTGGTTGAATCAGTAAAGCTTTCAGTTTCCCACATGGACACAGAGAAGGCACCATTCCACAGCCTTAGCAGCGGAGCTGAGCATCCTGCGAGGATGGAGCGAAGTGTCCGCTTCGTGAACTGAGCTCTCAACTACGTGTGCCAAGCAGCTTCCCAATGCATGCGCAGCAAATGTGAGAGCAAAGGCGACATACCTGATTCACCGATAACAAGGCGGTCTTTCTGGAACTATGGCAGTGTTGTAAGAAAAGAAGGTAGGATACCAGAAATCGTGCTAGAAAGACCCAATAAAACAAGGCCTGCATGACAAGGAAATTGCTAATATAGTAGTGGACAGGCGGAGAAACAATAACCTAGTTGCACTGAAGGTTATGGGAGGCCCATTCACATCAGCTGATGCAGATGAGTACATAGGTGAGGGAACAAAAGTAGAACGTCTCTGTCTGAAGGTTCGCTATGATCGTGACATCATTTTCCCTAACAAAAACAAGTGAACCGTTGCGCCTCATGAAGGACCACAGGAAGCTCCCTATCAACAGTTATGTGGTGAATGTGAAATTGTACTTCAACATCACTTCAAATACAGACGTCACCCTGCATGATATTAGCCAATAACGGCACTTATAGGAACCAGCTTCATGGCCTTGCGCCAGTAACGACTCTCAATTTGAACATGATTAACATAAATTGTGGAGTTATCTATCACTACTGTATCTACACAATGTTTACAGTGTATAACTACCGGTACATGTCTATTGAAAAAAACAAGTCATCAAATTGGTTTTATCCGAATTTTCTCAGTAATTGTCACCATTTAAAGTTCATTTTTCAGACGAAAATGCCTTTTTGAGAGGTCTCAATTTCAAGGAGCATGTACATGGGGGTTAGAATCGACCATAAACATCAAACATTGATAAACATCAAACATGATCAACATTCAGATAGACCATCTCCATATTATAGAGGGGGTACCTTACAATATTTGTACTATATATTATACTACTAACACCACCCCCTAATGTAGAGCAACACAAAGAACGTGTGCATAGCGTCTACTGTGCATTCGTGACCTAAATTTACATCAGAGTTATACAGCGGCTGTGTACGTGAGCAACGACTTCAAATCAGTAGCCAGAATTGGAGAAAGTCCCTGAAAGTTGTGTCTTATATTCCCTCATCGTCCCCAAATTCTCTCTTGTCTTCTGTTGAAGTCATCTCTGTTGAAGTTATTTCTGTTGTCTTCTGTTGACGTCATCTCTGTTGAAGTCATCTCTGTTGTCTTCTGTTAAAGTAATCTCTGCTGTATTCATTCTGTTGACGTCATCTCTGATGTATTCATTCTGTTGACGTCATCTCTGATGTATTCATTCTGTTGACGTCATCTCTGTTGATTTCCTTCTGTTGACGTCATCTCTGTTGTATTCATTCTGTTGACGTCATCTCTGTTGTATTCATTCTGTTGACGTCATCTCTGATGTATTCATTCTGTTGACGTCATCTCTGTTGTATTCATTCTGTTGACGTCATCTCTGTTGTATTCATTCTTTTGACGTCATCTTTGTTGTATTCATTCTTTTGACGTCATCTCTGTTGTATTCATTCTGTTGACGCCATCTCTGTTGTATTCATTCTGTTGACGTCATCTCTGTTGTATTCATTCTGTTGACGTCATCTCTGTTGTATTCATTATGTTGACGTCATCTCTGATGTATTCATTCTGTTGACGTCATCTCTGTTGTATTCATTCTGTTGACGTCATCTCTGCTGTATTCATTCTGTTGACGTCATCTCTGATGTATTCATTCTGTTGACGTCATCTCTGTTGATTTCCTTCTGTTGACGTCATCTCTGTTGTATTCATTCTGTTGACGTCATCTCTGATGTATTCATTCTGTTGACGTCATCTCTGTTGTATTCATTCTGTTGACGTCATCTCTGTTGTATTCATTCTTTTGACGTCATCTCTGTTGTATTCATTCTTTTGACGTCATCTCTGTTGTATTCATTCTGTTGACGCCATCTCTGTTGTATTCATTCTGTTGACGTCATCTCTGTTGTATTCATTCTGTTGACGTCATCTCTGTTGTATTCATTCTGTTGACGTCATCTCTGATGTATTCATTCTGTTGACGTCATCTCTGTTGTATTCATTCTGTTGACGTCATCTCTGTTGTATTCATTCTGTTGACGTCATCTCTCTGTTATCGTCTGTTGACGTCGGGCGGATGCAGCATCTACAGAAGACACAGAAACAAAACATTGAATACATGGCCATGTGTTGATGAACACAGGAAGTAAACTTAATGACAGCTTTTGTCAGCACAACATTCAACTAAATGCTGTGTGCACGAATGCAGGCAAGCATGCACACACCAGAGCATGTCGTCATTTAGCTAATTAACCTGAGGTCAGTTGTCTGTGCCCCTGTCTGTGCCCCTTTACACAAACGTGTTCAATCTATAACATGCTCTACTAAAATTCACTGCTCATCACAATTTGCCCCCGATAGAAAAATTTACACAAACATCATTTCAACTTCCATTGAAGCATCAAGCCATTCTGCAGTTACTACACAAAAGCTGTCCATTCTTATAATTCCATCACTGAGATGCCATCACTGTTTATTGTAAGATACATTTACACGGCACTCCACATAACTCAAACTCGGTTAAGTAGATTTTCGCTTAAGTCATCTCCTTTTCCTCGGCCGCGGCTGTCTTTCTATCTCTTATAGTATAAGATAATCTGCACAAGTCGATTTCTTATAAGTCAAAGTTTCAATTAAGTTGACTTGATTTCACCTGCACGCACATATTTCTTTCATTCGGTTAACTAATTTTTTAAACCTCTACTACAAAACAATGATATTCTGTCTGCCCGTAGGATATAAAACGCTAAATATTACCATATTGGTATAAGAGATTCTTAAGGATTGAGTTACTCTTAAACATCGACGTTTCTCGCACTGCGTCTATGTGTGCATATTTTAGTGTATGGATCGGGAAAGCACAGAAAAAGTTAACCGATGACAGCGTACAAAACAAAATACATAGATCCTCCTGATAAATGGAACTTCTGATAAGTAGAAATATTTCTTATGTTATCCAGAGTGGACTGTACTAAGTGAACTACGTCAGACACGGGCAGAGTCAGATGACTGAAATTGGGGTAAACTGAAGCAAAGTGAGATGTTCAGGTCCCAATGTTTGACAACTGTGGTCTCATACCACAGGCCTCTCTCCTGCATTCTTCTGATGAGCCGTCATGGCTCAATAACAACAGCAACTAACTTACTCCGACTAATGGACCAAGAAACCAAGGGCAGCAATTATCTCCATTACAGTATTTTGTTCTTAGTCTCGTCCTTACTGACCAAGTAATATCTACTGTTGCTATTATGGCACTATATGCTGCAGATAAAAATATCCTGATAAATGTAATGTAACTCCACCATGGCATCACCTGCATACCAGCTGATCACTTGACTTGTCCAGTGATTAAAGTATGTATGAAGAACTTACAGAGCCTCTAAATTTGCATATTAATACTAAAATAATACTACCTGGATAAATATAGAATGTCTTTCAGACCTGTTTCCCTTTCAGATTGGCCACTGAACTTTCAGGTAAATGTCTGACAGCAACCACAGTTAATGCGACATGTCCTATGACATATGTACCTGTGTCAGCATTAGTTCCCAGTAGCTGGCGTCCCTGACACTGACAGGTCCGTCTACGCCATCACAGATGTGTGTCAGTCCCGTTTGAAGGTGACTGGTCGGAAGTGACACGCGTCTGTGATAACTAACCGAGGGTGATGACGAGCGAGAGACACACGTCACTTGTGTCATACTTGTACGATGACGTCAGTGGCCTTCAAGGCCAGCCAGGGTCACACCTGGAAACATTGAGTGAGTGTATTAGTGACACTTCCCGGTCTCTTTCCGCCATACTCATCATCTCGCCCCATCCCTGTCTCCTTCCTTTTGACAGCCATCTCATAAGTGTTGTAAGTGGGCATGATGTTCTAACAGAACCTTCATTCACTATGAAACACCATCATATTCTACTACTTATGTATGAAGTCAGTGTCGATGGTTGGTGTCACCAAAAGTTTGTGCTACATTCCATAATTGAACATTTCTTAGTTAATATTATTGTTCTTACATCTAACATCTTACATCTAACATCTAACATCTTACATATCAGGTCTATTATAGCAACTTAATCCACACGTGAAATTATTATAATATCGTTTACACAGTGACTGTGGGTTGACAGCGACCAGTTCACTTAATGAATACTTATTTTATATTATTATAATTTAAAAATCAACAGGTTACAGCCTTATTTGGCTCTGTTGTCAACCCAGAATTGTGCATCATCTCACCAGTTGTCACACTTTGTTTGATTATGTTTCTGCGTATAATTTATACAATCTCAAAATTAAACTCTATCCCATCTATCTACATGTGTCCACGCTAATGTCTATCCATAAGGTAACAAGCAATCAGAGAAACAGCCAAAAAACACACACTCAGACTATGAATCAGCATTTTAGAGATAAAACAAATTTAGTAACATTTTGAATAGACATTACTAAGTAAAAGCTCTATTCCATGATAGTGACCATGGCATGTGTTAGATGATAACTGTCAACAGGCCCCCAGTTATCACCCATACATAATTACATACATAATTACACTCCTACATCCACATTTACAAAGCTTTTGATACAATATATAATTCACAAATTTAAGTGCTTTTTGTGGTGTTTTGGTTTTCTCAAAACATCATTTATCAATTTATTTTATCAACCCATAACTTTGCATACGGCAAACTTTGACGTCAAATCAAATCAAATTTCATTTTGCAACAGCAACAAAATAATGGTATACACAAAAAACAAGTTTAAAAAAATGAATTTGTGTTAAATGGTAAAAACGTATGTTACATGCTGTCTTCCTGTGACCCCATAAACATAAATTATGATATATATATATAAATGTATACAATGATTATATATAAAAACGTCTCACCAGGCGCTGGGGATGAACTGACCACATCTCTCCCCGCAGTTGGAGATTCGTGTCCACCGTCACACTGCCGGAACTGACGCCTGTCACAGACCAACATAACACATAACATCACGTGTTGCCTAGCAACCATGCCAGATAAGCTCAATATAATGGCTACCACAAACGTTAAGCAGTTAGGATATTCCGTAGCATTTAAAAAAAATTCTGGCACTAATTTTATACTTGCAACATTGTTGTTTAAATGAGAACATTATGCAGGAAAGATTGATCTAACAGATGAAGGTTGCCTTTGTGATGTAAAATACATAAAATATGGTTACTACAGCAACTTTTGCCTGAGGTAATGGGAAGGCTTTCAGGGCAAAATTAGATAAACACCATTTTTGAAATCTTGCCAAAACCAGGAATAAACATTTGTTTAAATACATGTTCAGGTAGGATACTATCTAATTTATACAAAAACGTAATAAATCCCCCATGAAACATTGTGTACAAAAGAGCGTTTGTTTTCAAAACGAGATAAACGCCATCCATCTTTTTGATCAAAAAGCGATATATCCTTGTTCAGCCAATCAGCACCACCGTGCTGTATGTGCAGCTACGCCGAGTGACGTGGTGCGTTGTATGAATATGTACAGTGTCTTGATAACAAAATCATTTTAAATCACTCTTTGCGTAACAATTATGCAACAAAGAGTTTGCCACCATCATTCTCTACGATTTTGGATTCTAAATATACATCATCAGCTTAATTTACAAGTTGTTATTTAAACTTTTAAAGGATTAAACACAAATGTAACTTTTTCTCGAAACAAAGAAAATTGATATATCGTGTTTCCCCCCCCGAAACCTTTCATATGCATAATTTGGATTATGAGGAACAGGGTCACCTCAATAATACAGTCACCTTGCAATAAGGTCACCCTAGGGCAGTCCCACTTTATTTCAGTCCTGAGTGACCTTAATAGTGAGATTCCACTGTATATATTCTGATTACTTAGAAGAAATGGCTGATAATATTGAACAGGGAGGCTTATAGGATATTCCTCAGGATAGTTCATTATAGTAACACAGTTCTTCTTGAGATATCAACAGTACTGGGCAGGAGTGAAAGTAGCAGACAGGGTGTCACAGAAGACGAGTAAAAGAAATGACGTAGAAAACACATAGAAAGGCAACGGTCAACAGAGACAAGAGAACTACAAACTTCCACATGTTTACACTGACTTCATCCTGCCATGATTACTATAATGTAGCCAGTATGTTGAGGCATCATATACTACCGGGGTATACGATGTCTCAACATACTGGCTTCAGATTTGTTCTAGATGTGGCTAAGCACCTGGGAAGACAGACACTTCTCAAACAGTAGGTGTGGCCTAAAGGATGATAATGTGAAGGGTTAGGGTACATACATCTTCACCCCGAGCCGTAGTTCAAGCAGGGTGATGAGGTTAGGCAAGGTCAGTCGCAGGTCAGTTGTCCCCAAACCACAGTAGAACCGCAGCTAGTGACACAAACACAACATGATCACATGACAGACCACAGTAGAACGACAGCTAGTGCCACAAACACAACATGATCACATGACAGACCACAATAAAACTGCAGCCAGTGCCACAAACACAACATGATCACATGACAGACCACAGTAGAACGACAGCTAGTGCCACAAACACAACATGATCACATGACAGACCACAATAAAACTGCAGCCAGTGCCACAAACACAACATGATCACATGACAGACCACAGTAGAACGACAGCTAGTGCCACAAACACAACATGATCACATGACAGACCACAGTAGAATGACAGCTAGTGCCACAAACACAACATGATCACATGACAGACCACAGTAAAACGACAGCTAGTGACACAAACACAACATGATCACATGACAGACCACAGTAGAACGACAGCTAGTGACACAAACACAACATGATCACATGACAGACCACAGTAGAACCACACCTGGTAACACAAACACAATGTCACCACACGACAGACTACAGTAGAACTGCAGCTAGTGACCCAAATACAATGTCACTACATGACTGACTACAGTAGAACTGCAGCTAGTGACACAAACACAATGTCACCACATGACTGACTACAGTAGAACTGCAGCTAGTGACACAAACACAATGTCACCACATGATTGACTACAGTAGAACTGCAGCTGGTGACACAAACACAACATGATAATATGACAGACCACAATAGAACCACAGCCAGTGCCACAAACACAATGTGTCCACAGAGTAGAACTGCAGCTAGTGACACAAACACGTGATCACATGACAGGCCACAGTAGAACCGCAGTTAATGACACAAACAGTAACACATTTCATACAGTATTTGTAACATGGCTGAATGCTTCCCAGAGAAGTCGAGATGGTGTTAGATTGAACAGGTCTACCAGGGAGTAAAGTGTAAAGTACTTTGAGCAGTTCTAAGGTCTGGATACTGCGCTATACAAGAACTTACTTTTCTACTGAAATCTGCTCATTACATATACTGCAATATCGTTTTTGGATGAATAAACATTTAGTAAATAATAAAACAATTCTAAGTAAATATGGCATCGGATGTCAACAAAAGTATACGACACCTGACTATATACCAGTGCAATGTCTTTATTGAGCAAGTAGACTGCATAGTTGAACTGGGGCCTACTTGAGCAATGTCTTTATTGAGCAAGTAGACTGTATAGTTGAACTGGGGCCTACCTGAGCAATGTCTTTATTGAGCAAGTAGACTGTATAGTTGAACTGGGGCCTACCTGAGCAGTGTCTTTATTGAGCAAGTAGACTGTATAGTTGTACTGGGGCCTACCTGAGCAATGTCTTTATTGAGCAAGTAGACTGCATAGTTGAACTGGGGCCTACTTGAGCAATGTCTTTATTGAGCAAGTAGACTGCATAGTTGAACTGGGGCCTACCTGAGCAATGTCTTTATTGAGCAAGTAGACTGCATAGTTGAACTGGGGCCTACCTGAGCAATGTCTTTATTGAGCAAGTAGACTGCATAGTTGAACTGGGGCCTACTTGAGCAATGTCTTTATTGAGCAAGTAGACTGTATAGTTGAACTGGGGCCTACCTGAGCAATGTCTTTATTGAGCAAGTAGACTGTATAGTTGAACTGGGGCCTACCTGAGCAATGTCTTTATTGAGCAAGTAGACTGTATAGTTGTACTGGGGCCTACCTGAGCAATGTCTTTATTGAGCAAGTAGACTGCATAGTTGAACTGGGGCCTATTTGAGCAATGTCTTTATTGAGCAAGTAGACTGTATAGTTGAACTGGGGCCTACCTGAGCAATGTCTTTATTGAGCAAGTAGACTGCATAGTTGAACTGGGGCCTACCTGAGCAATGTCTTTATTGAGCAAGTAGACTGCATAGTTGAACTGGGGCCTACTTGAGCAATGTCTTTATTGAGCAAGTAGACTGTATAGTTGAACTGGGGCCTACCTGAGCAATGTCTTTATTGAGCAAGTAGACTGTATAGTTGAACTGGGGCCTACCTGAGCAATGTCTTTATTGAGCAAGTAGACTGTATAGTTGAACTGGGGCCTACCTGAGCAATGTCTTTATTGAGCAAGTAGACTGCATAGTTGAACTGGGGCCTACTTGAGCAATGTCTTTATTGAGCAAGTAGACTGTATAGTTGAACTGGGGCCTACCTGAGCAATGTCTTTATTGAGCAAGTAGACTGTATAGTTGAACTGGGGCCTACCTGAGCAATGTCTTTATTGAGCAAGTAGACTGCATAGTTGAACTGGGGCCTACCTGAGCAACGTCTTTATTGAGCAAGTAGACTGCGTAGTTGAACTGCAGCCGTTCACGGCCCTTGCTGTAAAGTGGGAAGCTGAAAGCAAACAACAGGTTGTTAGTCCTCTATCATCACATTTCATGCTTTTGTGATATTATCCTCTTCTGTCCCTTGCTTCTTTTGGTCGACGTTACTCAATGTGTAGCTTCTTCCGCTTTTTGTGACATATAATAACAAAATGAAAGCATATTAAAGATTACTGCATTAAGTTTATCCCGAATTGAGTTAACCAACTATTTGATGAGGTTGTTAAGTTGCCTGTGTGACTCCTTGTTTGGCCCATCGAGCTGTCAACACCAGCACAGTGTCTTCATCAAAGATGTTTACATGCATTTTATTTTAGTAAGGAATCATCTCAGAACGTTGATATCCAATATCAGACAAAATTACTTTAATCTGGCTTCGGCCCCTCTCCCCCCGCCTCCCTCTCAGCCCCCCCCCCCCGCCTCCTTCTCAAACAAAAGTTTGTAAACATTGATATGATGATATCAATATATTAACAGCATCGGTTAGAAGCATAAAATATTGATATCCGATGCCAGAGGAAACTGCCTCTGACCCCTCAAAGGAAAGTAATTTCATCTGATATAAGACATTGTTGTTTTGAGTTGACCCCTTACACAAAGGTAGAAGTCATAATGGACAAAACAAATTCAAATCATTGAAAGTGAAAGTCGTGAGGGCGTGTGTAACATCGACGTGTCAGCTGAATCAGGAAAAAGTGGCACTGACAAAACAACAAAAATAGAAGCGGCAAACTTGCCAGAATATTTCGATCTGGACAATTACATAGATAGCAGAAGGACGACTACCGGTAGTCTGGAGGAATGTACTGGCTGGGATGCAGTTGTTTTGGTTTATTTTCTGTAGAAATCTGTTGTTTCGATATTAAATCGGCCTGTAGCATTCCAATTTTGATCAAGTGTTGCCACCTACCAGGCTATGAAATAGACCCACATCAAAAAACATCTGATAGAATTTACAGGGAATCTGCCTAGACGCGTTCACTCCACTACTCACTCCAGCACTCACTCTACTACTCACTCCAGCACTCACTCCAGCACTCACTCCAGCACTCACTCCAGTACTCACTCCAGCACTCAGTCCTGCACTCACTCCAGCACTCACTCCAGTACTCACTCCAGCACTCACTCCAGTACTCACTCCAGTACTCACTCCACCACTCACTCCACCACTCACTCCAGTACTCACTCCAGCACTCACTCCAGCACTCACTCCAGTACTCACTCCAGTACTCACTCTCGCTCCTTGTCCGTCAGTTTATCGATGATGTAGTCACTGATCTGTGACCCCGACCCCAGACACGTCACTGGGTACCGCAACGGCACGTCTAGGAACTGCGCAATCATGGCCACCAAGTGACTTGTGTAACCAAGGGCAACAGAGATCATCATCTCATCTTGACCTGTAACCAAGGGCAACAGAGATCATTGTTTCTTTTTTATCTGTAACCAAGGGCAACAGAGATCATCGTCTCATCTTGACATGTAAACCAAGGGTAACAGAGATCATCGTCTCATTTTGAACTATAACCAATGGCAACAGAGATCATGTCCTCGCCTTCACCGGTAACCAGGGGCAACAAAGATAATGTCTCATCTTAGTATGTCAAATTGCTGCTTTATACATTCCTGACGGTACATACACTACATCAACAGATTGTAATCTAGATGTACTTGATGCTTGGAGATTTCTGAGAAGTTTTGTTAATCTATATGAACAAAGAGATAAACAAATTTGATGATTTCATCCTCACAAGCCAGGGTGGCAGTTGACTATACTACCCCTGGCAGACATCCTCACAAGCCAGGGTGGCAGTTGACTATACTACCCCTGTCAGACATTCTCACAAGCCAGGGTGGCAGTTGACTATACTACCCTTGGCAGACATCCTCACAAGCCAGGGTGGCAGTTAACTATACTACCCCTGGCAGACATCCTCACAAGCCAGGGTGACAGTTGACTAAACTACCCCTGGCAGACATCCTCACAAGCCAGGGTCGCCGCTGACTAAACTACCCCTGGCAGACATCCTCACAAGCCAGGGTGGCAGTTGACTAAACTACCCCTGGCAGAAAACCTATGCAACTGGTGGAAGTTAGATCAATCAGTTGAACTTTTTCCTAGTAAGTGACTCCACCAGTTGCGACTGAACCACCCCTGACAACAGGGCAGACACCTGCACCCCATATCAAAGAGAGACTTAGGAAGGTGACATGGCAGGGAGTATTGAGACTGATACAACCAGCAGCGCATCCTGGGGTGCAAGGATGTAGTTTCATCCATTTAATTACACAAACTCCGACATACTGCACATCAGGCCATCAATGTAAATCACTGAGTACAGTGGAACCTGTGGAATAGGGAAGGAAGCGCAGTAGCACAGTGGAACCTGTGGAATAGGGAGGGGAGCGCAGTAGCACAGTGGAACCTGTGGAATAGGGAGGGGAGCGCAGTAGCACAGTGGAACCTGTGGAATAGGGAGGGGAGCGCAGTAGCACAGTGGAACCTGTGGAATAGGGAGGGGAGCACAGTGGCACAGTTGAACCTGTGGAATAGGGAGGGGAGCGCAGTAGCACAATGGAACCTGTGGAATAGGGAGGGGAGCGCAGTACCACAGTGGAACCTGTGGAATAGGGAGGGGAGCGCAGTAGCACAGTGGAACCTGCAGAATAGGGAGGGGAGCAGAGTAGCACAGTGGAACCTGTGGAATAGGGAGGGGAGCAGAGTAGCACAGTGGAATAGGGAGGGGAGCGCAGTAGTACAGTGGAACCTGTGGAATAGGGAGGGGAGCAGAGTAGCACAGTGGAACCTGTGGAATAGGGAGGGGAGCGCAGTAGCACAGTGGAACCTGTGGAATAGGGAGGGGAGCAGAGTAGCACAGTGGAATGTGTGGAATAGGGAGGGGAGCAGAGTAGCACAGTGGAACCTGTGGAACAGGGAGGGGAGCAGAGTAGCACAGTGGAACCTGTGGAATAGGGAGGGGAGCGCAGTAGCACAATGGAACCTGTGGAATAGGGAGGGGAGCGCAGTAGCACAGTGGAACCTGTGGAATAGGGAGAGGAGCGCAGTACCACAGTGGAACCTGTGGAATAGGGAGGGGAGCGCAGTAGCACAGTGGAACCTGCAGAATAGGGAGGGGAGCGCAGTAGAACAGTGGAACTAGTGGAATAGAGAGGGGAGCAGAGTAGCACAGTGGAATAGGCAGGGGAGCGCAGTAGCACAGTGGAACCTGTGGAATAGGGACGGGAGCAGAGTAGCACAGTGGAACCTGTGGAATAGGGAGGGGAGCGCAGTAGCACAGTGGAACCTGTGGAATAGGGAGGGGAGCGCAGTAGCACAGTGGAACCTATGGAATAGGGAGGGGAACGCAGTAGCACAGTGGAACCTGTGGAATAGGAAGGGGAGCAAAGTAGCACAGTGGAACCTGTTGAATAGGGAGGGGAGCGCAGTAGCACAGTGGAACCTGTGGAATAGGAAGGGGAGCGCAGTAGCACAGTGGAACCTGTGGAATAGGGAGGGGAGCAGAGTAGCTGTGTGGAGCGCAGTAGGGCAGTGGTAAGAGCTCCGGTCTCTTGACTGAGAGAACGTGGGTTCGAATCCTGTACGGCGGTGTCGAACCTTGGGCAAGTTTGTTTACTCTACATTGCTTCAGTTCACTTAGCTGTATGAGTGAGTACCTGGCTATAGACAGTGGTGGATATTTGTGTTCGAATAGTCTTCGCGCATTAATTGCAGCGTCGCTGAATGCTTCCCTGAGAAGTCGAAATGGTGTTCGACTGAACAGGTCTGCCAGAGAGTAGTGTAAAGCATTTTGGGCAGTCCTGAGGTTTGGATACTGCACTATGTGAGAATTTACCTTTTACCTTATTAGCAGGATAATTTCCTATACTTTTCTGTTATGGAAATAATTTTGGACTGTCTAAGGGTGACCTTAATTACAAGGTGGCTGTATTACCGAGGTGACTGTAAAGCGAGGTTCTACTACACTACACCTTTAAACAGTGAAGCCGTTGTCTCTAGAACACATGTAACCCACCTGCAAAGTCCTCTGAGTTAGGCAGACGGACACCACAGATCCTGTGATCTCCATGGCGCTCCTACAAATACCAACCCCAGTTACACACTCACATGATCCTGTCTGTCCTACAAACACAAGTCTGATATCGCATTATACTGTGTGTCCTACAAACACAAGTCCAATATCACATCATCATATTTCTCCTACAAACACGCATGTCTAAAATCACATGATCCTGTATATCCTACAAACACACAAGTCTAAAATCACATGATCCTGTATGTCCTACAGACACACAAGTCTAATATCACATGATCCTATCTGTCTTACAGACACACAAGTCTAATGTCGCACAATCCTGTATGTTTTTACAAACACACAAGTCTAATATCACATGATCCTGTCTGTCTTACAAACACACAAGTCTAATATTGCATGATCCTATTTGTCCTATAAACACAATTCTAATATCGCATTTTACTGTCTGTTTTATAAACACACAAGTCTAATATCGTATAATCCTGTCTGTCCTACAAAAACAAGTCTGATATCACATGATAGTGTGATATCACCATGATCCTGTCTGTTTTACAAACACACATGTCAATGTCGCATTATCCTGTCTGTCCTACAGACACACAAGTCTAATATCACATGGTCCTATCTGTCCTACAGACATTTACGTTAGTGCTGTGCAGGTTTGATTTACAAATACTCAAGTGTCATCAAACAAGCCAATCTTATTAACACACATACTTTTAGAATATGGTAAAAATGGTAACTTTATAGAGGATAAATACAATGATCGACAAACATTATTAATTTAAAAGTGTGATATATTAATTGGCAGGGAAATTAGGAGGGATCTAGACTATTCTTTAAATACAGTAACCGAACCAAGTTTCGGGTTTAAACAGCTTGGGTGGCTCTCATGAAAGCAGCTTATAGCCTTAGTAGGAATCTCCCTGACCCACACGATATGTGTGTGTACTATATGTGATTATTATATATACACTGTATATATATATGCTTTTATACATTCACTTATCGAGTGATATGTAAATGGGTCAAAATAAAGAACTTCTGTCTGTAAGTCTGTCTGTCTGTGTGTCAAAATAACCTTGAGGATGGGGTAGATGAGGCAAGCAGCCTTACCTCTACAATGAGGTAAGTAAGGTAAGCCTTACCTCTACAATGAGGTAAGAAGGTAAGCCTTACCTCTACAATGAGGTAAGAAGGTAAGCCTTACCTCTACAATGAGGTAAGTAAGGTAAGCCTTACCTCTACAATGAGGTAAGTAAGGTAAGCCTTACCTCTACAATGACGTAAGTAAGGTAAGCCTTACCTCTACAATGAGGTAAGTAAGGTAAGCCTTACCTCTACAATGAGGTAAGTAAGGTAAGCCTTACCTCTACAATGAGGTAAGTAAGGTAAGCCTTACCTCTACAATGACGTAAGTAAGGTAAGCCTTACCTCTACAATGAGGTAAGTAAGGTAACCTTACCTCTATAATGAGGCAAGTAAGGTAAGCCTTACCTCTATAATGAGGCAAGTAAGGTAAGCCTTATCTCTCTAATGAGGTAAGTAAGGTAAGCCTTACCTCTACAATGAGGTAAGAAGGTAAGCCTTACCTCTACAATGAGGTAAGTAAGGTAAGCCTTACCTCTACAATGAGGTAAGTAAGGTAAGCCTTACCTCTACAATGACGTAAGTAAGGTAAGCCTTACCTCTACAATGAGGTAAGTAAGGTAAGCCTTACCTCTACAATGAGGTAAGTAAGGTAAGCCTTACCTCTACAATGACGTAAGTAAGGTAAGCCTTACCTCTACAATGAGGTAAGTAAGGTAACCTTACCTCTATAATGAGGCAAGTAAGGTAAGCCTTACCTCTATAATGAGGCAAGTAAGGTAAGCCTTATCTCTCTAATGAGGTAAGTAAGGTAAGCCTTACCTCTATAATGAGGTAAGTAAGGTAAGCCTTATCTCTCTAATGAGGTAAGTAAGGTAAGCCTTACCTCTATAATGAGGTAAGTAAGGTAAGCCTTACCTCTATAATGAGGTAAGTAAGGTAACCTTACCTCTATAATGAGGTAAGTAAGGTAAGCCTTACCTCTATAATGAGGCAAGTAAGGTAAGCCTTATCTCTCTAATGAGGTAAGTAAGGTAAGCCTTACCTCTACAATGACGTAAGTAAGGTAAGCCTTACCTCTACAATGAGGTAAGAAGGTAAGCCTTACCTCTACAATGAGGTAAGTAAGGTAACCTTACCTCTACAATGAGATAAGTAAGGTAAGCCTTACCTCTACAATGAGGTAAGTAAGGTAAGCCTTATCTCTCTAATGAGGTAAGTAAGGTAAGCCTTACCTCTACAATGACGTAAGTAAGGTAAGCCTTACCTCTACAATGAGGTAAGAAGGTAAGCCTTACCTCTACAATGAGGTAAGTAAGGTAACCTTACCTCTACAATGAGATAAGTAAGGTAAGCCTTACCTCTACAATGAGGTAAGTAAGGTAAGCCTTATCTCTCTAATGAGGTAAGTAAGGTAACCTTACCTCTATAATGGGGTAGATGAGACTGAGTTCAGATATCAGTTGTTTGCGCCTCATGACAAGTTGAGCCCCTGTCTTGATCAGCTCCTCTCTGTTGACACACACACAAATAACTGGTGACACATTGTGTCATCTGGTGTCATCACATACACCTATAACTGGGTGACACATTGTAATACCTGGCGTCATTACATAGACCAATAACTGGTGACACACTGTGTCACTTTGTGTCATTACATATACCAATAACTGGTGAAACATTGTATCATCATATACACCAGTAACTGTTGACACAATGTGTCACCTTGTGTCATCACATGCTTGACACAATGTGTCACCTTGTGTCATCACATGCTTGACACAATGTGTCACCTTGTGTCATCACATGCTTGACACAATGTGTCACCTTGTGTCATCACATGCTTGACACAATGTGTCACCTTGTGTCATCACATGCTTGACACAATGTGTCACCTTGTGTCATCACATGCTTGACACAATGTGTCACCTTGTGTCATCACATGCTTGACACAATGACATCAGCCTTCTTTTATTAAACTGAGGTTGTCTGTTCTGTTGCGTTACCCAGAATCAGCCGGGGTTGGTAATTATTAGCAGTTCACTCAATCATGTGAACCTTGCCCCACTTGTGCTTTGGAGGGTGTGGGCCATCCAACTTCAAAGGTATTTATAGTCAGGGATGGTCACCTCCCTCCACAATTAGTGCCAATATCAACTGTTTACAATTTACATGTTTTATTTACAATTAATTTTGAACATTTCAGGGGATAAAATTAAACTGCAAACAATATTTCAGGCTTGCAATATTGTAGGCAGTATATCTCCAGCATATTTATTCTAGTATTAAGATTTTATTATATTAATAAAGAACAAACAGCCTCGGATAAAAGGTTACATATGCTAATTTTTCATTGGATGATTGTTGGCTCGCCAAAAATATACAGTAAAATGGTACTTTCATCACCAAATTATGTATTTTTTATTTAGAAATAAAAAATTTTGCGTAGGTATAATTGAACTGTTACAAAATACTAATAGGCACCAGTGTCGCTAAGTGTGGAAACGAAACAGTCATCAAATAAACTGAAAACGTCATGTCATTCAGGAACAGCTGAGAATCAGGTCTTTTTTGTTCCTGCATTTTCGACTTCCTGTTTATACAATTTCTAATAATACAACAGTCAAATTAAAACACGAAGTATACATAATAAAAAAATTATAATTATATATATAATTAACTTCGATGTAATTTGAGATTGATGGTGCTTGGTGCTCCTTATGAAATAGCTAAAGAAAATGGTTGTAGATTCAGCATGACCCAACAGGTGAATATGTTGATACTAACCTCTCCCAGTAAACAGTGGATGACACTTCCTCCTTATACATTAAGTTAAAGGTGCTAAACTCTGGAATTCTCTTGATCATTCACTAATTTGTTGTTACAATGTTCATCTTTTGACAAAAAAATAGTTACGTATTTAAATAGTAGGTATTTTTTTATAGAAAAAAAAGACTTGTTAGGGTTATATTATTACCTTAACTTCTTCTTACAAATGGCCTGCCATGATTTGGACTTGATAATTATACATTATTATTCGAAGTGACATGCGTAAATTTGTACTGTGTTGTACAATATTAGAGAGGTTTTTACAGGGCAAGTAATTATAGGTGTTACACTTCTTCTTGCCCTTTTTCGACAATTATATTTATATCTCTAATTTATTAAAGCTACTTTATTATGTCTGTTGTTGTTGAAATAACATTTCATACATTCATACATTGCACTCCCCCTCTGACAGACAATGTCATGACACACAACCGTCTCTTGTAATCACCTCACTTCAAAGTAGCTCTTCTTGTTCTCGTGTAGAGATGTCTTGTCTTCCTGTAGAATCTCAAAGCATTTCTTGAGAGCACTCTCTGCAAGAGAAAAGGTACAAGTTCTGATACAGCGCAGTATCCAGTCCTAAGGACTGCTCAAAGCACTTTACTCTTTACTCTCTGGCAGACCTGTTCAGTTGAACACCACCTCGACTTCTCTGGGAAACATTCAGCCATGCTGCAATTAATGTGCAAAGACTATTCGTACACAAATATCCATCAATGTCTACAGCCAGGTACTCATTCATACAGCTGAGTGAACTGGAGCAACATAGAGTGAACGAACTTGGCCAAGGTTCGATGCAACAGCACAGGATTCAAACCATGGTTCTCTCGATTGCGTGTCCGATGCTCTAGCCAATGGCTGTCTGAGTGTACTATCAGAACATCCCACATAGTCTCCAATAGAAGCCACTACTTAACATAAACACACACCACTATCAGAAATAAAGTCTAGTATAAAAGTATAATATCGTCAAGACTAAAGAGATGTACTTACATAAATATTGCTGTCAGAACTGTAAAAAGCTGTAAATATTCAAGCATTTCCATGCAACCACTAACATACATACTCACCATGCCTGCCTCAATTTAATATTAATGCTATATTTATTAACTTGTACCATTTTGGGAAGTTAGAAGATGTGCAACCCAACCTCCACACTTGCACGTGTGTGTCTAGTGGAAGCTATGCAATAAGTTACTTTTATTGACAAAATTTAGTAAGTTACAAAATTAATTAAACATCTCTGTTACAAATCCAAAATGCAGCATTCCTCTGACAGTTATCCTGCATTTTGCCGTCATTTTAGACCACTGTCTCTTCAAGATCATAGGCAAGTTGCACGTCTAATCTTTTTGCACAAGTGTGTGCATTCTCAACTAGACTCGGCCTATCTGGTGAGAACCATTCAATTTCACTGTACTTCAAGATCTCTACGAAACTACACTCCTTTTAGTGTCTCCAGTAAGTGTCTCGATACATGGCGGGATTCCGTGCGAGTGGAGCCGACTGGCGATATGCACAATTATTGCCCACAGATTTTAGCACTGCGGAAGCCAGGAAACAGTTGTTGATGTTTAGTTTATTGATTTATCGTATTAGTTATGTTATGGCGTTGTCATTTCAGTTTTATATAGAAATTATACATCAGGAAAATGTTTAATGCAGAGAAAGAGCCAGCCAGCATTCGACGGCGGTCATATACTGAAATTTGTTTTTGATCCCAACTGTTTTTGTCTAAATGAAATAGATAATAATATTTTATTAAATTTAACAAGAACCAGTAAAATAACAAATATAACATATGGATTACATAACATGATTAACAATGATGTAAGAAATGGGAGATAAAACGGATTATTGCTGGTCATAAAAACCACAAAAATTAAACTGTTATAAGTTGTTATTTCAAAACAGTTCGGTAATCATTTATATCTGAACAGTTACCTAAATGCACAAAATCACCAAAACATATGTATTACTTCAATATGTCGAACTGGGCGAAAGAATGCATAGTTGTCATTATCACCAAAGTCAAAGTTAAGAAAATTAGGAAATATTCCATTTTGAATAGATGTATGACCTTTCTCAAAACACTGTCTTTAACTGCACCCACTTGAGATATATTTTAGAAGCCAATACCTTCAGACTTCCGAAATACATTTCTATGTATAATGCTAGTCATAGTCACCATAGTTATAAGTGTTGGTATTGCGTGGTGTTTACATCCTTATTGCGTGGTGTTTACACCCTTATTGCGTGGTGTTTACACCCTTATTGCGTGGTGTTTACACCCTTATTGTTCTCACTGTTTTATTATTTATACAGACAGTTTCATATTTTGTTATCATTCCTGTTACTGGGTCTTTAAACCTGTTGGTACTGAATAAAATACAATACAAAAAGGACCAATAAACTGACTGATTGGTGGAAAAGATGGTGCTGGCCCTTGCTATACAGGTATACGTGGCGGGTTGGCAAAAGTCACCAGTAAGCTATGAATAGAGATTAAACAGCGATGGTGGCATGGTTGATTACCACATTAGTATCCTTTTCGTACTTCTCGCATGTTCTCATGTATTCTGTGTGTTTACAAATGTATGCCCTATGTTTACACATTTACCCCTTGTGTTTATACACATACAGCATGTGTTTACGCATACACATACTCTCTGTGTTTACACAGGTCCCCCTGTGTTTACACATTTACCCCCTGTGTTTACATACATACATGCACCATGTGTTTACACATATGTGCACTCCCTACGTTTACACATTTACCCCCTGTGTTTACAGACAACATACACACTGTGTTTAAATATACATGTACTCCCCGTGTTTACACCTGTATGCCCTGTGTTTACATATTTACCCCCACATACATGTACTCCCTGTGTTTACACATGTCCCGTGTTTACACATTTACCCCCCCCCCCCGTGTTTATGCACAAATACACTATGTTTACACATACACATACTCCCAGTGTTTACACCCTGTGTTTACACATGTACACATGGGATCTTTTCATTCCCACCTGTTCATATGTGTAATCATATTCTAGTCTTTGTTGTGATCACCAAATGTTTGCTATACAATTTAAATGAACATTTACTATTGTTGTTGTTCCATTTTACATGTCTGGTCTATCATAGAAACTGTACCAGCCCGCTACACGTTACATTCTTATTACATTGTTTATACAACTATTTCTGGGATTGACAGCGACCAGTTCACTTAATGTTTCTATGTATGATTTGTATAGTTCCAGTAATAAACTCTATCTACCTATCTATCCCCCGACATTACACCATGTAGAAAGGACCAACACATTTGTTTCTTACTACAAAACTCACAGGCAATTTTGGACCTTTATGGGAACAAAGTTATCCCAATTTCCGAAACAGGCCACCTAAACCATGTGTCACATGACAGTCACCTCTTTGCTGATTGGTTCGGTGAAGCAGATCATATTTTTCTCTTTCGGAATGAAGTTTCGTCATCCTCCACTCGAGGTCGCTGCACATTAAACGTGTCCTTGTGGTGAGCAGCTCCCTCTGTGAGGTCTGAAGTGAACCAATATGCAAATTATTAATACAAACATCATTAGGGACAGATCACTATTTTATTTCCAGGTTTAGGCTTATTTATGGTGCTAAAGACGTCTTAAGTTAACCATAAAAAGAACAATACTGGACAGGAAATGATCCCCTCTTAGTTCCAATGTCTACCAATGGAAGATGTCTATAGGAATGTTTTCTTTGATTTAAAGAAGGTACAAAGAATGGGTGTTTTAATAATAATAATAAGATAACTTCTATTGCGCCTAAATCCTTGGAAACCAAGCTCAGAGGCGCATCAAAACAAAACGGTTGGTCAATCTCAAAGTCCATAAGTAGTTTTCCAGTTGTCAACAGATGGGTCAAGGCGCTAGGGAGCTAAGGTGGATAAGCAAGGTTGTAAAGATACGTTTTTAAATGACGACGGAATTTTGTAATATTTTCAACTGATCTAACACTAAGAGGAAGCATATTCCAAAGAGTTGGTGCAGCAACAGAAAAAGCCCTAGTTCCAATGTTAGTGTTGGCTCTAGGAACAAAAAGTAGGTCAGAACTAGATGATCGAAGCTGGATAGATTTTCTTACAGGAGTAAGCAATAAATGCAAATAAGATGGTTGCTTATTGGACAGTGCCTGATATGTAATTTTCCCTGTTCTACATAGATGTGTCTACCGTGTTTCGCTTATTATTTGAAACAGCACAGAATCATTCGAAGCCAACAGAGTAACAAACTTAGCCAAAAAGCGTGAGGCTAGGAAGATTAGAGCCATGGAAATTCTAGATAATCCACTCTCACCACATTCTGGCTATAAATGGTTGCACAGTGGAAAGCTGTGCCGAGCAAAGATTGGACTGATAAGCCATCTGCGAACACACATCAAATGACACTGACAATCCATGGAAATATCATCCTCGCTACGAAGGGGTGTTTACCTTGTTCTATATAAGACACCAAGTGGGGTGTTTTCACTGTTCTGTGGAAGGCGCATAGAAGGGGTATTTACCTTGTTCCATAGAAGGCACATAGAAGGGATGTTTACCTTGTTCTATAGAAGACATATAGAAGGAGTGTTTACCTTGTTCTATAGAAGACATCAAGTGGGGTGTTTTCACTGTTTTGTAGAAGGCACATAGAAGGGGTATTTACCTTGTTCTATAGAAGGCACATAAAAGGGGTGTTTACCTTGTTCTATAGAAGACACATATAAATGATGTTTACCTTGTTCTATAGAAGGCACATAGAAGGGGTGTTTACCTTGTTCTAGAGAAGGCATATAGAAGGGGTATTTACCTTGTTCTATAGAAGACCCATAGAAGGGGTGTTTACCTTGTTCTATAGAATGTACCAAGGGGATGTTTTCACTGTTCTATAGAAGGCACAAAGAAGTGGCATTAACCCTGTTCTAAAGGAGACACCAATGGGGTATTTACCATGTTCTAAAGAAAACACCAAGTGGGATGTTTCCTTGTTCTATACAAAGCACCAAGTGGAGTGTTTTCCTGGTCTATAGAAGGCACATAGAAGGGGTGTTTACCATGTTTTATAGAAGGCACCAAGCAGTGTGCTTACCTTGTTCTGTAGTGTACTTGACTCTGGAAGTCTCTCTTCAATATGTTGTCTAACTTTCTCCACCGATTGCCTCGTCTGCTTGATGGCGCGGAGGATCATCTGTATTCTGTGGCCGACAAACAAGTCAATTCAAAAGTGTTTATTCAAACAAATTAGATGTACAAATGATATGAACAAAGCATTTTGGTGAAAAGTTGGAAAGGAGAAACATAGAAGTAAAAATACTTATAAAGTCTTGCTTCTCCTTGGTCGACAATTTCTAATAGCTTTTTACATGATGTTAAGTTAATTAGTGATAGAGACTTGGCAATCGTTACTTATGGTTTGGGTTCTTGCTATGAAACTGAACAATGTGAGATTGTATATACAAACAAATTGTATATACAAACAGCCATAATATTTGGCTAGTCTCCTGTGCCTTTTAAATCAACTATTTTACAACTTATTATTGCTAAAACTAAGACGAACGTGGACAAGTGTTCTTTGTCTGTAGCTGTACCTACAATATGGATCAAACTCCCCACTGCTTTAAAACTGTCAGAAACTACAGCTAACATCTGCAAAAACTCTTCAAATATTTTTTTTAAATCACTAAGTTTTTCCTTTCAACATATTCGGATATCGCTCGTGCTGTTTACTTTTGCACATCCATATTCATGATATTGATTTGTGGTGTCTCTAAAATAAAGTTTATTATTATTAATATATTGTATTTTTTTGTTATATCATTAATCCACAGGACAATAGTTAACAGCACTACAGCCTAAGTATTCATTATATCAAAAGAAATTAAATAAGCATTACATAAATGTAATAAGTTTATTTCCGTTGCAGCCATACATGCTGAAAAGTAAAATAGGAACATCAAAATTGATAAAACAATTAAATAAAGTGGATTAATAAAACATTTAATGGGATATAAAATCTAAATAAATGAAACTACAAATAACTGAAATTGTTAAATTGCAAATAAATAAGTAAATATAACAATTAACTAAAATATGGTTCACTGTTAATTGCAAGTAATGTGTTGGCTACTGTCATATCGCATGTAAACTAGCTGCACTTCAGATAAGCTGTGCTGGTCAGTGATTAGTTGACCGCCACCTACCGTAGTAGTGTGTGGACGTTGTAGGAATTGCGTATGAGTGTCTGACTGACCGCCACACTGACCGGCACCTCACAGTATCTCTGGCCACCTCCCTACAGCAATACACTGTGGTCAGCTTGACCACTACAGGGACACTGGTGTACACAATGTTCTCACTGATACCCAGGTGTACACAATGTTCTCACTGATACACAGGTGTACACAATGTTCTCACTGAGATACACAGTTGTACACCATCTCACTGAGATATGCCGATGTACACAATGTTCTCACTGATATACAAATGTGTACACCATGTTTTCATCAAGATATACAGGTGTACACCATGCTATCACTGAGATACACTGATGTACACCATGTTCTCACCAAGGTACACAGGTGTACACCATGTTATCACTGATATACACTTGTGTGCACCATGTTCTCACAGAGATACACAGGTGTACATCATGTTCTCTCTGATATACACAGGTGTAACCTATGTTCTCACTGAGAGACATAGGTGTACACCATGTTCTCACTGAGACAGAAGTGTGTACACCATGTTCTCACTGAGATAGAAATGTGTGCACCATGTTCTCACTGAGATAGAAATGTGTTCTCATTGACATACACAAGAATAAGAAGTTTAACACCACAGTTATAACAAATATTTTTTAACATATGATGGCCTTTTAAATTATGTGTCAATCTAAATTATATAATCATGTGAATTATATATGGCAAGTGTTCTTTATAGCGACTGATATAATAAAAACTGTGTATGTACTTCACTACTGAAATTGCAAAGCCTCACAGGCTATGAGTAATATATATATATATATCTTTTCTTTCACTATTTCAGGAGTGTCGTTTCTAATGTATGGCAAGTTATATTTAAACCAGCACACACTGAATGATATCTGATTATCAGATTTAAGGCATATAAACATGAGACTTGCAACAAAGGTACGGCATGAACAGTAGATATATGGAACAAATCCCAACAGTCCTTATAGCAAGACTCCACTGTAGTAAACAAGATTCACCCCACTGTTACATCATAGTGTCTGTGTGTCATGTGAATCATGGCTACGGTAACCTTACCTCTGGAGGTCGTATCCCGTAGTAACCCTCAAACATTGCAAACACAAGGGAGTCATCTGCGAAATGTGAGCCTTCTCTCTGGATCTAAACAAATACGAGTAAGGCACTGTCAGTCAAATGTTGGCAACATACAAACTAAACTGACATTTAATATATTACTGTTACAGTAATCTATGTCACAATTGCTGACATAATAGCTTTCATTCAGCTAATTTAATAGCATATTTTGTAAAATGGCACCGGAAAGCACATTAATGAAACAGTGGTGTCTGATTCTCTTGCAAGATGCATAAAATTATCAGTAAATGCCCATTTACATGATTGACTAATTGTCCGAGTGATGAGCATCACACTGTCGCTTGATTCATAACATGCACTGTTTCTTATTTCTGCCTTGTGTGTTTGGTCTGGCTACACCGTGTCATTCAACGATTGACCTGCCCATCATGTTGCCTAGCAAAAGAAAATGGATGCCGAATGCATGGTTCATTCCATTGCATATTTTGTTGAAATTCTGACCAAAAGTGTTTCTTTATGAGAAAAACATACAGCAATTTTTTTTAAGTGACAAATATATGGAGAAATGTTTTATTTACAAGATGTCATCGAGTCATGTCATAGAGCAACAGTAATCTAAATCACATTGCAAACTTAATGCAAAATGTTGATTGTGACGTACGTGATGTATTGGGACACATTAATGACGAGCTATGAAAACAGGCCTTAAAATGTATGCCAATCATTCTTTCCTCTTTATGACCCAACAACCACGCATCAATGTTAGTTATTAAAATCCATTATTTTGGGTCTAAACTAAACAAACTATAGCTGTATGCCTTGAATATATTTGATACAAACCGTATTTGAATATTTGTTCTTTTAAACATACAGCATGCTTAACAAATATTTGTGATACAAAAATAGGTCAAATTTTGCATTCCAGTAAGCATACACCCATTTTCTGAAGTTCCTGGCTACAACCATCTCAGCAGAAGTGACTAGCAACTGATATATGCTGCCACACACGAGCAGCAGGATGCAAGAAGCCAAGAACACTGTCAAGTCTTAATTTAGGTGGACACTTTCATATCTGTATCATTGATCTTGGAATCTAGTATGACTTGGTAGAAATGAGATTACAATAATGGATTAAAGTTTCAACAGTCAAGGTTGGCATTGCAGATCACTGTCATGTCACACTACTAAAAGGGGGGTATGCTAATTAGGGCATGTATGCTTAATATGACAAATACAGTAATTGTGTACCAATACTTGGTTGAAATGAAGACGTTACCTTCTCTCCAAGGTAGATGAGTTGACTGAGATCGACTTGCCATTCTATACAGAGCCTGGCCTGGTCCTGCCAGCCCTGCCACACTCGCACCACCACAACTGCACATTGTCAGGAAACCAACTCCTCACTTACACATCAAAATACATTGTACTTGCTATCCAATAATAACCATAGGTGGATCCAGAGGGGGCCATGGGTGCACATGCCCCCATATACCTTAGGAAGCTGGCGTGCCCGCAGACCCTTTATAATAGGCCCACGCGACTGTGCCCTCCTTTACCCTTTTTAAATGTGCCCCCGTTCAGGTTATAATAAGGTGAAGTTACGCCAACGAAAAATTTTCAACAGCACCTCTCCCTACCTTATGATGTCACCAGTCCAGCTGAGACAGCGGCATAAGTTAGTCGTGGCAGCGAAAAAACATTTCTACTACATCATTTGGTTCGGCCGCCTGTGGAGGTTTTGTGTCCCCCAAGATTACCCTCTCTGAATCTGCCTCTGACAACTGCTTATATAGTTATTGCTACAGGTATTAAAGATTGATTAATACTTCACAGCAAGCCTGCAAATGTATTATATTATAGTTTGCTAAACTAATTACAACTGCTGCATTCTGGGTATGAAAACTAACAGACTTCTTCTGTCAATAGGATAGTCAAGTGGTTTAACTTGTTCAATACGTAAATCACCATATACAAAATTATACTTCTTTACTGAGTGGATTTCCCATAGAATGTGGATTTTTATGGGTATACATATTGACATTGTTCATAATGGTGGTACATGTTTACTTTCTCCCTCCCATCTCCCTCTCTCGCCCCATCTCCCTCCCACACTCTGTCTCCCTCCCTCCCTCCCTCATTCGTAACCTTCAGAGTCACCAAACACAACTGTTGGCTGAGAGAGGATACATTTGCCGGCCAGGTCGACATTGTGTTCGCCGCTGACTGCTGACAGAGCAACACTCGTCCAGGTAGGATTCTGTAGCACAAACATACATGAAGAGATAGACCAGGAGACATTTGTCTGCTAAACTCTTGAAATATCTTAACTTAATAATTAATTATAACCTACCATAATTTGTCATGGTTTTATAAGTGATTAAGCTAAAACTTTTGTGTGATGATTAACCATTAATCTAGTCAATATACTATACCATGTTCTAAAGTGTAACTTTATTTATTTATTTTGTTTATAAAAAACAAATAAAAAATACACATCCACGCATGTCCTATTCACCTTGTTCCAGATGAATACTATATTGTTTTACTGTTATGCTGTAATTTTATGGAACAAGAAAACCGACTGTAAAATTATTTTGACCTGGTGGTCCTCGACATAAGCCTCTTGTGGTTGCCAGAGGATCTCCTTGATTGCAGAAGGTGTGTATTGAAATCCATTGTAAATATGTTCAGAAATTTGTATTGTGACCGAAATAAAGTTCTATCTAGATCTATCTCTCTAAATACAGTTGTTTATATGGTTACACTGGTCAGCAGATAGCACTATGACTTCCCAGTTCTCACTGATCTTCAGTGAAACCCTCTTGAGTAAGGGTATAAAATTCGAACCACTGTAGACCTACATAGCTTCCCACAAGAGTGTTTGCTAGGTGTGACATACACTACAAGTACAACATCATATATAGCATAAGAAGATGTGTTTATTCGTGGCTAGGTCACCATTCCATACTGTCAACTAGTGCTCTCCACATGTGGTTTTCTCTGGTGTGTAGTTTCATATTGTATTGGAACCTAATATTTGGCACATGGGTAAAATCAGTTGTAACTGTAATTTTCATGGACTGGTCAATGACCTGCACTGACTCTTAAAGGTGGCATAGATCCACATTACCAAAAGTAGCCACACTGTCTGAAACTATGACTTCTCGACTTACCAAAGAGCCAGTGATCTTGTTGCTGGTGTAAAAAGCTGGAAACCAACAAGACAAGTGGTTAGACTGACAGAGATGTATAAATACCTGGATGATGAAGGGTGGGATGTAGTGCCAGAGATGTATAAATACCTGGATGATGAAGGGTGGGATGTAGTGCCAGAGATGTATAAATACCTGGTTGTTAAAGAGTCAGGTGTAGTGACAGATATGTATAAATACCTGGTTGTTGAATGGTCAGGTGTAGTGACAGAGATGTATAAATACATGGATGATGAAGGGTCAGGTGTAGTGACAGAGACGTATAAAGACCTGGGTGTTGACGGGTGGGATGTAGTGACAGAGACGTATAAATACCTTGGTGTTGAAGGGTCAGGTGTAGTGACAGAGACGTATAAATACCTTGGTGTTGAAGGGTCAGGTGTAGTGTGAAGTAGACTTGTATCTGTGTTAGTGGTCCAGGGAGTGGTCGCTTTCCTTTCAGTGTCAGATTTCTCACAGCAATCCCCCGTAAGTGACGCAGTCGACACTGAAACAATGGATGTCACTATACGTGATACAATCAACACTGAAGACAATTTAAGTATTTATTCAAATAAAAAACAAACCATTGTTAGGTCCATCACAACCAGGTAAAATGTATGTACATTTGCAGATCCACATAAGTTACTTTGAATATAATGCATCAAGTTCACCTGTTGCCATTTGAAACTTAATAATTTAATTCACCCCAGTTTGCCCATCTATTGGCTCTTGCAGAGTAATTACTGTATCCAGATCTATGCCATTCACCGCAAATCACTGTTGGTACTGGGAGTTTAGAGAATGGGGTACCAGCTCAGTGAGTCCACGAGAGGTTTTTCCAATTCCCTGCATGGGTTTTTACTTCCCAAGGCAGACACCAGATAAAAGGGACCAATGACATAAATATTTAAATAGTAACACTACCGAAAATCACAGGCAATGTAGGGTGAACGACAATGCCCAAGTTTCAACACAATGGCCATTACCAGGATCCAAATCCTGGTTCCTCTGATCGATAGTCCAGCACTGAAAAAGTGTAAGTTCTAACCGCTTGACCACCGGACCCCACCCAACTAACTGGAATGGAAACAACATGGCTAGGTCGGTTGGCCTTATCCACGTCTCCCCACCCGGTCACCCCGCTCATGAGACTGAATCTGAGACTCGGTGAGACTGAGTGGGTTGAGTCTTAGACTTTACCTGCTGTGTTGGAAGGGAGGCGTGTCTAAACTGAAGAGGGTCCTCGTCATTTTCCATAGCGTTACGCGTTTAACTCTGCAACTTCGGTTCATCACAATTATTCAATTCACGAATCCCTCATCTCTAGCTGTGCCATAATTACGATGTCCAATGTGCAACTAATTTGGCAAAGCCTGTCAATCCATTCCAGCACCGCCTGGCTGACTCCGCGTCATGGAATGAACACTCAAAGATTTCTGAATTAAAAATTACGTTATTTGTAACGTCAAATTAAAGTTCACGAATATTGCATAACTGTATACATTTCAAGATATAATATGAAGATTCCTTGAACTTGTGTTTATAAATTTAACTTCAGTATACTCAATATACATAGATTTATCGACGTGTCCTAAACAATTTCAGGCTAATCAAAACACGGTCCCCGGTGAAAACATCTCTGGCCCAGATACTCTCGCTATGACTGAACAAAACAGCCTTCGCGCATCTGGCGGATACCATACAAATTACACTTTAAAAACTACATTTTTGTAGGAGGCAGTTACACATTTCTCTATGTAATTAATTCTGCCAGGCCAGCCCACAATTATATACACAGTCAAATAAAGTAATCGTTTAGTCAAAAAGTATATACACAGTTGTTCCCTGGATAATAAAGCATACATCAGTTATCTGGCTGATTTTATCTTGGAAACAGAGGATGAGAGAGAAACATCTGGCTCGTAGGACTAGTCAGTAGGCGTAAACAGAAAAAAACAAGACAACTCTTCATTACATTATTTAATGTATGTATCTATCTATCTCGATGCAACTGTATTACGCAATGACGACTACTGTTATGTCAGAAAATGTATTAATTGTATCGTTGTCTTTATGTTTCTTATTGCTGCTACCATTTTGTGGTGTGATAAAATTAGTTTTCGAAGGCGATAATAGGTTAAATTTGCCTTTGACGTTTGAGCAGAGCCAGTGAGTGGTAGCTCCTACTGATAGTTTATGGCTCTATGCACAGCATGGATAGCGTAATCTTCTTAATCTTGAAAAATAATCCATAAATTCCCAGAAGGGACAATACATGGATGATAGATGAGAGGCAATACGTTCAGGGTAGTGCCTCTAGTCTAGCCTACTCCGAAATGATATACTGGAGGAGGCCGCAATAATATTGCTAGATAATTTATTCCAATCTGGTATAGTTCTTAAAATTACAGATTTAGAAAAAAAGGTTTTATTACAACTAGGTCTACTTAATTTATGATTAAATAAAATATTCCCAACTTGACCCATCAATGATCCTGCCCGTGTAGCTCTATTAACCTTTTGCACACCAAAGCAAAGGCAAAGTCTGAAAATTTGATTGACAATTCATCATTATTTATTTTATAAAACAGTTAAATGCATGATACATCTCCGATCTGTTAATAATGTGGCACAACTCTTTGTCGCCCCTACCAGAGACTGGAAAAACTTGCACCCTGTATTCTCAGCTGAAGTCTCGACGAAAAGTTACACTTTCTACTGTCAGGCAGGCTATTCACAGAACACGGCTCTGCAAGTTTAACTCGGTTAAGTGTGATTTAAGATAAAACTTGCAGATCAAGTATATAAACTATGTCTCACAATGACAATATTATCTAATGCTGCATTTTTTTTAGCAAACCTGAAAAATGATGCAAGGCATTGATCGCATTCCTGACTCTGTGGGTCATCTTGTCATGAAAGAAGATGGCGCTGTCGTAGCTGTAAGTAAAAACTAGAGTCGGTCTGACATCTTCTCATGAAAGAAGATGGCGCCGTCGTAGCTGTAAGTAAAATCTAGAGTCGGTCTGACATCTTGTCATGAAAGAAGATGGCGCTGTCGTAGCTGTAAGTAAAAACTAGAGTCGGTCTGACATCTTGTCATGAAAGAAGATGGCGCTGTCGTAGCTGTAAGTAAAATCTAGAGTCGGTCTGACATCTTGTCATGAAAGAAGATGGCGCTGTCGTAGCTGTAAGTAAAAACTAGAGTCGGTCTGACATCTTGTCATGAAAGAAGATGGCGCTGTCGTAGCTGTAAGTAAAATCTAGAGTCGGTCTGACATCTTGTCATGAAAGAAGATGGCGCTGTCGTAGCTGTAAGTAAAAACTAGAGTCGGTCTGACATCTTGTCATGAAAGAAGATGGCGCTGTCGTAGCTGTAAGTAAAATCTAGAGTCGGTCTGACATCTTGTCATGAAAGAAGATGGCGCTGTCATAGCTGTAAGTAAAATCTAGAGTCGGTCTGACATCTTGTCATGAAAGAAGATGGTGCTGTCATAGCTGTAAGTAAAAACTAGAGTCGGTCTGACATCTTGTCATGAAAGAAGATGGCGCTGTCGTAGCTGTAAGTAAAATATAGAGTCAGTCTGACATCTTGTCATGAAAGAAGATGGCGCTGTCGTAGCTGTAAGTAAAATCTAGAGTCGGTCTCACATCTTGTCATGAAAGAAGATGGCGCTGTCGTAGCTGTAAGTAAAATATAGAGTCGGTCTGACATCTTGTCATGAAAGAAGATGGCGCTGTCGTAGCTGTAAGTAAAAACTAGAGTCGGTCTGACATCTTGTCATGAAAGAAGATGGCGCTGTCGTAGCTGTAAGTAAAATCTAGAGTCGGTCTGACATCTTGTCATGAAAGAAGATGGCACTGTCGTAGCTGTAAGTAAAAACTAGAGTCGGTCTGACATCTTGTCATGAAAGAAGATGGCGCTGTCGTAGCTGTAAGCAAAAACTAGAGTCGGTCTGACATCTTGTCATGAAGGAAGATAAGCGCAGTCCTGACTGTAAGTGATTGACAATTGTTTTGCTGTCAAATAATTACACCTCAAGAAAATATTTTGATGATGTTACATGACCTGGGTTATGGTCTAACATCCTTAAATGTACTTTTGTAGGTTTTGCTCGGAAATAACAGTTTTCCTGCAGGGGAGCCAGGTTGGCCAGCTGTGCCATGGGCCGAGGTGTAGCAGCATAGATGGCTGGTACACAAAGTTAGGAACTCAGTGCGGACGGTGATAGTTGTAGTGTGTGGCTGGTAGAACGACATGGGGTGGTGTAGCCAGAGAGTATTGTTCTGAATAAAATCGTTTTGTTGCCAAACTCCAGAGTGGAGTGGCCCACACAAGGGTTGTATGCGGCTCTGTTAATAACAAACCCAGGATATCGTTACATATATGCCTGAAATGATGTGGAATTATTGACGTACTGAGAAGTACTGAGATATTAACACAAAGTCTAAAATCTAGGTGGGTTCAAATTCTATACAAGTGTCAAAATGGAATTTGCCTTTTTTGAAACAGAAAATCAATGTCCGTATAAACACCACATCAGGGCTCAAAAGTCCTGGTTGTCCAGTACAAGTTAATCTTTTCCTACTGGTTGTCCATTGGACAACCAAGCCGTTTTGCAGCACAGACAACTACCTGATAAAAATCATCAATACATAGAAATTGGTGTCCACTGATTATGGAGAAATAGCTTTTGAAAGTTAGTTTCCCATGTGACAATTGAAATATTGTATGGACAAGGGAACAACTATACGGACAAGATAATAGTTTAATATACTTGTCAGTTGGAAAAGTAGATATATACTTGTCAAATATGGAACATAGATATTGTGATTTAATGATGTGAACCACCATTCTAGGACATAGTCCTAATATAATAATTTTATGTGAAGGTCTGTGCAGGATGTGGAGGTCTGTGCAGGATGTGGATGTCTGTGTGGGATGTGGAGGTCTGTGTAGGATGTGGAGGTCTGTGCAGGATGTGGAGGTCTGTGTGGGATGTGGAGGTCTGTGCAGGATGTGGAGGTCTGTGCATGATGTGGAGGTCTGTGCAGGATGTGGAGGTCTGTGTGGGATGTGGAGGTCTGTGTAGGATGTGGAGGTCTGTGCAGGATGTGGAGGTCTGTGCAGGATGTGGAGGTCTGTGTAGGATGTGGAGGTCTGTGTAGGATGTGGAGGTCTGTGTAGGATGTGGAGGTCTGTGCGGGATGTGGAGGTCTGTGCAGGATGTGGAGGTCTGTGTAGGATGTGGAGGTCTGTGTGGGATGTGGAGGTATGTGCAGGATGTGGAGGTCTGTGCAGGATGTGGAGGTCTGTGCAGGATGTGGAGGTCTGTGTAGGATGCGGAGGTCTGTGTAGGATGCGGAGGTCTGTGCAGGATGTGGAGGTCTGTGCAGGATGTGGAGGTCTGTGTAGGATGTGGAGGTCTGTGCAGGATGTGGAGGGCTGTGCAGGATGTGGAGGTCTGTGCAGGATGTGGAGGTCTGTGTGGGATGTGGAGGTCTGTGCAGGATGTGGAGGTCTGTGCAGGATGTGGAGGGCTGTGCAGGATGTGGAGGTCTGTGTAGGATGTGGAGGTCTGTGCAGGATGTGGAGGTCTGTGTAGGATGTGGAGGTCTGTGCAGGATGTGGAGGTCTGTGCAGGATGTGGAGGTCTGTGTAGGATGTGGAGGTCTGTGCAGGATGTGGAGGTCTGTGCAGGATGTGGAGGTCTGTGCAGGATGTGGAGGGCTGTGCAGGATGCGGAGGTCTGTGCAGGATGTGGAGGTCTGTGCAGGATGTGGAGATCTGTGCAGGATGTGGAGGGCTGTGCAGGATGTGCAGGATGGGGAGGTGTGTGCAGGTGTGTGCAGGATGCGGAGGTCTGTGCAGGATGTGGAGGGCTGTGCAGGATGTGGAGGGCTGTGCAGGATGTGGAGGTCTGTGCAGGATGTGGAGGGCTCTGCAGGATGTGGAGGGCTGTGCAGGATGTGGAGGGCTGTGCAGGATGTGGAGGTCTGTGCAGGATGCGGAGGGCTGTGCAGGATGTGGAGGTCTGTGCAGAATGTGGAGGGCTGTGCAGGATGCGGAGGTCTGTGCAGGATGTGGAGGTCTGTGCAGGATGTGGAGGTCTGTGCAGCATGTGGAGGGCTGTGCAGGATGTGGAGATCTGTGCAGGATGTGGAGGGCTGTGCAGGATGTGGAGGTCTGTGTTGTTGTGAACTTGTTACCTTGTTTTTTTCAGTCTGGTGGAGACTTGGAGAATGATGAGGGGATGGCTGATCGGTTGATGAAACTCACTAGACTCTCTCTCAAAGTCCTCCAGTCTTCAAACTCATCTGCCAACTTCCGAAGACTCTCAGGTTAACTCAGAGTCTCTATGTGTCTTTCATTAAAAGGAGGTTATCTTTCTTTGTGATGAAATCATGTTATACAGTATAAACTATATAGACTGACCACCAAAATATGTTCTATGAATCATTTTGTTGTTGTTGATATTTAAGTGTTGATGAAACAGTCTGTTTAAATAGCAGCGTGCCACTTTCGAAGTCATGGCTTCAAGTCTGATTACGAACAACATCGGTATCTGTATCACGATTCGTCATAACGCCCTCGTCGAGTCACACCATTTCTGTTGTTGTTTACGCTTCATTAACAGATATTTAGAGTTTATATTGTATAGCTCGATTTTACAATAAAAACAAACAGATAACCTCCCTTTAAAGTTCCCTGCACATTTCATGTTTTACTCCCGTCTTGATTCAGATTAATTTTGCAGAACATTTAATCCATTTGGTATCAACCACAAAATGCTAGCTCGGGTCAGCATGTATTTAACATTGTACACATTTCTACATTTTATTTTTATATGTCACTCAACACACACACAAATGTTGGTATATATTGTGTATAGAATAGGTAAGATTTTTTATTCTGTTTTGTGTGCAAGTGATCTGGGTTGTTTGTTAAACAAATATTTTATGCTGATTTGTTTTAGGACACGTATCTGGATTGATTTACATATTTAATACAACAAAATTTTATTAACACCAATAACCATAGTCTTATATTTATGATTGTACTTTTTGTCCGCAACAGTTATCTGGGATGACTTCCAGTACGTCATCACAATCTCCAATCATCGTGTCTTCGTGTGCAAGAGGCGGCCTGACCCTGTTGCATAATGGATTCACCTCACCTACCTACCAGACCCTTCACCAGAATGGACTGGTCGAGGCACATTAATCAGGACTTTCTGAACAAAGGTTTATTGTGGAACCATGTGTGAAAGGTCTTAATTCAAGTTAACTGTATATAGTATAATTGTGAACAGATTGTTGCTGAATGTTGAAAGTATTACGACTGCCAAAATCAGAATAGCTACTTAACAAGTATATGAATCAATATGAAACATTGCAACAGATGTACATAAGTAAAATGTTTAACAATGTTCCTTTTGAAGTTGGGTGTTCTTTTGTGTGGACAGAGCAGCAGAGTTTGATAGTTGGAATTATGTTTGGTGTCCGTTTGAGTGGAATGAGTTATGTTTGATGTCTGTTGGCATGGAATGAGAGACACGGATAATGTGAGGTACATTGAATCTTCTTAACAGTGGCCAACATACCACATGATACACGCTGAGTTCTTCTTATGTCAAGTAACACTGACCTAGTCAATCTGGTAGCAGCATAAATAAAAGTGTTGTTTTCCTTCCAAAATGTCCTGTTTATACACTTACTGGAAGTTACAAAGAACGGACATTATCAGAAGCGGATTAAAGGATACTGGGGCACCATGGCATTGTGAAACTTAACACTTTGTGTGTATCTGCGTGCGCACATGTGTGTGTGTGTTTTTTGAACGGTTCTCAGTTAATAGATAACGTTTTGGTAACAGTTGTGATATCATATGGTTTTATCAACGTTATACCAATGTGAAGAAAACTAACAGCATCCAGACATTTTCACCTCGAAAACTGAAACCACACGAGTAGTTGGTCATCAAGGGCCTAGGTGAGCCAGCGCATTCAGATGCTGTTTCACCCTTAGAAAAGGGGTACGCTACTATGTCCTGTGTGCTCAATAAAACATGTGACGACAATTTGAAGAACGCCAATAGACTCAGGACTCACAAAGAATGTGAAGAAGCCCGACACCGGTATTATGACCGTGGACAGGAGTTTGAAATACATGGATATGACACGAAAATGCTTCAGAATCCCATGTTGGACATTAATTGACAATGCGGTCTTTTGCTTTCTTCACGGCACAGATTCGTTGCATTACTGCGAACACAGCTTGACGGCGACGCTACCTGCAAAAAAGTAACCTATCTACACCATTTCAAACCAGCCTCTACCTCGAATGGACTCACAGGGGCGTTACTAAACAGATGTCCAGGGCCGACATCGTCCAAACCCTGATCTTTACAAACGCACATTTTACATAGGAACTTCAAAAACAATGGTATAGCATCAACAAATCCGCCCTTAGCATCAAAGAATCTGTTTGCATAAGATCAAGCTACTGCTAACGACGGTGGAATTGTTGTCAAGGAATTTATTTCCCAGAAGAAGCCACCGCTTTTAGTCGTGACGAAACTTCACGCATGAATCATGACAGCGACTTCTTCGTGGTTAATGAATCTACGAATGAATTAAGCCGCTCTTGCTGGCAAATATTAAGTAACTTCACAGATGAATCCGAACTTCACAGTAAGGCATTTTTGGTCAAGGCAGTTCACAGATGAAGCAGCTCATGACGGTCGAGTCCTCATCGTCCCACCGAGTCCACTTGTGCATGCGTTCCCACAGCACACACAGGTCGCCGTTGCCATTCGGCTCTCTCGGGGCCCACGCCGTGTAGTTGAACGGCCGTCCCGTCGCCTGCCACACCCACCGGCCGCTCTCCTCCTTCCGGCCTGACGTGTGGAACCGTTCGCACGGGTGTTGCGTGCCTGAAACACATGCTCAGTCTACACGTAGAGCCATGCGAGATGTAGAAGTAGATCAACACGTGTTTATACAGAGCTTCCATGTTGAATGAACCCAAAATAGGGAGATCTCCTTATATTATCAAAACACGTACAATAGGGAGATTTTACCGGTTATTTAAAAAGGAACGCTTATCGAAAGCCACCTAAACTGAAACACACACATACCAGCAAAACCTACATTAACAAATGCAGATGTATAGTACAAAACATGAGAAATGAGACAAACAAAAGACTGTGATCGCCATGCAATCGTCACTTTATTGCTTCTGTAACGTGGTGTCGTAAAGGGTAGCCTTTCCAACCGACTCCAACAAACCTGGTGACATCTGCAACTGGTAGCATGCAAAGTAAACATTGATTTTGCACGCCAGCAAGGCACTCATGGACTGCAGTGCAGATTTTAAGTTTTCGAATAAAATCAGGAGATTTGTATTCTAATTGGGGAGATTTTCTATATTCTATCAAAATTCGGGAGATCTCCCGCCAAATCGGGAGACTTGGAATTTCGGTGTATATTTCACCACATACCAAATGTAGGCCTTCAAGCTCAATTAATAAAGTTACTTTCTGAGTTCAACATTTTTAGCTGCTTTTAAGATAGCGTACAGCATGAACACTATTTACTTATTGGTCGATGGCTGCCACATGTGTCATTTTGGTAATTGAAAAATTATTAAATAAATTATGCTTTTGCAAAATTACCGGTCGCCAGCGGAATAATAAGCTTGTGGCACGTGGAAATAATGTTTCGTCTTTTGCGCTGTTTTATCTTAAAATTGGATATGATGTGAAAAAGGTTGATCTGGTGATCAAGAAAGTGATATTGACGTATGTGGCATGTTGATTCACTGGACATTTGTATTTAAGTATGGATTCAAATCTCAGAATGCAACTTTAATTTAAAACACCTTCCACAATTGGGTGAATCTACGTATCTGCGGTACCGATGACCTAAAAGATCCCTCACCTAGGATGACATCGACCAGGTAGATCTGTTCGACTTCCGACTCGATGGAGACGAGGTCGGCACCACGCGCCAGACTTTGACAGTAAGTCCTGGCCTGCGACCACGTGACTTCGGCGCGGACCAGTCTGTAGCACACGCGTTGTCCCCCGAAGACATCTCTACAGAAGCGGTCTTCGGGAGAATATAATATCACTCGTACATGTGTGAGAATAAAACTACTATGGTGATAATCTAGCTAAAACAAGTCATCGGGAAACTATTTCTTGAAAGATATGAATATTCAAATATGATGGTAATAGTCCAGTCAATCTATGGTTCAACCTCAAACAAATTGCAATAGTAAGTTTTGTGGCATTTTTAGATTCTACTGTTACCAAAACAAGTCCACTAAAATCCACTTGGTGGAACATTGTCATTTTCGGATATTGCCAAGTGGTCGTAGGTAGATCTCACTGAAATTTAGGGGGGTACACGTAATTCATGTTGTAGAACTTATTTTGTGTGAGAATACTATAAAGCTTTTGTATATCATTGGAAAGACAATGCAATTAGTTGTGTAATGGTAACTAACAAGTGTCATTTCAATTAATATTAAATTCAGAATCGTATTCTAAACACATTTGCAAATTTACATGTACCCTGGCCTAGTCCATTCAATCTATGGTTTAGCCTCAAACAAATTGTAATAGCAATTATTATGGCGTTTTTAGTTAGCACTAAATGTCTGCATTATTAGATAAAAAGTCCACACAAATTCGCGTGGTGGGATATTTTCATTTCTGACGACAAGTGGTCGAAAGTCGCTGCCGGTCATTTTAGCCGCCATGGGGAGTAGCTTTATGATCGACCGAATTTTGCTTACATATGTAGTCATAAACTTGTTTATTTCAGCACAGTTTATGTCCTTAGCTACTGTTTCTTAATAGTAACACCGTTTTCATGAATATGTTAATATGTTTTGTATTTGGTTTATATTTTTACTCAGATACTTATTCCAATATCAGTTAACTTCACCCAAACCATACGCTATAAAAATTGCTGTGAGGTGTGTGTTTACATCCTTATTATTGCTTAACATGTAGTGTTATTTACTGGTACATGACACGTTCTATTACTGCTGTCGTTGACAGCTTCCACTGAGATGTTAGTTGCCATTTGACACACCAGGCACACACAGAAGTACACTCAAGTCCGTTCTTTCCGCAACTGCATCGCAACGGATAGTAATTTGTCTTGCCAAAGCCAACAGCTCACTCGGTCGCCTGCTGAAATGTATACGTATAGAAGAATCACTCGCTGCGTTTGTCAACAAAGGTGAAGGATACAAGGCTTTCGTCGTCACTACCCTTTTGTATGGGGCAGAGGCGTGGCTCCTCTACAGAAAGTAAGTACAATTGCTTGAACGATTCCACTAGCGATGTCGGCGCTCCATCACGGGACTGCATTAGCATGGAGATATCTCCAACAAAGACGTCCTGGAAAAGACAAACTTCGAAACCATGTTGATGCTCAGACAGCTCCGCTGGGCAGGCTACATCTCGCGCGAGGATGACATCAGAATGCCACTTATATAAGTTGTATTTTATGATGAGCTTCGTCAGGGCAACGGAGATAGAAGGCCCCCACAGGCGCTAGATGGACCAGCTGAAGCGGCAACTCACCCTGGCAAGACCACAATGGTTGGGCTGGCAGCAGACAGAAACAACTACAAAGCGACTACCATGAAAGCTGCCCAAGACTTTGTGCATTCCAGAAGAGAAGCAGACGGTGAGAAGCGTAGGTGGAAGAAAGAATCTGCGTCTCAGGCACCTTCAGGCAAAATAAACCTTTGCACAACCTGCTCAAGAGCCTGCAAATCCAGGATAGGCCTCTAATCCAGAATGCGTGCCGCCCCCCCCCCCCCCGCCCCCACAGAGACGGGTATCTTCCCACTGATCTTCACAAGTGAACAATCTAGCCTACACAACGGATGACCGACAGCAAATGAGCTAGTGCTGCTGGGAGTTCAGTCATCTTACTTGTCTTTGCAAATCCAGCTCTAGTCCGTGGCTTTTCGAGTTTTCTTGGATCCTTTACCCTGTTGGTTCTGAGAGTTCATTTTTAATTAAGTGCTTGTACAGAAAATGATCAAGGTTTTGTCAATGCTGCTACATTGGAAGCACATAATAGCCTGGTTTTCTGTAATAACCAATTCTTAAAATGTTGCTATGGTATGATATTTTAGCCCACTGCTGGGCCCAGATATTCTGTGAGAGCTCTGATGTACCAGATCGTTGTTTACTTGTTGTGCTGTGCGTTGTTTAGGTTCTGGCATTAAGAATACATCAAAGGGCTCTTGTTGAAAGTAGCAACACAACAGGACTAGCAAATCGGTGTCTTCACCAAAGAGGATAGTGTCGATTGTTTTGGTCTTGCCAGGGTTTAGATGGTGAACAGGAAATCACAGAACCAGAAAACATTGCAAACACCTTCAACGAATACTTCACAAACATAGCCAACCAATACACTAGTGCCAGCCAAGACATACAACAACAACACACACAGCTCAAACACTTTGTCAGTGACAAGCTCGATACAGCGTTCTCGATCCCAAAAATCACAGAGCAAACGGTGAACAGAGCACTCATGGCTCTCCGTCCTGACAAATCCACAGAAGCCGACACAATCAGTGCTAGGCAGCTGAAGGCAGCTGCGTCTGCCATCACAGTGTCTGTCACAGCACTCATCAACAACAGGATTGTGAGTGGCAAATTTCCAACGCTGTGGAAGCTTGCAAAGGTTACTCCAATTCACAAGAAGGGGCCTACTGACGACAAAGGCAACTACCGACCGATATCAGTCTTGTGTGTTCTTAACAAGATATTGGAGCGACACGTACACGACAGTCTGTATGCCTATCTCATGCCTCATAACATGCTACATGACGGCCAATCGGGTTTCCGTACCAAGCACTCATGTGAGACAGCACTGAACAACATGATGCATAAGTGGGCGACGGCTATTGACAATGGACTTGTGAATGGTGTAGTGTTGCTAGATCTGCGAAAGGCTTTCGACCTTGTGAACCATACAGTCCTGCTGCAGAAATTGGCATCTACGGATGTTCACAACATTGAATGCAATGGTTCTCTTCGTATCTGTCAGAGCGCCAACAGTTTGTCCAGTTCTGGATGCATGGATGACAAGTTTTGTTGGTGTGTGTGTGACAAACATGCGCCAGTGAAGCGCAGAAACGTAAAGCGAAAACAGCAGCCAGACTGGCTCACAGGAGATATTGTTGGTGCTGTGCAAGAGAGAGATAGACACAAGTCACAAGGGAGGTGGGAAAACTACAAGGTTTGGCGAAACAAAGTGACTAACATGATCCAGACTGCAAAAACTTCCTTCTATCAACATGTCATCGAAGAGCAAACCAGAAACCCACGTCAGCTGTGGGCGCATTTTCGTGACCTGTGTCCACGAGATATAACACAAACGCCACGTAACGTCAGAGATGGTGAACAGGAAATCACAGAACCAGAAAACATTGCAAACACCTTCAACGAATACTTCACAACCATAGCCAACCAATACACTAGTGCCAGCCAAGACATACAACAACAACACACACAGCTCAAACACTTTGTCAGTGACAAGCTCGATACAGCGTTCTCGATCCCAAAAATCACAGAGCAAACGGTGAACAGAGCACTCATGATTCTCCGTCTTGACAAATCCACAGGAGCCGACACAATCAGTGCTAGGCTGCTGAAGGCAGCTGCGCCTGCCATCACAGTGTCTGTCACAGCACTCATCAACAACAGTAATTTTCCAACGCCGTGGAAGCTTGCAAAGGTTACTCCAATTCACAAGAAGGGGCCTACTGACGACAAAGGCAACTACCAACCGATATCAGTCTTGTGTGTTCTTAGCAAGATATTGGAGCGACACGTACATGACAGTCTGTATGCCTATCTCGTGTCTCATAACATGCTACATGACGGCCAATCGGGTTTCCGTGCCAAGCACTCATGTGAGACAGCACTGAACCACATGGTGCATAAGTGGGCGACGACTGTTTTTTATTGTGTTCATGAACGACATGCCCCTAAGCACAAGAACGATAAACTCTGTGGACATGTATGCTGACAATTCCACCATCAGTGCCACGGGAAAGACTGTTCAGATAATCGAACAGTGCCTAAACAATGATCTTCAGGAAATCTCCAAGTGGTGCGACGAAAACAGGATGGTTATTAATGCTGAAAAAAACGAAGATCATGATCATCACGACCCGACAAAAGTGCCAACATCTTGACAAAACTGATATCGAGATATGCATAAAGGGAGACAAGCTTCAAGTGGTCGAAAGTAAGAGGCTACTCGGGCTTCAGGTAGATAATTTCCTCACTTGGAACGCCCATGTGCACAAGACACACAACACGATTGCCGGAAACCTCGCACTTCTCTGTAGAATAAAGAAATACCTTCCATACCAAGCACGGAAGACGTTTTTACAACAGCTACGTTCTACCACACATGGACTATTGCAGCACACTCTGGGGCAATGCAAATTCATCAGAACGCATCTACAAACTATAAAGACGTGATGCCAGAATCATAACAGACTCTGAATACAGAGCTCCAAGTGCTCCACTATTGAAACAACTAAACTGGCTGCCAATACCAGAGCGCGTGAAATACAGACAATCTCAATTGGTGTTCAAGGCAGTAGAGGGACTGGCTCCTGACTACATGTGTGCGCTATTCAAATCTGTCTCGAACGTTTCGACAAGAATAACATAGTCAAATGCACGCGCGGACTTGTATGTTCCAATAGCACGAACCAACTTCTTCAAGAACTCTATAACTGTTAATGGCGCACAAATATGGAATACTTTAAATCCAGAAATAAGAAAATGCAGCTCTCTAAGTGCTTTTAAGAGATTTGCAGAACGTGTTTAATTAGACAACAGGGACAAACAACGTAATGAACATTTTAACACAGCGTTTGTTATTCTATTTATTGATGCTACTTATTTTACAACTATTATTTGTGCAATTCTAATTTCAAAATTGTAATATGTATTTAAGTATATTTTAACTACATTATACAATATACTATTATATTTAAATAATTTGTTTAGCATTTCTATAAAATTTACCTGTACTCTAATATTTTACTATCACGACCCTTAGGAAGACAAAATGTATATTTTATAAGGTTATCGTGAATAAACAATGTTTATTATTATTATTCTGTCTGACGAATTCAGTGCTGTCTAACTATCATTAGCCTAGCGTCCGCTGCATGAAAACAACAGCACCCAGCTTTCTCAAGCTCATTGCTCAGTACGTTGATGAATATATGTGCTTGTTTTCTCTGTTGACCAAAAACTCCTCCTTTGGGAGGAGGACCTTGCTGATCAGCCACTTTCCACAGCATCATCTGATGATGTGCCCTCCGCACATAATCTGTGGTAGGCAAAGCCATGATGCGCACTGGCTTCCCATTCTTTCTCTCACACTCATCTTCAGATGATGCTGTGGAAGGCGGCTGATCAGCAAGGTCCTCCTCATTTGGACATCACACAGTTTGTGTGGGTGGTGAAGGACGTCACCCAGCTTTGACATTGGACCCTCGGATCCACCAGGTCTGACTGATGTCATAAGCTGTGATTGGATAGCAGAGCGCAAGTCATATAGTACTGACGGTTGCAGTTGCCACGGCAATAATATGTCATGTACCATCTATTGCGCGTGTACAGTTGGCGATGGGTGTTGTAACCCTCTCACGATAGATGGCGATGCGTACGTAATATATTTGATTTTTTGTAGATGACATTCATGCAAAAATGGTTTTGGCAAACAAATTGCACGGGAAGACAGGGTACGCCGCACTATATTGAGAATTTGAATAGACACATGTTTGCATGCAACCACTCTCAACTATATGGATTGATAACTATTTATCCTATGTTGTGCAACAATATTACAATGAGATTCAATGTGTTTTCTGTTGTTGATCGTATTATTATTATTATAGGGGCATAGACAATAGATGCGAATCAAAGTCATTGGAGATATGTATAAACATTGCATTGGAGATAAGCATGTAATAAGATCCAACATGGCCGATATCTGAAAGTTTTATGAAATTACAAACATGTAGCCGTTATATACATCTGGAGATGTTAATCTTAACCGTTGACCATGAAAATATCTGTCTTGACACCACTTTTGTGACATTATCATGCACAGTTGCAAATCTATTGAAGAACATAGATGTTTCAGTAATGAAGGCCCTAAATTGCATATTTAAAAAAATACCCTTCGTTGTTCCGAGGACTACCAAGCTGAATTGCTTCAGGGACCCCATGGGATAGAAAATTCACCAAAACTTTATACTATAGAGCATCCATGGATCGCAAATGGACTAAGTCAACGTTAGATCTCAACGCTACTCTCCCCATAGCGGCTAAAAATCGGGGTTCACTGTGTTTAAAAACGATTGTTCACCTTAATCTTTAACGAATTTATATTTATTATATATGTCGTTGGGTACATTAATCCATTATCTTGTCAGCGTTATGCAACTTGTATATCAAATTTTCCAAAAAAATATATATCACAGCCTAAATAACGCCTACCCCTATATTTCACTAAGCCAAAACGTCACTGGCAGCGACTTTTGACCACTTGTCATTGTCGTCAAAATGACAATGTTCCACCACGTGGATTTCGGTGGACTTTTTTTCTGGTAATGTACACATGTAGTACTAACTAAAACACTATCATAATTACTATTGCAATTTGTTTGAGGTTGACCGTCTTTTGGGCATACATTGACTGGACTATAATGTGTGTGTGTGTGTGTGTGTGTGCGTGCGTGCGTCTGTGTGCGTGCGTGCGTGCGTGCGTGTGTGTGTGTGTCCTTCCATCACCTTTGTCTTTGTCCGTTTCTTCCAGCCTCCGCTCAAGTGCGTGCAGGGCAGCACGTATCTGCTTCAAGAGCGTCACCTGGCGGCTCTCGTAGACGTCCTGCCACTTGTCAGGACGAGTTGTTATCCGATCGGAGAGGACGCAGGAGAAGAGACACACCCATAAGGCCGTCTTCAATGGTCGCCGTGCCATTGTGGCGTGCTCCAAGTGTCCAATATTATCCAAGAACTTATAGAAATATCAGAAAGCATGCCAGAGCTACATGACAGCGTAATACATGTACGGGTGTAAAGGATCGACGCTGTTTGTTCAAAGTTAATTTACATTCTAGCCCTGAAAACTCTAGTTTTTGTTCATCTGTGTTGAAATGTGTGCCTCTTCTTTCTCAGCTTACTTTATGTCAAGGACACCCCACACATTTCAAGAATTTCAGGATCTGTTGGAACACCTGACAATCACTGGCATTGCTAATGTTAACATTTATATAAGTCCAATAGAGTCGAAACACAATGTGTCTTATAAATATCCTTAAATCTGACCTGATGACAGACCCAAAAGAACACCTATCTGACTTATATAAACAGTACTGTCAAATACTCAAGGCATTACTTGACAAACATATACCTATGATATGAAAAAATTATGTTACAAAAGCCACCGGCTCCGTGGATGGCTTCCGAAATTTTGCTATCAAAAAGGCGTCGTCGTTATTTTATTAAAACAGGAGTTGGCTACACCCCCCGCCAATATAGGTTTCTTGATATTTTCTTTTTAATTGAACTATAAACTAATAATTTTCAAATATTAACCAAAAATTAAGATGTCCGTTCTATAAGAAAAACGACATTTATTACGAGTGGTTGACAAAAATTATCAGAAATAGTTCAAATCACACAATATGCCGTAAATAAAATACTTTTACTTGAATCTCGTTATAAATTCACGAGTAGATACATAAGTGAATGTACAACAGCACTGTAACACAAAATGTTTAACTTTCAATCATTAATATGATACGTTCGGTCATTTTGTGTAAAAAGTTCTCATTTTTTTCATTAAAATATATATGCGTAGTGCTTCCGTTTGTTCCACACTCATACCCATAGTATTTTATTGACCCGATAATTTCATATCAATATGTTCCCATAGCCATGTACTATCACTTGGAAAAAGAACTGGCGAGAAATATTCAATATTAATGAAGATATCATCATATATGTAACCCTACCCTAAATCGAGAAAATGGCGGGAAATGACAAATCGTCACACGATATGCTCTAAATCAACCATTTATTTGTTAATCATCTTATAATCTCACGTAGTTGGTCATACCATAATGCAAAGCAATATTTTACCATCAGTCAGGTGTATACAATTAATTTTTCGCCCATATAAAGTAAGAAATACACAGTTTTTCAGTCGATAATCGGTAAACGGAATCACATACATTACCATTAACATACTGCCTTATATAAAATGACATATCAACAGACCAGGTGTCTATGTTTATATGGTCAATTATTCAACTTACTGAACGAATAATTGTTATGTTTAAACAATTATATAGAGATTTTAGTAACCTTACCCATTATCGAACAAAACCACAAAGTCCTTTCAGTCGGTATAGCTCGCGTTGTTCGTGTAAAAGACTTTCAGTGTGATTACATACAAATCGGTCTAACATGTATTTAATAACACATGTTTCTCTTTTTGACATATAAATGCGTAATTATGAAATGCATGCATTGAGTTCATAATTATGTTAACGTAAGTAGGTTTTTTGGCAAATCACAAATAGTATGGTCATGATGACAACAAATTTAAAATACATCATCAATTCTCTAATGAAGTTCACCAACTGACAAACAGTTTCATGGGCCATCATAGATCACATCACTCCATACTGGAGCCGTCTTCTGACAGCAGTGGGTCTACTCCCATGTCTGTCGTTGTGACCGGTCTAGTTTCGCAATCATTGGCGTTACAGCGGCATGGCAGGCTTGAGAGAGTTGTGTTGTGCTTGGGTGCCTAGCATAATATCATCATCATCAACTTCATGGCAGTCACTATAGGCGTCGCTTTGGTAGCGCAGGTTTGCGAGATGTTTTGATCGAGTCAGATATTTTAGCAACCAGTTCCGTTGATGCTACACTTGATGGTCACCATTACAACAGAGCATATTGTGTGACGATTTGTCATTTCCCGCCATTTTCTCGATTTTGGGGTAGGGTTACATATGTGATGATATCTTCATTAATACGGAATATTTCTAGCCAATTCTTCTTCCAAGTTGTAACCGGCAGGGTTACTGAGCAATAAGTAAATTATTATTATTATTAATTTTAACCTATATTATTATACCAAACCGGTATGTACTTTTTTCTATTGGTTTTACTTCTGAGCTACTAAGCAGTTAGACCACATGTCGCCAGTGTAGCATATGCTACCTGGGAAAGCCATTAGGTTCTCTTCCCCTGTGGTGTCAATTTCCCCAGCAGTCACCAAGCGAGGGTCATACCCCGGTCACTAAGCCGGGATTATTAAGAGACGCCATCACAGAGATTCCGAGAGAAGCTGGACAGACATAGCACTCCAGTGTTTTCTCACGAGGTTTCGTGTTTTAACAGAGTGAAAAACACAAATGAAGATGTAAGGTGGGTGGATTGCACCGAGATATAACTGACAGCAGATTTATGTAATTATATCCAAATACTTGCTATTAATGTTACTTTTAAGTTCCCCGTAGGAAGGTCAGTTAATTGGTCTGTGTTGACAGTGTGGGCGGAATTCCCCCAGCACTTACAGATGTTTGTATTATGATATACACAGGTTAAATTCCACTGTTTGGGATAAGGAAGCACTATCTACACAATTGCATGGTTCCTAATCTAGTAATTAGTGTGAGTCTTTAATACTCAATAGGAGATCATTGTGTTGATATGTTCCCTGCCGAGATGTTGGCATAGTAGGCTGTGTGATGTGTCTGCAGCGGTGTAGGGTATCGTTATTCCCTAGGGAGTAGGGACAGCATGTTGACTGTCAGTGGATAGACGGACTGCCCATTGAGTTAGCAGAGTAGTTTCTACTGAAGGGCTATTAACGCCCAGTGTAGTGGGTAACTTGATAGGATAAGTGTGTTTAATTAAGTTGATTTCTAATCGTTGTTAGCAATTATACTTACATGTACTTGCAAATCTAGACAAGTTCAGCCTGGATGATCATTTGTATCCATTGTTGCACTGGTCCTAATCATATGTTATTATGTTGCAGGTTTTTGTTTTACTTTGTATTTTAGATTATCAACACAATAAATGATAGTCATCATTTAACCGTGTTTGTCTTCATGGTAATTCCCCCGCTACAAAGTGATAGTACATGGATATGGGAACATACTGATATGAAATTATCGGGTCAATATACTATGGGTATGAGTGTGAAACAAATTAAAAAAATGAGAAATTGTTTACACAAAATGACCGAACGTATCATATTAATGATTGAAAGTTAAACATTTTGTGTTACAGTGCTGTTGTACATTCACTTATGTATCTACCTGTGAATTTATAATGAGATTCAAGTAAAATTATGTTATTTATGGCATATTTCGTGATTTTACCTATTTCTGAGAATGTTTGCCAATCACTCGTGATAAACATCGTTTTTCTTACAGAACGGACACCCTAATATTTGGTTAATGTTTGGAAATTATTAGTTTATAATTCAATTAAAAAGAAAATATCAAGAAACCTATGTTGGCGGGGGGGGTGCAACGAAATCCTAAATTTTCAGAACAGCATCAGGACAAAAACAAGACCTAAATAGCTATATACCTATTTCTAACCTTAGCTTTATTTCTAAAATACTATAAAATGTTGTAGCAACCCGTCAAAGGTCTCACATTTGCACACATGTTCTAACTAATGTGTTACAATCAGCATATAAACAGTTTCATGCAACAGAAACGGCTCTTTTAAAAGTACATAATGATATTAACTTAATCATTGGTAATGGTAAAGTAACTGCCTTAACCTTACTTGATCTATCTGCCGCCTTTATTACCATTTATAATAACCTTCTAATTAAACGTTTATCAAAGTGGTACGGCATATGTGGTATAGCTCTGAGCTGGTTTTCTTCATACCTAACTAATAGATACCAAACCATTAAGATTGGGAGCTGCAAGTCATAATTTGGATCACCATCTTTACACTGACGATACACAGTCACATATCTACATTTCTTTGGCTACCCGGATACAAATCGCTCCCTTAACCAACTTAACGATTGCCTCCAAGATATCTTCCACTGGATGACTGGCAACAAATTAAAACTAAATGCAAGTAAAACTAAATTTCTCATCATTGGTACTCCAATGCAGCATGGCAAACTGAATGTTTTTCTCCAACGCTTATTTTGAGTCAGTATATATCGCACCATGGAGCAACCTCGGCGCGGAATCTAGGAGTAATCTCTGATATTAACTTTAATTTTAGACAACATATTATATATCAAACGTGTCGCTGCTGTTTTGATCATTTCCGTGCTCCGGCAGAGTAAACTGGGGTAACGTGAATGGAATATGAACGATATTGCACCAGCTTCAGAGACGGCAGCAAGGAGATTAAGCCGTGTTCTTTCGACTGAGAGTATGGTGTTCTAAACACTACACTGGCGCGCCCCATTGAACAATTCACAATAACTGAACAACTGGACAGACTCAATAAACTAACAACGACTGGACAGGCTCAATAAACTAACAACGACTGCATGGACAACATGTTGATGTTACTCACATATTACTCCAAGAAACTGTATGTGCTGTCTGGTGGTACGTAGGCCCTATGTAAGTGTTCTTCCTGTGACTGTCTCAACCCGGATACATACAGTGTGTATGAGGCAGTCTTTAGTTACACTGTCTCGGTACAAAGGTCTTGTAACATGCAACAACAACACGAAAACATCGTCATCGGCGTTGGGTTTGCGCCATGCCGCCGACACATTGCGAATCATGTCATAGAGAGGCCCAGCCATGCACGCACGCACTCACCCACCCACACAAGCATGCACCCACGCCCGCGCGCAAGAACACACGCACACACACGTGCGCGCGCGCACACACACACACACACACACACACACAAACACACACACAAACACACACATACACACACAAACACACAGACACACACACACAAACACACACAGGCACACACAAACACACACACACACACAAACAAACACACAGACACACAGACACACAGACACACAGACACACACACACACACAGACAGACACACACACAGATACACACACACTCACGCACACACACACACACACACACACACACACACACACACACACACACACACACACACACACACACACACACACACACACACACACACACACACACACTCTCACACACACACACTCACACACACACACACACACACACACACACACACACACACACACACACACACACACACACACACACACACACACAAACAAACACACAGACACACAGACACACAGACACACAGACACACACACACACACAGACAGACACACACACAGATACACACACACTCACGCACACACACACACACACACACACACACACACACACACACACACACACACACACACACACACACACACACACACACACACACACACTCTCACACACACACACTCACACACACACACACTCACACACACACACACACACACACACACACACACACACACACACACACACACACACACACACACACACATTCATGTAATGTAAATGTAAAACTACAGTGTACATCAACACGCATCAGCTTCATTGTGTAGTAGCGAGCACTGTCTCTGTCCTCATTTGAAATCATCGTTTAACACCCGACGCCTAGGTTGTAGAAAACATGGTAAGTTTAATTGTCTGGGATTTTCTTCGGATCCACATTTAAATTAGTAGAAGGTAGCACCCAGAAAAGATATAAAAAAGAAATTTACGCGCGAGGATATTCGGAATGTTAAACATACGTAAACAGAAACTGCATTTGAGAATAAAAATCGTGCCTTATAATACATTACTACAGCTATATTACATTAAAAGGTCGCTGTGCAAGCACGACATGCAGGAACAGAAATTGTGTTATAAATGAATTCATACACAATAAATTACCTGCCTATATACTTACAAAACATGAGCATAATTACAAATACAAACATCCATAGCCTTAATACACGCAAGCATAATGAAATTCACATTGCTGGTACTAAACAGTAATTTGCAAACATAATTTAACAAACATTAAACCCCCAAATCGTGTGAGATTACGAGTAGTTTACGAGATTTCTAAACTACTAAATATAATTCTATAAATAATTATCTAAATAAATAAATTCACGTGCGACATTTTGAGGGGATATATTTAATTTTGGAACATTGTTTTTTTATTTACGCTCTAAAAATTGTATAACGATAATCGAATGCATAGCTATAGTGGGTGCCATGTATGCGACTTAACTGCTTGCAACCTTAACAGGAGTTTCAAAAAACAGAACTATTTCTGATTCTTTGATTACTGAACATTCTTCAGGATAGTTCGTTTTCAAATTAGAAACTTTCATTTTTCAGATCCAAGAATCATGTTAAATTACCTGGTAGAGTCTTTCGTTGACGTGTCACGCCGACTTCATCAGTACCTATGACGCTGAATGACGTCATCGTACACGTGAGGCAGTACAGTACAGCTAGAAGAACAGGGCGAATTGGTGTACCAAATACCGTGCAAAAATTGTGGTGCTGAGTACATTGGGGAGACAGGAAGACTACTCAAAACAAGACTGGAGGAACACAGAAAGGATGTAGACAACACGAAAAATGAGAAATACACAAGGAGCGGAAAAAAAAGATTGATGTCTACCATCAATAAATCCGCCCTTACAGACCATACGACAACTGAAAACCTATCATAGACTGGGAGGGAGTGAAAATTGTAGACAAAGAATCCAACAGAAGGATTCGGCAGATCAAAGAAGCCATCTGGATCAGAAAAACCAAAACACCCATCAACAGAGACGAGGGCAATTACGAACTGCCTCACGTGTACGATGACGTCATTCAGCGTCATAGGTACTGATGAAGTCGGCGTGACACGTCAACGAAAGCCTCTACCAGGTAATTTAACATGATTCTTGGATATGAAAAATGAAAGTTTCTAATTTTATTTATTTCTGATTCTGAATACTTCATGAAACAATCTTCTGTGCGCGTGCAAATCCAGCATTTTTGTTAATGATAATAACTCGGTGACAGTGGAATGTTATTCATAGAATGGTTAGTACCCGAGAGTTAATTTTCAGAGTAGTCAAATTAATTATAGGCAAATTTAATTGTTTTCGCAATATCTTCTTTTTCCACGTCAGTGCATAATCCCATTCTGAAGCATTTTCGCACCGTTGTGATTGGTTACAATGAAGTACAGATTTTCTTAGACGGTACACAACATTAGTCGTTTTTAATAACAAAAACTGTCACCTTTGTCATTGAAATTGCCATCAACCCGGAAATAACATTTATACTGGTCTGACCCCATGCAAGGCATCGGTGGCGCCACATCACGGAACCTGAATAATCTAGGTCACAGATAACTATAAAATTATAAAACTGGGTGTATGTTGTTGTCATTGTGACGGGTATTATTAATACATTTCTGAAGGTAGGGATTCAGAAAGTGTGTAATATATATTTGAAATTCCTATGCGGTGTTTTGGTCTGTACGTTATTTTGCGCGTATTGCGTTCGTGCAGGGTGACAGTGAGCGATAATAAATATGTTTTCATATAATTTGGAAGCATAAATCCATTTCTTTGGTAATGTATTTTAATCTGAACAGAGTGGACAGGTTTTTTGACGAAATGTCACACATATGTTTTGATAGGTAAACAATTAGTGTCTTGCTTCAAGAAAAAGGAAGAAGAAAAATTAGGACTTGTGAAGAATCCGAACCCACCTCGATTTTGCCTTAATTAAAATAAATTTATTATTTATAAATATAACGAGTTTTGCCTAACTTTTATACCTCAGTCAGGGGTCCCGGATGGTTCGCCCCCGATGTGTTCGGCCCATGCAAACGGATGGTTCGGCCCGGATGTTTCAGCCCACGCCGATGGATGGTTCGGCCCACGTAACAAAAATCCGCTTTGCAGGGACGGATGTTTCAGCCCACTTCACCGAAAATTTGATGTGTGGTGTCGGATGTTTCGGCCCATTGATAATTATCAAAGCAGCGGTCACCTCAGTCCTGCCTCAGCCCATGCGTTTGATTCGGCCCGTTGCGTTTGAAGATTGTTTTTGATGTTTTACAATAAATTACCTACCACCTCTTTATTGTTTGTTGGTTTATTTGTTTGAACTCGCACTCTTACCTGAATTGCTTGTATGTGTGATATTTGTTTGTTTGTTGCAAAGTATCCTCGCAGTAAGCTAAACAAACACGGTAACGGATCACAAGATGTGAGCACATGCAATGTGCTCACTCCTTTTATATAGTTGATGTGGATAAAACACATAAAATGCGTGACCACACTTTTCAAAGACGCATTAATGGAGGTGTTATTTTACATTTCACAGCTCTATTGTAACGATGTTTCAAGGGCTGTATGATGATAACGAATGTGTCTCCTTTCCAGAATAAATATAATTATTATTGCAAGCTATACATTGAAACATTATGTGTAAATATCTAATATTTACTGAAAATATGCAAGTAAAAATAGTTGCATGCAATATAAGAATTATTTAAACATTTATCAAATCAAATACTTCGATTTCCACAGCAACTAAGGTCGCAAAAGTCAGCTTTCTAAACAGAAGCAGGTCGGATGGTTCGGCCCGTAGAGCCCACCGACACCAGTTACAGAAACGATTGCTTCGGCCCACTTTACCGCCGAGTTGAAGTGTGGCGCCGACACCGCTTACAGAAATGGTTGATTCTGCCCACGCGAATGCAAGCAGGTCACGGTTAACCGGTTGCGCGAATGGATTGTTCAGCCCCATGAGCCGAACCTGTTGGGGGCCGAAACATCCGACTCCCTCAGTCAGTGCGTTAGTTCCATTATTCAACATTATCCCATAAATAACGCCCCAGTTTGCATCAACATACGCCAATATATCGCACATTTTACGAGCGCGATGCGGTAACGCAGGGCCTGTCAGTGACAGACACTCACCACTGACACCAGACACAGTACACACACTGAGACTGAGTGACACACAGTGACACTCACAACAAATGAGATGTTAATATTTTAGAAATGATGTTTTCGCCTTTGCTAGTCTAGTGGGTGGAGGATGTTTTCGCCCACGATGGGTTTGGCCTATGGTCTCAACGAACCGTTTTCACAACCATTGAACAGCAAACCGTTTGCGCTCACATGGGCTGAAATAGCCATACATGCTAGCATAGTAATGGACTGTGCTGCTTAGAAAGACCATAGTTATTGTAATCGCGATTTCATATTGCGCAGAAATGTTATATATACTAAATTTTGTGTTAACTCTTAATTAATAACACTGTAATAATAAGATAATTGATAACAAGCTTAATTATCCTTTGCTTAAATGCCATTCTCACATTGTTGTTGATGGGGCCTGTCATGGTCATGTAATGCCTTTCTTATTATCAAATATCGATTATGTAACTCATTTCAGGGTCTGCCTAGAAGAGTTGGGAGGTTGATGCATCATGCCGACCTCAATGATAGAGAGGCCCAAGATGACGTGTTCCATGTATCAGGCCCTCAAACGACACATCATGAATGAGCGAAACAAAAAGAAGCAAGGTATTGGCGCTGATAGACCCGTGTAACAGGACTGATCTCGAGTCAGCTTCTTGTTTAATGATAATAATTAACATTAATAGTCCATCATTTACAAGGTGCAGCTTAAGGCAATGGACTACCCTTGTAATACAATTTTTTTTTTATTAGTTTACCAATCAAGCTGAAAGATTTACAGAATATATTTGGTTTTAATTAAACAACTAATAATATTATAGGAGCACTTGTGACATGTTGAATGCTCGTTTGTATCTCATAAATATATCCCTTCGATTCAGAAGCTGATTTACACGTGTAACGACTGTTATAATGCCATATCATACACGTGTAACGACTGTTATAATACCAAATCATACACGTGTAATGACTGTTATAATGCCACATCATACATGTGTAACGACTGTTATAATGCCACATCATACACGTGTAACGACTGTTATAATGCCACATCATACATGTGTAACGACTGTTATAATACCACATCATACACATGTAACGACTGTTATAATGCCATATCATACACGTGTAACGACTGTTATAATACCACATCATACACGTGTAACGACTTATAATGCCATATCATACATGTGTAACGACTTATAATGCCACATCATACACATGTAACGACTGTTATAATGCCATATCATACATGTGTAACGACTGTTATAATACCACATCATACACGTGTAACGACTTATAATGCCACATCATACACGTGTAACGACTTATAATGCCACATCATACACATGTAACGACTGTTATAATACCACATCATACACATGTAACGACTGTTATAATGCCATATCATACATGTGTAACGACTGTTATAATACCACATCATACACGTGTAACGACTTATAATGCCACATCATACACGTGTAACGACTTATAATGCCACATCATACACATGTAATGACTGTTATAATGCCACATCATACACGTGTAACGACTGTTATAATACCACATCATACACATGTAACGACTTATAATGCCACATCATACATGTGTAACGACTGTTATAATGCCACATCATACACGTGTAACGACTGTTATAATGCCACATCATACACGTGTAACGACTTATAATGCCACATCATATACGTGTAACGACTGTTATAATGCCACATCATACACGTGTAACGACTGTTGTAATGACATATCATACACGTGTAAAGACTTATAATGCCTCATCATACACGTGTAACGACTTATAATGCCACATCATACATGTGTAACGACTGTTATAATGCCACATCATACACGTGTAACGACTGTTATAATGCCACATCATACACGTGTAACGACTTATAATGCCACATCATATACGTGTAACGACTGTTATAATGCCACATCATACACGTGTAACGACTCTTATAATGCCACATCATACACGTGTAACGACTTATAATGCCACATCATACACGTGTAACGACTGTTATAATGCCACATCATACACGTGTAACGACTGTTATAATGCCACATCATACACATATAACGACTGTTATAATGCCACATCATACACATGTAACGACTCTTATAATGCCACATCATACACGTGTAACGACTCTTATAATGCCACATCATACACGTGTAACGACTGTTATAATGCCACATCATACACGTGTAACGACTCTTATAATGCCACATCATACACGTGTAACGACTGTTATAATGCCACATCATACACGTGTAACGACTGTTATAAAGCCATATCATACACGTGTAACGACTGTTATAAAGCCATATCATGCACGTGTAACAACTGTTATAAAGCCATATCATACACGTGTAACGACTGTTATAAAGCCACATCATACACGTGTAACGACTGTTATAAAGCCATATCATACACGTGTAACGACTGTTATAAAGCCACATCATACACGTGTAACGACTGTTATAAAGCCACATCATACACGTGTAACGACTGTTATAAAGCCATATCATACACGTGTAACGACTGTTATAAAGCCACATCATACACGTGTAACGACTGTTATAAAGCCATATCATACACGTGTAACGACTGTTATAAAGCCACATCATACACGTGTAACGACTTATAAAGCCATATCATACACGTGTAACGACTGTTATAAAGCCACATCATACACGTGTAACGACTGTTATAAAGCCACATCATACACGTGTAACGACTGTTATAAAGCCACATCATACACGTGTAACGACTGTTATAAAGCCACATCATACACGTGTAACGACTGTTATAAAGCCACATCATACACGTGTAACGACTGTTATAAAGCCACATCATACACGTGTAACGACTGTTATAAAGCCATATCATACACGTGTAACGACTGTTATAAAGCCACATCATACACGTGTAACGACTGTTATAATGCCACATCATACACGTGTAACGACTGTTATAAAGCCATATCATACACGTGTAACGACTGTTATAAAGCCATATCATACACGTGTAACGACTGTTATAAAGCCACATCATACACGTGTAACGACTGTTATAAAGCCACATCATACACGTGTAACGACTGTTATAAAGCCACATCATACACGTGTAACGACTGTTATAAAGCCACATCATACACGTGTAACGACTGTTATAAAGCCATATCATACACGTGTAACGACTGTTATAAAGCCATATCATACACGTGTAACGACTGTTATAATGCCACATCATACACGTGTAACGACTGTTATAAAGCCATATCATACACGTGTAACGACTGTTATAAAGCCATATCATACACGTGTAACGACTGTTATAATGCCACATCATACACGTGTAACGACTGTTATAAAGCCATATCATACACGTGTAACGACTGTTATAAAGCCATATCATACACGTGTAACGACTGTTATAAAGCCATATCATACACGTGTAACGACTGTTATAATGCCACATCATACACGTGTAACGACTGTTATAAAGCCATATCATACACGTGTAACGACTGTTATAAAGCCACATCATACACGTGTAACGACTGTTATAAAGCCATATCATACATGTGTAACGACTGTTATAAAGCCATATCATACACGTGTAACGACTGTTATAAAGCCACATCATACACGTGTAACGACTGTTATAATGCCACATCATACACGTGTAACGACTGTTATAAAGCCATATCATACACGTGTAACGACTGTTATAAAGCCATATCATACACGTGTAACGACTGTTATAAAGCCATATCATACATGTGTAACGACTGTTATAATACCACATCATACACATGTAACGACTGTTATAATGCCATATCATACACGTGTAACGACTGTTATAATACCACATCATACACGTGTAACGACTTATAATGCCATATCATACATGTGTAACGACTTATAATGCCACATCATACACATGTAACGACTGTTATAATGCCATATCATACATGTGTAACGACTGTTATAATACCACATCATACACGTGTAACGACTTATAATGCCACATCATACACGTGTAACGACTTATAATGCCACATCATACACATGTAACGACTGTTATAATACCACATCATACACATGTAACGACTGTTATAATGCCATATCATACATGTGTAACGACTGTTATAATACCACATCATACACGTGTAACGACTTATAATGCCACATCATACACGTGTAACGACTTATAATGCCACATCATACACATGTAATGACTGTTATAATGCCACATCATACACGTGTAACGACTGTTATAATACCACATCATACACATGTAACGACTTATAATGCCACATCATACATGTGTAACGACTGTTATAATGCCACATCATACACGTGTAACGACTGTTATAATGCCACATCATACACGTGTAACGACTTATAATGCCACATCATATACGTGTAACGACTGTTATAATGCCACATCATACACGTGTAACGACTGTTGTAATGACATATCATACACGTGTAAAGACTTATAATGCCTCATCATACACGTGTAACGACTTATAATGCCACATCATACATGTGTAACGACTGTTATAATGCCACATCATACACGTGTAACGACTGTTATAATGCCACATCATACACGTGTAACGACTTATAATGCCACATCATATACGTGTAACGACTGTTATAATGCCACATCATACACGTGTAACGACTCTTATAATGCCACATCATACACGTGTAACGACTTATAATGCCACATCATACACGTGTAACGACTGTTATAATGCCACATCATACACGTGTAACGACTGTTATAATGCCACATCATACACATGTAACGACTGTTATAATGCCACATCATACACATGTAACGACTCTTATAATGCCACATCATACACGTGTAACGACTGTTATAATGCCACATCATACACGTGTAACGACTGTTATAATGCCACATCATACACGTGTAACGACTCTTATAATGCCACATCATACACGTGTAACGAATGTTATAATGCCACATCATACACGTGTAACGACTGTTATAAAGCCATATCATACACGTGTAACGACTGTTATAATGCCACATCATACACGTGTAACGACTGTTATAAAGCCATATCATACACGTGTAACGACTGTTATAATGCCACATCATACACGTGTAACGACTGTTATAAAGCCATATCATACACGTGTAACGACTGTTATAATACCACATCATACACGTGTAACGACTGTTATAATGCCACATCATACACGTGTAACGACTTATAATGCCACATCATACACGTGTAATGACTGTTATAATGCCACATCATACACGTGTAACGACTGTTATAATACCACATCATACACATGTAACGACTTATAATGCCACATCATACACGTGTAACGACTGTTATAATGCCACATCATACACGTGTAACGACTGTTATAAAGCCACATCATACACGTGTAACGACTGTTATAAAGCCATATCATGCACGTGTAACGACTGTTATAATGCCACATCATACACGTGTAACGACTGTTATAAAGCCATATCATGCACGTGTAACGACTGTTATAAAGCCATATCATACACGTGTAACGACTGTTATAAAGCCATATCATGCACGTGTAACGACTGTTATAAAGCCATATCATACACGTGTAACGACTGTTATAAAGCCACATCATACACGTGTAACGACTGTTATAAAGCCATATCATACACGTGTAACGACTGTTATAAAGCCACATCATACACGTGTAACGACTGTTATAAAGCCACATCATACACGTGTAACGACTGTTATAAAGCCACATCATACACGTGTAACGACTGTTATAAAGCCACATCATACACGTGTAACGACTGTTATAAAGCCATATCATACACGTGTAACGACTGTTATAAAGCCACATCATACACGTGTAACGACTGTTATAAAGCCATATCATACACGTGTAACGACTGTTATAAAGCCACATCATACACGTGTAACGACTGTTATAAAGCCACATCATACACGTGTAACGACTGTTATAAAGCCATATCATACACGTGTAACGACTGTTATAAAGCCACATCATACACGTGTAACGACTGTTATAATGCCACATCATACACGTGTAACGACTGTTATAAAGCCACATCATACACGTGTAACGACTGTTATAAAGCCATATCATACACGTGTAACGACTGTTATAAAGCCACATCATACACGTGTAACGACTGTTATAAAGCCACATCATACACGTGTAACGACTGTTATAAAGCCACATCATACACGTGTAACGACTGTTATAAAGCCACATCATACACGTGTAACGACTGTTATAAAGCCATATCATACACGTGTAACGACTGTTATAAAGCCACATCATACACGTGTAACGACTGTTATAATGCCACATCATACACGTGTAACGACTGTTATAAAGCCATATCATACACGTGTAACGACTGTTATAAAGCCATATCATACACGTGTAACGACTGTTATAATGCCACATCATACACGTGTAACGACTGTTATAAAGCCATATCATACACGTGTAACGACTGTTATAAAGCCATATCATACACGTGTAACGACTGTTATAAAGCCATATCATACACGTGTAACGACTGTTATAAAGCCACATCATACACGTGTAACGACTGTTATAAAGCCATATCATACACGTGTAACGACTGTTATAAAGCCATATCATACACGTGTAACGACTGTTATAATGCCACATCATACACGTGTAACGACTGTTATAAAGCCATATCATACACGTGTAACGACTGTTATAAAGCCATATCATACACGTGTAACGACTGTTATAAAGCCACATCATACACGTGTAACGACTGTTATAAAGCCACATCATACACGTGTAACGACTGTTATAAAGCCACATCATACACGTGTAACGACTGTTATAATGCCACATCATACACGTGTAACGACTGTTATAAAGCCATATCATGCACCATGCGGATGTCACATTTTTCTAGTTCCAGCGACAAAGCAAATGAAATGATGAAAAAAATTCACTGCTGGGGTCTGCTATTGGCGTATCAGCTGTCGATATAAACAAATCACAATATACAAAAAATAACTGATCTCACTGAAAGCTGCATCATCAGAACAAATCATTAAAACCGTAAACAAATGGTTATTTGAAATAAACCTAGAGTAATGTTCTGAGTTCAGAACTGACAAACTGGGAAAAGTAGACAATGGTGATTTCAAGATTTCTATCTCAATGACGCATTCTGTGCAGTTTAAGTTGTACATGTGGCCTCATCAAGGTTCTCTAGTAAACTGCGTTGGCGTAGTATTCTTGACACTAGTTGGTAGCTGCTTATAGGCGGTTTTTATTAACTCTTAAATACATTGGCCCAAAAATGCTCTTTGTTTTCCTTTAATATAGAATAACATCTAACAAGTTAACAACATAATATATAATATAAACTGGTCCTGTGACAAGAGACATCCGTTACCATATCATGATTCCTTCCGTTACCATGGTTACAGAACAAGAGCATGATGAGGCATTGGAACGACAGAAGAAGGAAAAGGAACTGAGGAGGAAGAAGGAAGCTGAGGACAGTCTCACTTTGGAACAGACAAAAGACCAGGTAAGTCCTAGTTGCTGGTTTGTGCACAGTACAGGTACAGGATTTCCACCAGAACAAATAATTTGGATATGGAGTTAGTCAGTTATTAGACCACGGAACTGACAGGCAAACATGCCTCAGTGGGCGTGGAGTCTGGGGGCCCTCCCCCTGAAAAAATGTGTTTCTAGATGCTTGGAGAAGCGATTTCCCGGCATTTGGAGTCGGAAATCCCGCCCGGCTCATGGTGATCATTTCCATGTTTCGTAGGAGAATGAATGACAAATGTAACAGTCAGCAGGAAAATTGTAAACTTTCCTTCACATTTGAGAATAAATAGTCTGATTCATGATGCAGTATGGCATCTTGTGTTAATTTTCTTCACCAAGAAACAATTAATACTCAAAAACATCGCAAAACATATACAGCCATGACAGTACGCTGTATTCTTTACACTAAGCCTACCAATATACTGGTATGCTGTGTTCTATCCTGAGGTGAAGGCTTCAGTCCCGCAGTGAATACCACATTTAGTAAATCACAGAATAGCTAGCATAAACATGTTGGCACGGGCTCATTCTTCGTCATTAAATTTTTTTTATTTTGGGTACGTATCTGTACCCTAGAATTATTTTTGGGTATGTAATTTTACCCTGCTGGGGAAACCCTGCGGTACACAGTATGTGATTTTTGACTTAACCGAAACACCACTGTCATACTTTGTTGTAAGAAGTCTTGCAAGTTTATTGAGTCATGAAAACAAATTGAGGATGAAATATTCACGTTTCTGGGTTTTTTTCATTATCGAGAGTTGATATACACCACTGTTTGTGGAAAAGGGGGTCAGTGACATTGGAATTTAAACATCAGTTCCAGAATTGTAACATTGTAGTTTTTTTATTTGTATGGGATGTTTGAAATTATATTTATTAAACAAAGTTGTTCTAAAATAGGTGGCTTTTTTGTGTCGAGTTTGCCTATAGTAACTATGTTGACATGTTGATATGACGACATGGAATTCATACCTTTGAAGCAGAACTGGCATGCTGTAATTGGTTTTGAATTAGAATACAAAATTTATATAATGTAATTGTCTGGAAATCAGTTGTGAATTTATTTCTTCATGGTCATCTCAGTAATGCAGCCACCTTGCAACTATGGCCACCCTAGAACAGCCAAAATAATTTCCGTAACAGTAAAGTATATGAGACTAGCCACAGCCGTATCTACTGGGGCACCGTAACTACTGGGGCACCGTATCTACTGGGGCACCGTATCTACTGGGGCACCGTATCTACTGGGGCACCGTATCTACTGGGGCACCGTAACTACTGGGGCACCGTAACTACTGGGGCACCGTATCTACTGGGGCACCGTATCTACTGGGGCACCGTATCTACTGGGGCACCGTAACTACTGGGGCACCGTATCTACTGGGGCACCGTATCTACTGGGGCACCGTAACTACTGGGGCACCGTATCTACTGGGGCACCGTATCTACTGGGGCACCGTAACTACTGGGGCACCGTATCTACTGGGGCACCGTATCTACTGGGGCACCGTATCTACTGGGGCACCGTATCTACTGGGGCACCGTAACTACTGGGGCACCGTATCTACTGGGGCACCGTATCTACTGGGGCACCGTAACTACTGGGGCACCGTATCTACTGGGGCACCGTAACTACTGGGGCACCGTATCTACTGGGGCACCGTATCTACTGGGGCACCGTATCTACTGGGGCACCGTATCTACTGGGGCACCGTATCTACTGGGACACCGTATGTTTTGGGACACCATAAAATCTAGACAAATTATTATTTTTCTGTACCATATGTTTTGGGAAACCTTAATAAATATAATTATTTTTGTCCCTATGTATTTGGACACACGGGATATAAGGCCATTGAGACACTCAAAAATAGGTACCAGGGTAGTAGCAGGGTTATAGACAAGGACGATATGACGTCAGGATTTGTTCACGTCCCTAAGTATTGGGACATTGAATCTGAGATTTATTTTTATGCACCGTATGTTTTGGGACAGCTGATAATTAATTATAAGTGTCCCAGTACATAGGGTCATTATGATACATGAAGCACTGTGAAGAGACTGCCCCCCTTACCAGAGGGGTGCCACTGTACCGTGTGTCCTGTGACAGGTCAGTGAGCTGCAGCAGAAGATGGAGCAGCTGAAGCAGGAGAAGCACGAGTTGTTCTCTCGGCTCAAGAAGGTCCTCCATCACGAGGACGAGTCTCGCAAACGCGCCCAGATGAAGGACCACAGGTTGGAGAAGGAACAGTCTGGAAATAACACATTTTAAATCTGGTTATTTTCTAACTCTGTTCTACATTTCATTTGAGAAAACTTCCACCTGCTAAATCTGGCCGTCAATTCTCCAGTTTTACTAGTCAATAAGTGGCTAGGTATATTGTGTATTGACATCTTATACTGTCAAGTTTAGTACTTACTCATTGTTAACATTTATAAATTATAATAAAAGAGCTGCTTTAGTAACCTAATATCACAGTTAGAATACACATAATTGATTCATTGTCAAAATTGGAAGCATCATTGCTATGACAACTACATGGTACCAAGTGATGTAGAATAGAACTTTATTTTGGTCACAATACAAATTTCTGAACATATTTACAATGGATTACACCTGCTGCAACGGAGGAGATCCTCTGGCAACCACAAGAGGCTGATGTCGACGACCACCAGGTCAAAATCATTTTAACAATCAGTTTCCTTATTCCATAAAATGACACCATAACATTAAAACAGTGCATTCGTCTGGAACAAGGTGAATAGTACATACTGCTAGTACTACATACATGAATAGGTGTTTTTTTATTTATTTACTTTAAAAAAAAATAGGTTGTCTACTAAATACATAAATAAATAAAATTATACATTAGTATTTGGTATAGTATATTGACTAGATTAATGGTTAAACATCAAGTAATGCATTAAATAAGAAAAAAACAAGTTTAATCACTTATAATACCCTACCATGACAAATTACAGTATGAGTAATTAATAAGTTATGTTCATGTGACGACTCGACTGTGTTTCCTTGCAGTGAGTTGCTGGCCATGCCCCAACAGTACCACACCCCCACGCTGCCCATGCCTGGACACCCGATCTTCATGCCTGGAGGACCCATGAGTGGACGGCCGGTCAAGTACATGCCCCTGCCACATCAACAGTACATCACGGTACTCATAGTGACACTGGTCAAAGAAGGTGTCTCTGGACCTGCTCTTTAAAATGATGTTGTATACTGAAGACTGTCACCACCAGGATATGTTATCAGGACACTTGCTGGTGTGTCACAGAAATAGTGTCCTCAGTGATGTGTCACAGAAATAGTGTCCTCGGTGATATGTCACAGAAATAGTGTCCTCGGTGATGTGTCACAGAAATAATGTCCTCGGTGATGTGTCACAGAAATAGTGTCCTCGGTGATGTGTCAAAGAAATAGTGTCCTCGGTGATGTGTCACAGAAACAGTGTCCTCAGTGATGTGTCACAGAAATAGTGTCCTCGGTGATGTGTCACAGAAATAGTATCCTCGGTGATGTGTCACAGAAATAGTGTCCTCGGTGATGTGTCACAGAAACAGTGTCCTCAGTGATGTGTCACAGAAATAGTGTCCTCAGTGATGTGTCACAGAAATAGTGTCCTCAGTAAAGCAGTGGTGGGTTTTCACATGTTGAAAAAGTCACAAATATCCACCACTGTCTATAGCCAGGTACTCATTCATCCAGCTGAAGCAATGTGGAGTGAACAAAATTGCTGAATCTTCAGAAGAGCAATGGGAGGATTCAAACCCGAATTCTGTTGATTGAGAGTCTCATATTTTAATACTATGCCACCCGCACCAGAAATGTAAATTGTAGATCCTAGTCACATGTATAGCCACCTCTACTGTCTCCACGGGTCATTCTACCTCATATTACGACCATCCAGAAAAGCGTAACATCAAAAAGACGTAATTAAATAAGTCTGACGAACCATCGTTGTGTTTTCTGAAATACATCACCAGTTGCTATAACAGAGGCCAATGGTCTAATGATGCAAATGAACATACAAGAGAAGCAAGTGAACATACAAGAGAGGCGAGTGAACATACAAGAGAGGCGAGTGAACATACAAGAGAGGCGAGTGAACATACAAGAGAGGCGAGTGAACATACAAGAGAGGCGAGTGAACATACAAGAGAGGCGAGTGAACATACAAGAGAGGCGAGTGAACATCGGCGCCTTGGAGGAGATGTATTTACAATGATCAAAAGTCAGCTTATAAATATAGTGATGGCAGGCAATGTCTTTTATTGGAGCGCAGTGGTGCAGTGGCTAGAACATTGAATTCTCAATCGAGAGAAACCGGTTTTTAATCCTGTGCTGCAGTGTCAAGCCATGGTCAAGTTCGTTCACTCTACGTCGCTCCAGTTGACTCAGCTGTATGAATGAGTACCTGGCTATAGACAGTGGTACGAATAGTATTTGCGCATTAATTGCAGCATGGCTGAATGCTTCCCAGAGAAGTCGATATGGTGTTCCCAGGGAGTGAAATGTCCTAAGGACTGGATACTGCGCTGTACAAGAAATTACCTTTACCTTTATTATTAATAATAATAATTAACTTTATTTAGACACTGGTATCAACAGTAAGACTGTTCATTTGTGATTACAGAGTACAATAAAAACTGACTACAATAAAAACAATATAATTATGTACACATACGTAAGACTTGGTGATGTAAACGTAAATTCAGTCTGACAGAACATTTAAATAGCTATAACTCTTGTATAATAATACAAAAATTATACTAGATATTTAAATAAAAATATGAGTCTAAGATAGTAAAATTGTAAACCAAATTAAATCAAATTAATATATACAATAAATATTAATGAATAAATAATTATAAAATAATATACTAGCTAGTATAATAGTAGACAACCAAAATAATAGCAATAATAAATATTATCATATGATGACAGGGAGTGAGTCATATCAAACTAGACATTAAAAGCAAGTTGAAAATAATGAGTCTTAAGACGCGATGTATAAAACTGTGATCACATCCTGTGAGAGACTTCTCTCATGTGTCTATGTGTCTCTGTTCAGGGGGTGAAGAGACAACGCAGCCCCTCCCCCCCACCCACTACCTCAGCCTACGCCCCTTACCCTGGGGGTAAATACCCTACATCGGCATACGGGGGCGCAGTTAAACAAGAAGCTTACCCTGCTGCAGGCGGGGTGTATGGCAAGGCCATCAAGACAGGTAAGTTTCTCACCTTCAACAGTTGCTCTCACCTCCTCACACCTGTTCAGTCCAGTTTTTACTGTCCACTCATAATTGAATTGATTACACGCTTAGCAATTCTGGTTTGTTCAGAAGTTTTGTTATTATTATTATTAATAAGTAAGTAACCCCGCCCGGATATATACACCAACATGTCGCTCGTGCTTCTGGTCATGGCGGTGGAGTGGCAAATGTACACTGCAACAACCATTGAACTACTCCGTTTGCAGTTCGTTAACCTGCACTGTATGACATTCAACGTATGGGTTGTCTTCCACCCCCCGGTATCAAGTAAGACATCCGGGTTATCATTGGACTTTTATATTGAACTTGAAATAAAATCACTTTGTGCTGATATGACATCGTGCTGTAAATATATGCAAGTGGGTGAATTAGTCGCTACGTACAACAGCAACTTAACGAAGTGTCTGGATAAACACGCTCCGTGGCGCACTGTAAGCACACAAACCAACTTGACCCACCCATGGTACGACGCGGACATTGACGATGCCCGTGAAAAGAAACAGAAACTGGAAAATCTTTGGAGGAAAACCAAACTTGAAATTCATCACCAGTTGTACGTCACGTCACGGGATGAATGCAATGCCTTGATACTGGAGATAAAAACATTATATTTCCAGGATTGTTTAGAAAACGCTAGCAACAATTATGTTTTGTCTGATGAGATCTCTTGGTGGTCACAATCCTCAGCTACATCCGGAATTTAGCTCGGCAGTGGAAGGATGCGAACTATTTTCGCATTTCTTTAGTGACAAAATCTATAAATTGTTGTCAAACTTACAACGTTACACATCAACTGATCTGGCTACATGTGATGAAAAGCAATGTTTCGCAGATCCTATACATGTCTTCCATCCAACAGCCGAAGAAATCACAACAATTTTTGCTACCATGAACAAAACTTGCATACTTGATCCTCTCACTGGCAACCAGCTGAAAGGCAATGCCTCCAGTCTTGTGTCCATTGTGTAACACTGATCACAAATGCATCTCTCGAAGACACGGTCACGCCAACACTGCTTAAACAAGCTATTGTAAGTCCTTTGTTGAAGAAGCCATCGCTTAACAAAGACGTCTTGAATAACTAGCGTCCAGTGAGTAATCTCACACATTTCTCTAAAGTAGTTGAGAAAATAGTGGCACTTAGAATATCCACACACGTCTCTGATCAGGGAATGAATGACAGCTACCAATCGGCGTATCGAAAACACCATTTGACGGAAACGGCTTTACTATACGTTACCAGTGCCAAAGACAATTAATCATGCCATCTTAATTTTACGATTGCGCTACGGATTTGTTGACAAAGCATTAGACTGAGTTGTCTTGTACCTGCAGGGACGGACTCAGCGTGTCGTAATGGGTGACACATTTTCAGGTATGACTCCTCTGACATCAGGTGTCCCGCAAGGCTCCGTCCTAGGCCCACTGCTCTTCTCGTTGTATGTGCAACCAGTTGGCGATATCATCAGAAAACATGGCCTTTGCTACCATCACTTCGCTGATGACATACAACTCTACTCCCACTTTGATCTCAGTACAACCGCTTACTCTGCTGTTTTACGTCGAATGGAAGCATGCCTGGATGACATAAAACATTGGGTGGCGCGGAATTACATGTGCATGAATGACAGCAAGACCGAATACATTCCAGTGGTGTCTAAGTCAGCCGCTGCACTTGTGGATGGCAGAGTAATACGTGTAGGTGACTGTACGATTGCAGCTTCACGATGTGTCCGGAATCTCGGCGTCTACCTGGTCAGACATCTGAACATGAACAAACAGGTATCACAAACCGTTAGTGTGTGCGCATTCCACCTACGCCACATTAATCAAATCAGCCAATTTGTATCTAAAACAACGAAGGAACGCATAGTCAATGCCATGATAACATCGCGGCTGGACTATTGCAACTCAATCATATATGGAACATCTTCAAACAACATCGCTCGTCTGCAACGAATTCACAACTCGGCTGCTCGTCTGATATTGCATCCCCCGCAGAGTGATAGTGTTGCTCCACTGTTGCATGATCTGCACTGGCTACCTGTTGCTCGCTGAATCGAGTTCAAAATATTGGTGTTTACCTACAAGGCAATGCATGAAAATTTCCCCGTCTACTTGCGTGATCTTGTGTGTCCTTACAGACCCGCTAGATCACTGCGGTCTGCTGACAACAACATGTCCGTAACGCGTACTCGTGTCAAAGCTGGTGACAGTTCGTTCGCGGTGGCCGCGGCAACTCTCTGGAACACTCTACCTAATTACATTAAATCTTCGGACACTCTTGGCAGTTTTAAATGTCAACTAAAAACACATTTATTTAGAATATCATTGTAGACGAACATTAGTATCTTGTTTGTGACTTTCCTCAGTGATCCAGTGGACTTATTTATATTAGTAATATTTTATAACTATTTATTTTATTTTATACTGCTATATTTTAGTGATTAATTTATGCATTATAATTTATTAATTATGTTATATTGTACAGTGTTTATTTTAAGTTAATGTCTTACTACCACATTCCAATTATTTTGTTACCATTTACTTAATTTATTAATATTTTTATTACTATTGTATGGCACAATTTTTTGTTTAAATGACTATTAGTACTAATATTTTAGTTTAATGACCATGACGCATGGTGTATTGTAAAGTGCCACGAACAATTGTGGACCTGGCGCTAAGATAAATTAAGTGTATTATTAAATATTTTAACATTTGATGTCTTCTTATACCAATAACAGGAAGACTATATACCTTTGTAAGTAGTGTTTTTGCATATGACATATCAATATTCATGCATTAGTAACAGAAAAGTAACGTGTATACTTAAAATCGACAATATTACGAACATAGTATGTATATTTCATAGTCTTACTTATGAGTTGTTGTATACCTACCTCTGTGACATGGTATGGAGGTTGTCTTGTGATGTCATACAATGTGCGCATGTCTATTTATAGAGACGGGGGTATACCCCCAACAGAAGTACGTCACCTCCAGTGGCCATCCCTACCCTCAGACGCCACCCCAGTCACAGCCCGCGCCCTTGTCCTACCAGGTGGCAGCACCGCAGGGTGGCGGGAAGTACCCCATCCCGGGGCAGTCTGCGTTTACGTCGTACCCTAATCATTACGCCCATCAGCAGAAGCAAGACCACTACCCCCCTGGCTTCCGCACGGTCTCCCGCATGCCTGCACAGTCATGTAAGTCTTTAGAGCCTATGTCATTTTAAGACAGGTAGATAGGATTATTTTTTTATTAATACAAATTGTGCAATTTTGTTTGCCCAAAGTATTTTCCATACCTTTTGTTTTATTTGTAAAATAATTTTTGTGTAAAACGAAAAAAAAAATCATTTCACAGAGCAGAGTATTTGTATAGCATAATCCCTCTCAGATATATCCCGTTTCCAAATGCAGAAATTTCAGAAAAAATGTTTTTGAGAAAATCGCTGTCAAAGATTGCATAATGTATTTGATTACTTGGTCCATGACTAAAACTCACTTAGAGGTATGTTACTGACATAGAAGTAAACTTTATTTATAGTATGCATACAAAGGTATCATAATCTGGCAGAAAACCATTTTTGAGTATTTTTGTATAAAAAAAACCCATTTCACCTGGGGTGTCAGACCTTAATGAAATGCGCTCTGTTTTCCCCGCAGTGGTTGCAAAAATCACCAAGTGTTTTACATGTAACTTTTTTGTAGTTCATGTCCGAACATTACAAGTTGTGCTTATTTTAAAGATAACTGAATTCTGAACAGCACTGACTTAATCACAATACCCTGTGATGTTCATAACTTGTCCATTTTTCCACATTAAGTGTGGCAGACTTCCTGTTACAAATTATTATTCTGGCTAATTCAACGTACAGGAACAGACTGGCTCCCTTTACAATGTTTTACATAGCCAATATCTTGGTTGTGGGATCAATTTGGTTGTTGTTGTCCTAATTCTACTTCACCTATGTCCTTATACTGGCATCGAATATTCTGAACCAGGCATAACTCTTGTGTACAGAGTTAAAAGTTTATAAACATATCTGTAATAGATAATAGCTGTCATCTTATTGTGGTTCTCTTCTGGTTGTTCTGTCAAAGTTTATAAACATATCTGTTATAGATAATAGCTGTCATCTTATCGTGGTTCTCTTCTGTTTGTTCTGTCAAAGTTTATAAACATATCTGTTATAGATAATAGCTGTCATCTTATCATGGTTCTCTTCTGGTTATTCTGTCAAAGTTTATAAACATATCTGTTATAGATAATAGCTGTCATCTTATCGTGGTTCTCTTCTGGTTGTTCTGTCAAAGTTTATAAACATATCTGTTATAGATAATAGCTGTCATCTTATCGTGGTTCTCTTCTGGTTGTTCTGTCAAAGTTTATAAACATATCTGTAATAGATAATAGCTGTCATCTTATCGTGGTTCTCTTCTTGTTGTTCTGTCAAAGTTTGTAAACATATCTGTAATAGATAATAGTTGTCATCTTATCGTGGTTCTCTTCTGGTTATTCTCTTTATTTGTTTCCTTTCCGATGTGTCCAGCGTATCTAGTATCCCCAGCCAGCAGTCAGGAGCACACAGCGTCACCCAAGATGGCCAGTTACCAGACAGATGACAAATACAAGGTTCAGCAGGTCAGTGTCACAGCTCTAGGTTAATATAATATAAATACAACAGCGATAACGTGAACAATAGTTCTTGACATCATCGCAAGCGCCGTTTGATATTTAGTGTCCACATCATGACGTAATCAACAAGTCAATGGATAAAGTCTCAGTGTTAGATTGTAGTTTACACTGACATGATCTTATGATAACAACTGTTAGACCTTGTAGTTTACACTGACATGATCTTATGATAACAACTGTCAGACCTTGTAGTTTACACTGACATGATCTTATGATAACAATTGTTAGACCTTGTAGTTTACACTAACATGATCTTATGATAACAACTGTCACACCATGTAGTTTACACTGACATGATCTTATGGTAACAACTGTCAGACCTTGTAGTTTACACTGACATGATCTTATGATAACAACTGTCAGACCTTGTAGTTTACACTGACATGATCTTATGGTAACAACTGTCAGACCTTGTAGTTTACACTGACATGATTTTATGATAACAACTGTCAGACCTTGTAGTTTACACTGACATGATCTTATGGTAACAACTGTCAGACCTTGTAGTTTACACTGACATGATATTATGATAACAACTGTCAGACCTTGTAGTTTACACTGACATGATCTTGTGATAACAGCTCTCAGACCTTGTAGTTTACACTGAGATGATATTGTGGTAACAACTGTCAGACCTTGTAGTTTACACTGACATGATCTTATGATAACAACTGTCAGACCTTGTAGTTTACACTGACATGATCTTATGATGACAACTGTCAGTCCTTGTAGTTTACACTGACATGATCTTATGATGACAACTATCAGACCTTGTAGTTTACACTGACATGATCTTGTGATAACAACTGTCACACCTTGTAGTTTACACTGACATGATCTTGTGGTAACAACTGTCAGACCTTGTAGTTTACACTGACATGATCTTATGATAACAACTGTCAGACCTTGTAGTTTACACTGACATGATTTTATAATGAGAACTGTCAGATCTTGTAATTTACACTGACATGATCTTATGATGACAACTATCAGACCTTGTAGTTTACACTGACATGATCTTGTGATAACAACTGTCAGACCTTGTAGTTTACACTGACATGATCTTGTGGTAACAACTGTCAGACCTTGTAGTTTACACTGACATGATCTTATGATAACAACTGTCAGACCTTGTAGTTTACACTGACATGATCTTGTGATAACAACTATCAGACCTTGTAGTTTACACTGCCATGATCTTGTGATAACAACTGTCAGTCCTTGTAGTTTACACTGACATGATCTTATGATGACAACTGTCAGACCTTGTAGTTTACACTGACATGATCTTATGATGACAACTATCAGACCTTGTAGTTTACACTGACATGATCTTGTGATAACAACTGTCAGACTTTGTAGTTTACACTGACATGATCTTATGATAACAACTGTCATACCTTGTAGTTTACACTGACATGATCTTATGATAACAACTGTCAGACCTTGTAGTTTACGCTGACATGATCTTATGATAACAACTGTCAGACCTTGTAGTTTACACTGACATGATCTTATGACAACAACTGTCAGACCTTGTAGTTTACACTGACATGATCTTATGGTAACAACTGTCAAACCTGGTAATTTACACTAACATGATCTTATGATGACAACTATCAGACCTTGTAGTTTATAAGAAGAAAAACATGAGTTATTGAGACAAGATTGAGGTGTAAGCTATGCATTGCACAATGAAGGAATGGTGTGAAATACAAAAGAATGGTTATATTTGGCATGTCTTGTGTTGACAGATGACATCACAACCCCCATCCCAGGCCATGATGACCACTGGTCAAGTCGGAGGGCCTCCCAAGGGTAGCATAATAACCGGATACCCCGTGAGAACCAGTGGCTACCAGCCAGCACAGGTGGGTGGACATGGGTGCTTTACAGTGTTTGATAGAAACAAGGACGGTGTTTAAAATTCTATATTATTATATATAAATACTTTTTAATTTTTGTACATTTTGTTTCATCCAAGATATTTAATACACTGGTAAGGAATCATCTCAGAACGTTGATGTCCGATATCAGACAAAATTACTTTCACCCTCCCCTCAGACTGTTGATCAAGGGGACGGTGGTTCGATTCCACCTGCCACCATTTCGAAACTTAGATAATTTAATTCACCTCAGGTTGCCTGTGTCTTTTGGAAGAGACAGTAAGCCGTTGGTCCCTTCTATCTGGTGTCTATGCCAGGGACACTAAGCCGTTGGTCCCTTCTATCTGGTGTCTATGCCAGGGACACTAAGCCGTTGGTCCCTTCTATCTGGTGTCTATGCCAGGGACACTAAGCCGTTGGTCCCTTCTACCTGGTGTCTATGCCAGGGACACTAAGCCGTTGGTCCCTTCTATCTGGTGTCTGTGCCAGGGACACTAAGCCGTTGGTCCCTTCTACCTGGTGTCTATGCCAGGGACACTAAGCCGTTGGTCCCTTCTACCTGGTGCCTATGCCAGGGACACTAAGCCATTGGTCCCTTCTATCTGGTGTATATGCCAGGGACACTAAGTCGTTGGTCCCTTCTATCTGGTGTCTATGCCAGGGACACTAAGCTGTTGGTCCCTTCTATCTGGTGTATATGCAAGGGACACTAAGCCGTTGGTCCCTTCTATCTGGTGTCTATGCCAGGGACACTAAGCCGTTGGTCCCATCTATCTGGTGTCTATGCCAGGGACACTAAGCCGTTGGTCCCTTCTATCTGGTGTCTATGCCAGGGACACTAAGCCGTTGGTCCCTTCTATCTGGTGTCTATGCCAGGGACAATAAGCCGTTGGTCCCTTCTATCTGGTGTCTATGCCAGGGACACTAAGCCGTTGGTCCCTTCTATCTGGTGTCTATGCCAGGGACACTAAGCCGTTGGTCCCTTCTATCTGGTGTCTATGCCAGGGGAAGTAAATGATCTCACACAGGGGGTAAATGTGTAACCTGTCATGGACTCACAGAGTGGCGGTCTCTATCTCTAACCCACTGGATCTGTCTCCCAGTGGCTGGAGTTAATTCCCGTTCAGGCGTGTGAGAGACACCGAGCAGGCAGTGTATACACTGTGTCATTGCATCCACTAGGTCATGCATGAATATTCATATCAATATATTAACAGCATCGGTCCAAAGCGTAAAATATCGATGGTTGATGAAACTGACATTCTGAGATGGTCCCTAAGCATTAAATTATATAAATGACATCTTTTTAAATACTAAAAAACTGTCCCACAACCGTAATTCAACTGTTAGTTACTACTTGGGTATGCATTGTAACAATTGTGTAATAACATGCTGAGAACCTGTAAAACATTTGATAAAACTCGGCTTCAACGTGCCAAAATGAAAGTATTCTGCATGATTCAGTATGTATATTCAGAGATGATACTTTGTGTGCTTGTAATAGTATCTTATATGACATGCTGTGCCACTGTAATGCTCTTCTTTGTGCCTGCTTGTAGTAAACCAGCCCACAACTGTAATGATAGTGTGCCTGCTTGTAGTAAACCAGCCCACAACTGTAATGATAGTGTGCCTGCTTGTAGTAAACCAGCCCACAACTGTAATGATAGTGTGCCTGCTTGTAGTAAACCAGCCCACAACTGTAATGATAGTGTGCCTGCTTGTAGTAAACCAGTCCACAACTGTAACGATAGTGTGCCTGCTTGTAGTAAACCAGCCCACAACTGTAACGATAGTGTGCCTGCTTGTAGTAAACCAGCCCACAACTGTAACGCTAGTGTGCCTGCTTGTAGCAAACCAGCCCACAACTGTAACGATAGTGTGCCTGCTTGTAGTAAACCAGCCCACAACTGTAACGCTAGTGTGCCTGCTTGTAGCAAACCAGCCCACAACTGTAACGCTAGTGTGCCTGCTTGTAGCAAACCAGCCCACAACTGTAACGCTAGTGTGCCTGCTTGTAGCAAACCAGCCCACAACTGTAACGCTAGTGTGCCTGCTTGTAGCAAACCAGCCCACAACTGTAACGCTAGTGTGCCTGCTTGTAGCAAACCAGCCCACAACTGTAACGCTAGTGTGCCTGCTTGTAGTAAACCAGCCCACAACTGTAACGATAGTGTGCCTGCTTGCAGTAAACCAGCCCACAACTGTAATGATAGTGTGCCTGCTTGCAGTAAACCAGCCCACAACTGTAATGATAGTGTGCCTGCTTGCAGTAAACCAGCCCACAACTGTAATGCTAGTGTGCCTGCTTGCAGTAAACCAGCCCACAACTGTAATGATAGTGTGCCTGCTTGCAGTAAACCAGCCCACAACTGTAATGATAGTGTGCCTGCTTGCAGTAAATCAGCCCACAACTGTAATGATAGTGTGCCTGCTTGCAGTAAACCAGCCCACAACTGTAATGATAGTGTGCCTGCTTGTAGTAAACCAGCCCACAACTGTAATGATAGTGTGCCTGCTTGTAGTAAACCAGCCCACAACTGTAATGCAGCTGTTCATCACCATCATTGTGCAGCCATAGTGTCCTGTGGTTGGGCGAAGGCCTCGGCACGTCATTTCTAAATCTGCCTGTTTGAGCTGTCCTCTGCTGCCCTTCCAGTACTCGTTTAGTTTGTCTCTCCATTGTCTCGCCAGTCGTCCTCTAGATCGTTTCCTTTCGTAAGGTCTCCAGGTATTGATATGCGATGTCCATTGGTTATCTCGTACGGATGTGCCCTGCCCAGGTCCACTTCTGTCTTCTGATTTGTTCTATCACCTCTGACTTGTTTTCTCTCTTACTCAGATGTATGTTTTTCTCTCCCGATATGTGATCTTTAACATACTTCTTTCCATCTTTGTTTGTGCAGCTGCTAGCTCTTTCTTTGCCTGGTTGGTGAGTGTCCATGTTTCCGTGCCATATGTCATCGCTGAGTTGTAGACTTGTGTGTCTTCAGTAACTACTTGTATGAGAATATTGTTTAGTGGACGTTTTTGTTTACAACTTGTTTCTGCCTGCAGGGAACACATCCTGGCTCTACAGACCCAGCTCCTCCACGACACGCCTACCAGGCCCAGACACCACAACAGTACTACTAGAGGGCAACTTCCAACACATGCTAACACTTCAACAAGTGGGGATAGATCACTATTTCACACAGAGGTTCATATCCGGTGAATGACATGAAAGTGGTTTTGATATGGCCTCCTGATTTATTAACAGGTTTTTGCTACTGCAAAATTACTTCTACATGCATATGGCCATATTTGAAATTATAGGACTTATGATGTCGTGACCACATTTAAAGTTCAAGTGGACTGCTGGCAACATGTTCCCATGTCACTGACTGGGGGATCCATAGTTGTGGATGCTTATGACGAGGAGCATATGTTGTTTTCATACAGAACAAAATTTCACCAGTTTTGTCCAATGGGATAATGAAAAAAATAAGTAGCAACTTTTAGGAAGGGTTTCACAATAATTATATATTTGAATAGCATTATCAGTGATAACATTATAATTTAATAATAAATGTTCTTAGATGCTCCTGCATAAAAGTTTAAAGAAGTTTAAGTTTTAATAAAGCCTAACAATAGGAAGGAATAGTGGTCTAACCCCATGCCCTGTTTGATTATCAATGTTGTCAATCTGTAATTAAAGACTTATTGCATAGATCTGTGTAAACTATAAACATTGCAACAAATGACTGTATCAGAATATTTCACAGAAACAACTACTGAACGGCAGCATACAATGATGTGTTATTTGTAGTGTCTGACAATTCCACAAGGACCTTACGTTCACACGTAGCATGTTCACACATAGCATGTTCACACGTAACATGTATACTATTATAATGTATCTGCAATAAAGATGTTGAATGTCTATAAACTTGTCTCGTTGTTTCGACCAAACAAAGACCCAATTACGGGTTGTTTTCTGCTATTCAGTTTCAAATTTACATTTTATCCTTCAGTAAGTTTTCGGCAACTTTCAGCTTGAACTGACTACCACTAGATGGCAACACAGTAGTAATTGTACGCAGTGCTCTCTCTTGTGAATTCAGTTTCATGTAGTAAAAAGCATTAAGGGTAGGCGCTAGTCCGAAATTAGATTTTTTGCCATTTGGGGATTTCATAATTTTCCAGTATGTAGATTAACATGATATGCATTCCCATTAAGTTGCATTTTTCAAGATTCTGATCAGAAATACTTATAATCAGATGATGTATACGTCCCGTATTAATGTATGATGTTTTCATTTTGTTTTTAGCCGTTTTCTCAAAACAATATTTGTGACACTGACATTTTTTTGGGAAAAACTACTCACTATGTTCACCTGGTATTACTTGGAATGTTCTAAGTGCAATAAACTATTCTGGATGTCATAGCTTTATTTTAAGGGTTTGTAGACAATGGTTAACCAATTAAAGAATTTTAAAAATAATCTTCACCCAAATGGCGCAAGCGGTCTAAATGGCTCACTGATGTGACATACAACTTCTCCTGAGCAAGTCCGACTGTACCTTCTTGTGGTGACCCTGTTGTACCAGAGTCTCGTGACAAGGGGACGGACACAGCAAGGGCTAAGGGAGGGATAGCCCTGACAGAAAACCCCACTGACTGGGCTAATCACCCATCCAGGGGAAACTCATCCAACTAACACCAAACCTCAAGTTGATGCCTCCCCAGAGAGCAACATGACGCGAGCTGATGAAAGCCTTCAGGAAGTCAGACCGCCGATAGATCATCTCCTTACCGCCAAGTGAAACACCAGAATAGGCACCTGGAATGTCCGGACCATGTACCAAACAGGGAAGGCGGCCCAAGTGGCGCATGAAATGAAAAAATTAGCCAAGAGGCCCTGAAGTCCTTTGGACTAATACGTCTGTATGTGACCCCGGCTGACCAAATGAGTGATAAGTCGGAAAAATTGTAACATTGTTTTCTTACATTCTTGTAAAGGTTTGGTAGGGTGCTTTACACGGTTTCAAAAATTATGACTGCTACAAAAATTGGCGAAGTTATGGAGCATTGAACATGGTAGAGGTCAAAAAGTTAAAATTAAGAAAACGGCTGTTGAAGTTTTACATCATATATGCAAATGGATTGCATGGAAATATTACATGCATGACAGTCAAATGTGGCATACAATATGCATGTTATGCCAGATTATGTCTTTATGTGTAAAACTAAGAGGACAGATTATTTGAGAGCAAAAGGTAGACTCACTGTTTGACACAGTTTAAAACCTACAGGCAATTGTCCAGTTTAACAGGGGTCTAGTGGCTTAATGCTGTCTGTTGACACAAGCCAGTGACCAATTACACATTAGTCACAGTTTCCATCAAACAATAGCAGGCAGAGAATCTTAGCTCCACAGCTGGGTGTAATACACAACAAGTTATACATATAGCTAATCTGAGGTAGACAATTAATTTTAGTTAGCAAATTTAGCATTTTAGGGGACCTTTGGTGCCCTTAGAATGATTCAATCAAAGACAGATGTATTGTGTATAGTGGCACTACCATATGAAATGTCTATGAAAAATTAGAGAAAAAGTTACTGAACAGTTTTTGAAAACAAAAGGTGAAAATGAAGAAAAACGGCTGTTGAAGTTTTACATTATACATGCAAATGGATTGCATGGAAATATTACATGCATGACATTCAAATGTGGCACACAGTATGTATGTTATGATGCAATGATACACTGGAAGTACAAATGTGCTGCTACAAAAATTTATAAAGTTATGCCAGATTATGTCTTTATGTATAAAATTAAGAGGACAGATTATTTGAGAGCAAAAGGTAGTCTAACGAAAATAAAAAATGGGTCAGTTGGACGGTGATAGACTGTTTGAACTTGAAGCCTTTGTCAAACTTTTGTCTCGACTTCACCGAAGGCGGTGTCCTGCTGTCAGAACTTTGAAGGCGTTACTCACCTAACTTACAGGTCTTTGTCAGTAAGAATAATGGGATGATAATTTACACCAACGTTGTTTCCTGTAGAAGTCATTTTGTGGGATATATTAGCATTAGTCGTGCCAATTCAAAAATTAGTGCTATATAATAGTAGTTTGTCAAAATGTAAACAAACTCAGACAGTTGCAGCTTAGCCTTAGCCTGTTCTGAAATATTTTAATGATATAATGATATATTTCACATAACTATATAGGGAGCTATTGGAGAGGCCCATCATAATCCACAGCACTACAAAATTAAGTATCTGAAAGTCACACTTCATATAGTGAGTGAAACATCTCATGCTGTCTTTCTGGACTGTCGCAATGTCCAATAGTTTCCTATCACAACCCTCGTATACAATATACCAAAGCTATATATTTCCAACACCGCAACATATGTATTATCATTGGATAGGTAATTGAATAATCGTTGAACGCAAGTTGTAGCAGCAGAAAATTAAGCATACGTTATGAAGCAATGAAGCATAAGTTGCACGGCAAACAATGACATACATTCTCAAAATGTGATTCATTATAAAAATTACCATTTACCAAGCTCGGTATGGTCAACATATTTCATTGCAACAACGTACTTAAAGGTATCATCATGTAGATAATTCAATGCTCTTCAAAATAACACTTGTAATTATAGAAAATGATAAAACTACCATGCATCATTTTTGGGGAATCTAGGTCAAGCTTCTGAGGAAAGAGATACTGTACAGAAATAACATGCTGAGTGCTAATGGGTTAACAGGGGTCTAGTGCATCTGTTTGTTGACACAAGCCTCTGCCAGTGACCAATTACAGATTAGTCATAGTTTCCATCAAACAATAGCAGCCAGAGAATCTTAGCTGCAGTGGGGTGGGATGTTGCTGGAAAAGGGTTTAGCTGTTTGGGAGGCCCCGAGATGCCCTTAGAATGATTCAATCAAATACAAATGTCTTGTGTACAGTGACACTACCCTAAGAGACGTCTATGCAAAATTACAGAAAAACTTACCAAACAGTTTTTTAAATAACAGAAAAGACAACCTCTGATCCATGCAAGACATGTGACAGATGTTGTTGGAAAAGGGTTTGCCATCGTTATAAACAAAGCAAAGATCCTCAACCGAGGAATTAAAGAAGTTTGGTACCACCTGGAAGGAAACAAAGAAGACTACTAACAACAGAGTGCGATGGAGAAGCTTCGTTTCGGCCCTATGCTCTTATCAGAGCGAAGAGGATTAAGTAAGTGTGAAATAAAATGGCTCACTACGGTCATAAAACACGAAGTTGGAGCCCCAAACCACCTTATTGTGCAAAGTAACATTCCATCACACAACTTATGGCAGTTGCTTGACACAACTTATGGCAGTTGCTTGACACAACTTATGGCAGTTGCTTGACACAACGTACGGCAGTTGCTTGACACAACTTACGGCAGTTGCTTGACACAACTTACGGCAGTTGCTTGACACAACTTACGGCAGTTGCTTGACACAACTTACGGCAGTTGCTTGACACAACTTACGGCAGTTGCTTGACACAACTTACGGCAGTTGCTTGACACAACTTACGGCAGTTGCTTGACACAACTTACGGCAGTTGCTTGACACAACGTACGGCAGTTGCTTGACACAACGTACGGCAGTTGCTTGACACAACTTACGGCAGTTGCTTGACACAACTTACGGCAGTTGCTTGACACAACTTACGGCAGTTGCTTGACACAACTTACGGCAGTTGCTTGACACAACTTACGGCAGTTGCTTGACACAACTTACGGCAGTTGCTTGACACAACTTACGGCAGTTGCTTGACACAACTTACGGCAGTTGCTTGACACAACTTACGGCAGTTGCTTGACACAACTTACGGCAGTTGCTTGACACAACTTACGGCAGTTGCTTGACACAACTTACGGCAGTTGCTTGACACAACTTATGGCAGTTGCTTGACACAACTTATGGCAGTTGCTTGATGGTATTTGCTATAATTTATCGTAAACAAAATATTCATGGGGGCATTCTTTGATAGCAACATAAATCACCATTGTCATGGCAACAAGTATGCAAATTAACAAATTTTTTACAAGTCCAACAATCTTCACCTAACTAATATAATCCTCAAATTTTATGAAGATATGTTGAGTTTTTCACCAATATAATGGCCCGTAGCTACTTTAGGACCAGCGAATTACCCTTAATATATGTTCCACTCAACAGGTAGAGCCACTGTAACTCTTTATTTCCTTCACAATACGAGGTGATGACTAAAGTATCATCCACTCATATATGTAATGCCCTGCATCGTTGAGATGGATATCGGATGTTTCGACCCATGATGGGTGACCCTTTTGTGCTTGCGTGGGCCAAACCATCCATCTTGCTTCTGTTGCATAGTCAATCGGAAGATGGAATCGACTTGTGTATTTTAACTGTTTATATTCCTGCAACTATTTCGACTTGCATATTATGGTCATACTTTATTTGTTAATGTAATTACTTCATACACGACGTGGGCCGAATCGTCCCGCCGCTTTGAATTCCCACTATCGTGTGGGCTGAAACACCCGACATCACACTCTGGATTTTTGTGAAGTGGGCCGAACCATCCATCGGTGTGGGCCAAAACATCAGGTACCCTTTGCGACTTTGTAAACAATCATCTCAAATACACCATAAGTTGTAGTATAGGGAAGGGCGGGATAAAACTCTAACACACCACAAATTGCATAGGGAAGGGTGGGGTAAAACTCTAACACACCACGAATTGTATAGGGAAGGGTGGGGTAAAACTCTAACACACCACGAATTGTATAGGGAAGGGTGGGGTAAAACTCTAACACACCACAAATTGTATAGGGAAGGGTGGAGTAAACCTCACAAAACCAACAAATGCATACATTTTTTTAAATAGCAGTAGGGTTAAATGCCACATCATATGAAATAACTCTGGATAAAAAGTCATAGATATAACTAGTATGGACTACTTAAAAACATATATATATATATATATATATTACACTACTAGTACCTTAAAAACCAATATTGCGGAATCAAATGCTGTTCACTAGGATATTGCACAATTTCTATTGCATAACTAAAATAGCAATCTATGCAGAAAATATATCAATTTTACTATGAATATATATTTTTTCACATTAAAAAGTGGGCAGGTGACCTCATTTCTCAACTGCCTTTCATTCTGCGTGGTTCAGCTGACTCAGTTTCTCCACTGCCTTTCATTCTGCGTGGTTCAGCTGACCCAGTTTCTCCACTGCCTTTCATTCTGCATGGTTCAGCTGACCCAGTTTCTCCATGGCCTCGTCAAACTGAGGTTGCAGCACAGCAGCTTGAGCCTGTTTGTGCAGCTCATGGCGGATGTACTTGACCACAACACTGGACAATCTGACCACTTGCTGGTGTTCAGTCTCCTTACCCGGCGTGTCTACAAAAGAACATCTCAGTATACACTGACCATATTTGACCACCATATACCAATCAACGACAACTGTTTCATGCCCATGTGCACATTACACCCCATCTCCTACCACTAAACATGTTAATAATACATTTCTTATATCTCCAAATAACTGTTCTTTCTACTGTACAGTGGACACATCACAAATTAATTAATAACATATAAAACCACACATATTTTAAAATGCTAACATGCAAAGCAATATGTAAATATTACTACATTTGTACTAATAAAAACCAACTGTTTTCTTAATTAAATAAACACATATACAAACTATTAAAAATAGTAACAATAATAGTTTAATTCTAATAAATTAATAAAAATAAATTAATATATGTATAGTTATGTAAGACTAATGTTAAATGTACTATGAAATTGTTAAAATAATTTATAAAAAGATGTGTCTTGTTGGGGTAACCGCCTACTTGCTTGCATTACTGGCCACCCACAATTTCAAAAAATGTTGAGTTTACCACATTTCCGCCAACTCAAATTTCAAATCTTTAAAAACCATTAGACCAACTCCAGAACTGCCATTTCAATTCCTAACCACAACATAATTTAATAACTGGTGTTTTTAAAATTTGTTACAGAACTTAGTAGATTACCATCCTCATTACTTAGTCACAGGAAGTGACATGTAACCTTGGTTTAAGACAAAGCCAATGACTTCATGGAATCCCAACATTCTCAAGAGCGGCTGAGCAGCATTAATTACTTCTAGTCCCCGAAAAATACAGAAAACATGGGTTCACTTGTTGGCTGAAACGAAAAAGACATCTTTGGCTGAGCTTAACTAAGTTTTTTTCAGTTTTGCAAAGCGATCTGCCAGGGGTACTAAACTATATATTTTATACGGTACACAGTACTGTATACGTTTTTTGTTATACACAAAATTCTGTGATCGATGATTTGAAACATAATTAACGTCACAAATCAAAAATGGGCCAAGAGGCCCTGAAGTCCTTTGGACTATATCGTGAGTTTGTAATATTAATGAAATAGTTTTTGGTGAATCATAGTTACAGATCATTAAGGGTTATGATGGAAGTAAAATATTGACATGTTTAGTGGAGACTATAAGCATGCCAGTGAAGGTACACCTGGAAATAAAATATTCTAGTAGACCGTTTTGTGAAGATTGTATATATTAGTTAATGTGTTATTAAAAATACTGTAGAATTTTATCCCAATACTCTGCTATTTAGGCCAATTTCCAGTGGTTGTAGAAACCTTGCAAGAGAGTTGGTGAGCTGCAATCTCGCATGAAACACAGTTAAAGGTTGTTTAAGAAAATGTGCACACATTTTCTGTTGTCATTTTGCCCAACCACCTTCCCCCGGAATGGAAAGAAGAAAGAGATGAACTATGATCAAACTTTATTTGTTCACAAGGTACATATACATACTGTGCATTTTGACTTAAAAACAGTTGCAATTAATGACATAATACTAATTGCATTGGAGTGAAGTAATAGCTGCAACATGTATAATAAAACATCTTAATAATATTCCTTATAATTTTGGCTAAATATGCTTTAACGTTTTCGAGTATACCTAATTTTATATATTATTTTATACCTAAGTTATTTTATTTTAATCCTGGATCATATCATTATATTGCATTGATAATTATATCTATTGCTGTTTTAAAGTTTATCAGGTTCTGCCAGTTCAATAGGGATCCCCATTACACATTATAGCTACAGCCCACACAGAGGCATTCAGTTTGACACTGGGACAATGGCAGGCCGTGAGCCAAGACTAGTCCAATACACAGGTTTACTGCTGGCCGCTCCACTCAGCCACCCCAGTGATCAGGGCAAAGTCCACTATCCAGTTATAAATAGAGATCAGTGGTTGCAGGAGGCTTACAGCAGTAGGGAAATAGCAAGAATATTTTGCATTTTGGTGGGCCCTGAGGTGCCCTTAGAATGATTTAATCAAATACAGATTTCTTGTGTATAGTGACACTACCACATGAAATGTCTATGCAAAATCAGAGAAAACGTTACTGAAGAGTTTTTGAAAAAATAGGCAAAATGTGAAAATTACGGGGTCCTTAAAATGATTCAATCAAATACAGATTTCTCGTGCATAGTCATAGTACCCAAAGATACGTCTATGCAGAATTAGAGAAAAAGTTGCTGAACAGTTTCTGAGATACGGCAACTAACGGCAGATGGCGGACGCAGAGTGATGGCATAAGTTCATTGAACGTTTGGCCCAAGGAACTAAAAATCCATTTTGCATAGACGATATTAAAACAAAATGAAGGACGAGTTGTAGGCATTGGCATCATTCTATACAGTTCGAAGTATGTTCCTTTTCGGTTGTACTCAATAGGTAGAACAAAGTTGAGGTAGATTGTGCTCACGGCTTGTCTAGTATTTTGATTCATATGGAATGACATTTATGTTTTGGGGAATATTTAAGCAGTGCTTCACATTTGAAAAAGCTAGGCGAGCAATAAATCGCTCGCCTAAATATGCCAAATAATTTAGCTAGAGCGATTTATTAGTTTATTTTTATCCGCTAGGTGGCGTTCCTGTTTGTCTGTCTGGTGACGCCACTGCCCAGTCATGCCAAAACGCAATCGAGGCTAGCCATGCTATAGCGATATCCATTATGCAAAATTAATTCGATCAGGTCAATTTGGGACATCAAGCATTGGCACAGATTGAAAAGATGCATACTGATAAAACATTTGAGACTGGAAGCACTACAGAAAGTGTTACAGAAAATGACAGCAGTGTAATGACTCTGATGATTAAGTTGTTTTGTTTATGTGATGGATGCTAGCTGTCGGCACCATGGCTACAACCGCACACCCATCACCCGAGCAGAGATCGTGTGTTATCGCAAGTGCAGCCTCTGCTGCAGCAGCCATGACACGGTTTTTATTTCACCGCTACCTGATGCGGAAAATTGCAGCTAATTAATGATCTATGACTTTCAAACGACGGCCCACTGACAAGAATCCTGTTGAGCAATGAGCAAACTACAAGTCATGGCTCTGGAAATGGTCGGCAACTGGGCGCCAATGCTAATAACAAGAAGACTTTCCTTCAAACAAATGGGTGTATATTTTGTCGATAGAGGGCACCACATACAGTAGGTCTGGTGACGCGAGCGTTAATGGCAATCAGTGTGAGCGATAAATAAATCACTCCCTAGATGAGCGATTAGTGCGAGCGGTAAGGAGCAAGAGCAATCGCTCGCCTCAAAAATAATGCACTGTTTAAGCATCATTAGTTGACGATGTATACATACCTTATGCAGTACCGGTTTGGCTGAATAAAACACCGGTTTCAAAACTGTATAGAAAAACCGGTTCACCGGTATACAGTACATGACACTGAAGCAGGCTTTACACCAGGTGGCGCTGTCACCACGACGAGGCGATATTAACGTCATTAAGAAATGTCAAGGCCAAATTATATCACTAGCGATGTACAGCGATATGGGGTGCATACATGAATACACAACACAATAGCTAGTTGCTCGAGACGGGAAGTGTCATGTGACCACAAGGAGCCGTTATGCAACAACACAGGCATCGGGGCGATGAAGGGATGACATTGTAAGTGGTACAATCGCAGCTACGTTGTATTTACATACCTATGTAGTATTTACACACCTATGTAGTATTTACACACCTATGTAGTATTTACACACCTGTGTAGTATTTATATACCTATGTAGTATTTACATACCTATATTGTATAGTATACACATTGCACAAACGACTCAAGCGCTCGTGGTCGCGGCGATGGCGTCGCCTGGTGTAAAGCCAGCTTAATGCGTACAGTGGTACCTGCGTAGGGCAGCAGGGTGGCCCGGCCCCTGCACTGCCGGTTGTTGGGGTGCTCCAAGATCTCCTTCAACTTGGTGTCAAACATCTTCTTCTGTACATCTTTATTTTGTGTGTTCAAACCAGCGATTGCTCCCTGCTCCATCTCATAGAGTGACAGGATGGGCGTGGCAAACTCCAGGACAGCATAATACACCTAGAAGTAAAGTAAAGGTAAGTTCTTATATAGCGCAGTATCCAGTCCTCAGGGATACTCTAAGCGCTTTACACTTTACTCCCTGGCACACCTGTTCAATTGAACACCATCTCAACTTCTCTGGGAAGCATTCAACCATGTTGCAATTAATGCATGAAGACTGTACACAAATATCCACCATTGTCCATATCCAGGTACTCATTTATACAGCTCTGAGAACGTAGAGTGAACGAACTTGCCCAAGGTTCGACACCGCAGCACAGGATTCGAACCCGGGTTCTCTCAGTTGAAAATGCGAAGCTCTAGCTACTGTGCCACGGCGCTCCACAAGTAGTTAAAGCTGGAATTACATTATGGAATTGTTACTTTGCATTGTCTAAAGAAACTGAAGGTGGACTTTTTCAAATGGAAAAATGTTGATAAAGTTAATATTTTCTTGTGTTCATCAGAGGAGTATAGTATACTATAGTACGACAAACTTGTAGTTGTAAAAGCTCAAATACTTCTGATACAAGAGGTAGATGTCAGGGTATTTAGAGGATTTTGCTTGATGTAAGTGTATTTCTCAGTCTATCAGGGAACAGGAATGGCATATGCTAATAAATCTATGAAAATTATATACAGATTTCCGTGGATTTATACAGAATTTAAAGGGGAACAAAAAGCAATTGTTTAGGCCTATGCACCTAAGAATTAATAATGGTTTACTCATAATTTATTTTCAAAGTGTGAGATTCTAGTGAAATCTCAGTTCTCGACAGCTGACATATTGAGGCATGCCCTCAATGCTGACATATTGAGACACGCCCCCGATGCTGACATATTGAGACACGCCCTCAATGTTGACATATTGAGACATGCCCCCGATGCCGACATATTGAGACACGCCCCTGATGCTGACATACTGAGACATGCCCCCGATGCTGACATATTGATACACCCCCCCGATGCTGACATATTAATACACCCCCCTGATGCTGACACATTGAGACACACCCCCGATGCTTGACCAATATGGGCCTGGAGCTACTCTGACCTGACCCTGCTGTAACATGTTGAATGCTCGTTTTCCTTGACATGTATATAATAGAATGCCACCTGATATATTGGTTTCTCGTATTCCCTTACATTCAGAAACTGAGTTACACTTAAAACTGCTGTTATAATGCCATATCTTGGGAAGTTTGGAAAATTACTGAAGACGTTTCTTTTCTTAAACTAATATAGTCAGACCTCATTTAACCTTTGTATTATTCAAACTTCGTTTTAATTAATTTTTTGTTTTATCTTAGCATCAGATTTTTGTATTTAATCAACTTATTTAATGTAACATAGCCTTTTATTTATTTTATGATCCAGTACCATAATGACCCATAATGTATTGGGACACCATATGTTTTGACACCCTAAAAATCTAGAAAACTAATTATTTTTCTGCACCGTATATTTTGGGAAACCTTTGTAAATGTAATTATTTTTGTCCGTATGTATTGGGACACCAATTATTCATAGTTCTGACAAGCAAGTACCCACTTTTCCCCGATGCTGATGCATAAATAAAAACAGTGTATTAATAAAACCAAAAATAGATGAGCGAGCAAAAAATGTACAACTCCAAAAACGTACAAAATGAGACAAGGAGAGGAAGATTGTACTGACTAGGTAGAACAAAGTTGAGGTAGATTGTGCTGACTAGGTAGAACAAAGTTGAGGTAGATTGTGCTGACTAGGTAGAACAAAGTTGAGGTAGATTGTGCTGACTAGGTAGAACAAAGTTGAGGTAGATTGTGATGACTAGGTAGAACAAAGTTGAGGTAGATTGTACTGACTAGGTAGAACAAAGTTGAGGTAGATTGTGCTGACTAGGTAGAACAAAGTTGAGGTAGATTGTACTGACTAGGTAGAACAAAGTTGAGGTAGATTGTACTGACTAGGTAGAACAAAGTTGAGGTAGATTGTACTGACTAGGTAGAACAAAGTTGAGGTAGATTGTACTGACTAGGTAGAACAAAGTTGAGGTAGATTGTACTGACTAGGTAGAACAAAGTTGAGGTAGATTGTACTGACTAGGTAGAACAAAGTTGAGGTAGATTGTACTGACTAGGTAGAACAAAGTTGAGGTAGATTGTACTGACTAGTTATAACAAAGTTGAGGTAGATTGTACTGACTAGGTAGAACAAAGTTGAGGTAGATTGTACTGACTAGGTAGAACAAAGTTGAGGTAGATTGTACTGACTAGGTAGAACAAAGTTGAGGTAGATTGTACTGACTAGGTAGAACAAAGTTGAGGTAGATTGTACTGACTAGGTAGAACAAAGTTGAGGTAGATTGTGCTGACTAGGTAGAACAAAGTTGAAGTAGATTGTACTGACCAGGTAGAACAAAGTTGAGGTAGATTGTACTGACTAGGTAGAACAAAGTTGAGGTAGATTGTACTGACTAGGTAGAACAAAGTTGAGGTAGATTGTACTGACTAGGTAGAACAAAGTTGAGGTAGATTGTACTGACTAGGTAGAACAAAGTTGAGGTAGATTGTACTGACTAGGTAGAACAAAGTTGAGGTAGATTGTGCTGACTAGGTAGAACAAAGTTGAGGTAGATTGTGCTGACTAGGTAGAACAAAGTTGAGGTAGATTGTGCTGACTAGGTAGAACAAAGTTGAGGTAGATTGTGATGACTAGGTAGAACAAAGTTGAGGTAGATTGTGCTGACTAGGTAGAACAAAGTTGAGGTAGGTTGTGCTGACTAGGTAGAACAAAGTTGAGGTAGATTGTGATGACTAGGTAGAACAAAGTTGAGGTAGATTGTGCTGACTAGGTAGAACAAAGTTGAGGTAGATTGTACTGACGAGGTAGAACAAAGTTGAGGTAGATTGTACTGACGAGGTAGAACAAAGTTGAGGTAGATTGTGCTGACTAGGTAGAACAAAGTTGAGGTAGGTTGTACTCACTAGGTAGGACAAAGTTGAGGTAGATTGTACTCACTAGGTAGGACAAAGTTGAGGTAGGTTGTACTCACTAGGTAGGACAAAGTTGAGGTAGATTGTACTCACTAGGTAGGACAAAGTTGAGGTAGGTTGTACTCACTAGGTAGGACATTAGTCCCGGATTTGATGGTGTATAAATAAAGTGTATTGTTATTATACCTTGGACCATGCAGACATTTTATCTAGTTACAGCGAGAAAGTATATTACAGATAAAAACAACTTCATGCAAGCAGTTTTTTGTAGCCATGCAATGTATTTGTACTGATCTCAGATGGGTAAAAATATTTTTAAATACACGATTAGGTGATGGAATGAGATGTGCCTGTTTTACAACTTGTAAAAAAGTCACTTAACCTAATAAAACACCGAACAATAAAATTTCACCTGTAAAATTTAAATACAATGTTTTTTACAAGATAATGTGTTGATACAATTAATGATAAAAGTTCAAACATGAAGTATAACATTGCTAATTCAAATGTATGCATTAAAATTGAACAAATAAAAAACTAAACCCTAGCAAAGGCAACAATCTATGTATGTAAATGTCAAACAATATAATTTATAATGATATGGAAGATATTGTTGATGGCTCCAAGATTCAATTAAACTTACTTTGGAGCAGTTCATTCCCCTACAGCGGGTCGTGTTCATACACTGATGTCATGTGACGCATCACAGATTTTGGCAGAATGACCAAAAGACCACTCAGCCTGAAGCTTAACGAACATACAATCCTGGATAAGTCTACAGGAGTAGAGATCATTGTCTGGCCACAGGACACTCAATATCCATGGATAACACCAAGGTCTTGGCCCGAGAACAGAAATGGCACAAGAGAAAAATAAAGGAGGCCATCTACTGTACATCAAACAGTGAGCCCCTACAATGGACCGAGATCAGGGATACTAACTGCCCGCTATCTACAACTAGATCATTCTGCCAAAAGCTGAGCCACGTCACATGACCTGACTGCATCGATACGTTGCATATGTTTACCTACTGCTCCAAAGTAAGTTTAATTCTTGCTATTAAAATAAAATTCACAGTATTCGTTAAAGTAAAAAATACAGATTGCTGGCAAAAATCTGTAGCAGGTGTGAACATTTCTGAACGTCTTCCTTACTTCGTTTGTGTCAGGATCTGTCACTTTGTAGACACTGTTCTTGTAATCCCTGTCAATGTTGCCAGCACGAGATGCCTTAAATGGAATGTATCCGTCAAACACAATGTTCTCATCCACTTCCGTGATAGAGTTGGAGCAGAAGCACGACTGTGGACTGACAATGATAAGCTTGGGGATAATCCTCTGTCGATTTGTCATCGCCTGGCCTTCATTTCCTGAAAGTTCCAAATTTGTTACAAGTTTTGGATAAACTGCCTTGAATAAAAATGAAGTAACTTATATAACATATAAACATATATAAACCTAAATATCCCAGGGTATGTGACATCTATAATTTTTATAAACTTTCATTATCAAATTTACCTTTTATTCTTCAGTGTTACGACAGCACTGACCAGCCTACAACTAGCTGGCCATTGCTGTTGCAACACCAAAGGACCAGTGTCAATATATCCTGTGGATGCCAACACGTGGCAAGAAAAACAGAGGGAAACAGAAGAAAACATACACCAAGCTGAACTGCGAAAAAACCTTGATACTGAAGAGACAGACCTTCCATCCCTAATGAATGGTCGACCTATATGGAAATGGCCAACCAGTGATGATGGTGGTGAACGTATTGGCAGCTTTCAGCTGTCTTGGTCAGATAGACCACCACTAGATGGCACCACTAGTCATACTATGCATTATCTCCCAGCCGCGGCCTGGGTAGCTCTTCAGGCTGTCATCACAGACAAGCGAGTGTCGTGACAGCACTTGCGTAGTATCACTATTGTGTCACCATGTAGTGGTATGCAGGTGGAAGCTACTAAAGAAAAGGGTATATTTAACTGTGAAATACAATATGAAGATAGACATTTTTGAAACCACTGTCATCAATCATCCGTATTAGACTCAGGCCTTTATGCTGGATCAAATTGTTACCAGTCCAATAAAAATGCTCTTGTAGATACATATATATTTATACACGCACGCACGCACGCACGCACGCACGCACGCACGCACGCACGCACGCACACACACACACACACAATAATACATGCATGTACACAAGCGGACACACATTTTTAAAGCATAATGAACATATAAACAGCAGCGAGAGTCAAAAATGTATTTCACGAACACTAGAAAGCCCCGTTTCAGACTGCTACTCAGTTCAAATTTCACCCTATCCAAAATGAAATCAGCCCATCTAAAAGACAGGTGGACGGGTCTCTGGATAAGGCTGTGATTATACTAACCCGTTTGTTCAGTGCCTTCAGGCTGCTTGTTCCAATACTCTGATGACTTCACGCGAGTGTCCAATTCTGTAAACAGGAGTTACGGTAGAAGGGTATTCATTCCAATTAGCTTACTGTTGTGTACGTAAATTGTGCCGTGCGTCAAAAGTCGCAGTACTAATATCTTGTGCTACCGCCTATACTTACTATTGACACAGGGAAACCAAGGCGCGGTAAATGGAGCATTCCATGGTGAAAACATTGTCGAACAAAAACTTGTTTTTGACAAACTCAGCTATGAATAATCAGGTTCGTAAAAATACATGTGATTAATAATAACATAGAACATTTGTATGATAAACTACAAAAATAAAAACCAATGTTACATAGCTAGCATATAATAATAACCAAACATAACATGACTATTTGCGCTAGCGTGTCTTCGCGGCAACGCAATTTGGCCGTTTTAAAATTGTAATTACTACACTCAAAACATTTCGACCCATTTGTTTGCATAAATGTGATTAGACATACGGTAGAGATTTAGAATATGAATATCTTATGGAAGAGTTTGTCCAGGTTTGTTGTTAAAACAATGTGTTCCTAATACTTCCTATTGTGTATGACAAAATTATACCCCCACCCATGGAGTTTCAAGCCAAGGGCAGCAGTTATCTCAATTACAATATTTTGACCACATGTTTGTTTTATACACTGCCAGTTGTTAGATGAGAGGTCTATGGTCCAGGGACGCAAATGAACAAAGAAATAGATGAATTTGGCTCCTGGAAACATACAACTACAGTGTGTCAAAGTTAACACATCACACAGGGTAATATATAGACTAGCTTACACCCACTGACTAGGTAGGATGAGGTAGATTGTACTCACAGGTAGGATGAGGTAGATTGTACTCACAGGTAGGATGAGGTAGATTGTACTCATTAGGTAGGATGAGGTACATTGTACTCACAGGTAGGATGAGGTAGATTGTACTCATTAGGTAGGATGAGGTAGATTGTACTCATTAGGTAGGATGAGGTAGATTGTACTCATTAGGTAGGATGAGGTATATTGCACTCACAGGCAGGATGAGGTAGATTGTACTCACCAGGTAGGATGAGATAAATTGTACTCACAGGTAGGATGAGGTAGATTGCACTCACAGGTAGGATGAGGTAGATTGTACTCATTAGGTAGTATGAGGTAGATTGTACTCATAGGTAGGATGAGGTAGATTGTACTCACAGGCAGGATGAGGTAGATTGTACTCACCAGGTAGGATGAGATAGATTGTACTCACAGGTAGGATGAGGTAGATTGCACTCACAGGTAGGATGAGGTAGATTGTACTCATTAGGTAGGATGAGGTAGATTGTACTCATTAGGTAGGATGAGGTAGATTGTACTCACAGGCAGGATGAGGTAGATTGTACTCACAGACAGGATGAGGTAGATTGTACTCATTAGGTAGGATGAGGTAGATTGTACTCATAGGTAGGATGAGGTAGATTGTACTCACAGGCAGGATGAGGTAGATTGTACTCACCAGGTAGGACGAGGTTGAGGAATCCATAGAAGTATGACCAAGCAAGGCCGTGAGCCACGTTTCCAGCAGGGATGGACGCAGCCAATGGAACGTCCACTACGACACAAACAACAGTGATCTTAAAAGGACTTAGTCTGTTCCTAGTTTTTCATGTATAAATTAATATAATGTTCTTAAGACTATACTAACTTTATTGAAGATATACTGCCTGCCAAACTGTGTTTAGTAAGCCTGTAATAAAGTACGCAAGTTGAAGGCACAACCGCGGGTGCACGTTCTAGTAACAAACAAAACGTCCAGTTTCAAAACAAGCTTTATTGGCATTTGTCGTTAATTGCTATATCCTTTGATGTTCAACAATGCTCACTTTCCTAAGGTCAACACAGCAGACTTCCAGTTAGAAATTACTACGCCCACTAATTCTGGGTAGATGAACAGACTATGTCCCTTTAAATTGGTCAGGGAAAGACAATATGGTATCATTTTCAAATTGATAGGTTGCCTAATATATTGCTATTTTACAATTGGTAAATTTATTTATTTTTATCTAGAAGTAGTACTTTGATTGTTGGTTTTATAACTGTAATGACATTTTTTATTTATTGACTGTTATTTATTGTTTTTGATATTTTATATTATTAGTTGTATATCTGATCTATATTTATCTATTTCACTTAGGTAGTACGTTATATAATGTTAAAAATGTGACATGGTTGTCATCATGGAATAAGTCTTACTAAGTACTACTAAAGATACAGACTACATTCCATTCTCACACTACATTTTATATTGTTATTCCTCTTGTTTTAAATTCATTTTACAAATAATCAAACTGACAAACCTAGTTTTGCCTATGACATGCCAGCTTGTTTGTGCAATTTTTTTAATTGATAACAAACAACAGATAAACAGTTAATGTATAAATTATCTCTGGTTCTATGTATGCTATTGTCTTTTTCTTCTTATATATATATGTATATATATATATATATATATGTGTGTGTATATATGTATATATATATATATATGTATATATATATATATATATATATTAACAGTTATAAACATTTCATTTACAAATTTATTGCAGCTGAAGTGCAAATTCTTTTGATTCAAGGCAGATTTCCAACAAAACAGATTTGCTTTGACAGGTATACACAGGTATACAACATGACATTTACTCAGAATTGGAATACTACGGGACGGTTAAACAAAGACATTTGTAATAGTTTTATACGGATTCACACAGCATTTCAATTAAAAAATACAGATCTCGGCCAAGAAACTGAGACAAGTGTGAGACAATAGGAGAATGGTACTCACTGACAAGTGTGAGACAATAGGAGAATGGTACTCACTGACAAGTGTGAGACAATAGGAGAATGGTACTCACTGACAAGCGTAAGATAATAGGAGAATGGTACTCACTGACAAGTGTGAGACAATAGGAGAATGGTACTCACTGACAAGTGTGAGACAATAGGAGAATGGTACTCACTGACAAGCGTAAGATAATAGGAGAATGGTACTCACTGACAAGTGTGAGACAATAGGAGAATGGTACTCACTGACAAGTGTGAGACAATAGGAGAATGGTACTCACTGACAAGCGTAAGATAATAGGAGAATGGTACTCACTGACAAGTGTGAGACAATAGGAGAATGGTACTCACTGACAAGTGTTAGACAATAGGAGAATGGTACTCACTGACAAGTGTGAGACAATAGGAGAATTGTACTCACTGATAAGTGTGAGACAATAGGAGAATGGTACTCACTGACAAGTGTGAGACAATAGGAGAATGGTACTCACTGACAAGTGTGAGACAATAGGAGAATGGTACTCACTGACAAGTTTTAAACAATAGGAGAATGGTACTCACTGACAAGTGTGAGACAATAGGAGAATGGTACTCACTGACAAGTGTGAGACAATAGGAGAATGGTACTCAATGACAAGTGTGAGACAATAGGAGAATGGTACTCAATGACAAGTGTGAGACAATAGGAGAATGGTACTCACTGACAAGTGTGAGACAATAGGAGAATGGTACTCAATGACAAGTGTGAGACAATAGGAGAATGGTACTCAATGACAAGTGTGAGACAATAGGAGAATGGTACTCACTGACAAGTGTGAGACAATAGGAGAATGGTACTCACTGACAAGTGTGAGACAATAGGAGAATGGTACTCACTGACAAGTGTGAGACAATAGGAGAATTGTACTCACTGACAAGTGTGAGACAATAGGAGAATGGTACTCACTGACAAGTGTGAGACAATAGGAGAATGGTACTCACTGACAAGTGTTAAACAATAGGAGAATGGTACTCACTGACAAGTGTGAGACAATAGGAGGATGGTACTCACTGACAAGCGTAAGATAATAGGAGAATGGTACTCACTGACAAATGTGAGACAATAGGAGAATGGTACTCACTGATAAGTGCGTCAGTTAGTTTCTTCCAGAAGAGTGTGTCTGTGTATTCTAAATATGTCATTGACTTGATCTCTGCTGGAAGCACGTCCTTGTCTGGGTTGATTTTGTAAAGGATTGGGATCAATATTTGTCGATCACAATCGTATGAGAGGTTAAGTGTGCTTGCCATCTCTAACTTGCACCAGCCACTCTTGAGAAATTGCGGTGAGATGATTGCGATGACTCGACGGGATTTATTAATCGTTGACGCGATGTTCGCAATGATCCCTGTCCCTGGCAGGAAGTCTATGTCGGCATGGCAACACTGGTAGCCTCTGGCTTGGAGGTCGTCATGTAGCTGGAGTGAGACGCTACGCTCTGTTTCGCTGTTGTGGATGATAAAAGCATGGTATGTCTGTCCTTCCTGTAATGCAGGAATCTTGGCTGTCTCTCCCATTTTACAAGTCACACTGCAACACACAAACACAGCCTTTCTTTTAATTTTGTACATTGACTATATTTTAAAGGGCATTTGTTTTTATTGTAAAGTCATTAGATACAGTATAAACTATATATGTATTTTATTTTAAAGCAATTCTTTGTAAGCTAATATACATTCGAGATATACTGAATCAAAACATGATTTCCCATAAGTACTTTCTCTGCTACTTATGTCTTGCATGTTTATGCATAATTTGGGTGTTATATGCGCAAAAAGCTGATAAACAATTGTGTTTATGCGAATCTTTTTGAGCTTGCTGCCACGTGGATGATTAATTATGCAGCCCGAGTATAATGAATATTCATGCACGCGCAGTGAACCACACAAAGACCATTGACGTCACACACACAGTCAACATGTTAGATTCTGAGGTGGGTTGATTCAACCAATGGTTGGATTAGGCAGGTTATCACTTAAGTCTCAATACAGGTACGTACTTAAATTTAGTGATAGAAACATTCCATACCGGTACGTGACTAGGATTTGGGTTGATTAGCTGGGACAGACGTGAGCACAGTATATTTTATGTTTCTGCTTCTGACACAAGATCCTAAAGGATGTCTTTGGCCAGTGATGTTTGTCTTGTTTTGGGAATGTCCCTTTCATGGTTTCGGTAGAAAATTTCATTTAATTAAAAAAGTAAAAGTAAAGGTAAGTTCTTATACAGTGCAGTATCCAGTCCTTAGGACTGCTCAAAGAACTTTACACTTTACTCCCTATTCAACTGAACACCATCTTGACTTCTCTAGGAAGCATTCAGCCATGCTGCAATTAATGCACAAAGAATATTTGTATACAAATATCCACCACTGTTTGTAGCCAGGTACTCATTCATACAGCTGAGTGAACTGAAGCAATGTAGAGTAAACAAACTTGTCCAAGGTTCGACACCGCCGCATAGGATTCAAACCCACGTTCTCTCAGTCGAGAGTCCGGAGCTGTTACCGTTGCACTACTGTTCTACACAGGGACTTCCGTTCCACTGTCTGCATGTGCGGGCCCAAAAAGAGTCTGTGTGTACTTTTGTTCTGGCTGCATGAATTTGTATTTGTTTCCTCTGGTGCAGGGTGAGTGCTGCTTTGTCGGTAGGTCAATGTCGATATCCAAATAAGTTTTCCCATTGATTCCGTTGGCTAGAAGTTGGAGTCTGGCTTGTTTCCGTCTGTGTTGAAGTGATGGTCATTGAAGATCTTCAATCATTCTCGTTATGCTTGTTTGCCAGATGTAGCACTTTGTTACATATCTGGCAGCTCTTCTCTGGACAGCCTCTAGTTGATGAATCGGATGTAGCACTTTGTTATTTATCTGGCAGCTCTTCTCTGGACAGCCTCTAGTTGATGAATCAGATGTAGCACTTTGTTATTTATCTGGCAGTTCTTCTCTGGACAGCCTCTAGTTGATGAATCAGATGTAGCACTTTGTTATTTATCTGGCAGCTCTTCTCTGGACAGCCTCTAGTTGATGAATCAGATGTAGCACTTTGTTATTTATCTGGCAGTTCTTCTCTGGACAGCCTCTAGTTGATGAATCAGATGTAGCACTTTGTTATTTATCTGGCAGTTCTTCTCTGGACAGCCTCTAGTTGATGAATCAGATGTAGCACTTTGTTATTTATCTGGCAGCTCTTCTCTGGACAGCCTCTAGTTGATGAATCAGATGTAGCACTTTGTTATTTATCTGGCAGCTCTTCTCTGGACAGCCTCTAGTTGATGAATCGGATGTAGCACTTTGTTACTTATCTGGCAGCTCTTCTCTGGACAGCCTCTAGTTGATGAATCGGATGTAGCACTTTGTTACTTATCTGGCAGCTCTTCTCTGGACAGCCTCTAGTTGATGAATCGGATGTAGCACTTTGATACATATCTGGCAGCTCTTCTCTGGACAGCCTCTAGTTGACGGATCAGATGTAGCACTGTTACTTATCTGGCAGCTCTTCTCTGGACAGCCTCTAGTTGATGGATCAGATGTAGCAATTTGTTACATATCTGGCAGCTCTTCTCTGGACAGCCTCTAGTTGATGGATCAGATGTAGCACTTTGTTACATATCTGGCAGCTCTTCTCTGGACAGCCTCTAGTTGATGGATCAGATGTAGCACTTTGTTACATATCTGGCAGCTCTTCTCTGGACAGCCTCTAGTTGATGGATCAGATGTAGCACTGTTACTTATCTGGCAGCTCTTCTCTGGACAGCCTCTAGTTGATGGATCAGATGTAGCACTGTTACTTATCTGGCAGCTCTTCTCTGGACAGCCTCTAGTTGATGGATCAGATGTAGCACTGTTACTTATCTGGCAGCTCTTCTCTGGACAGCCTCTAGTTGATGGATCAGATGTAGCACTTTGTTACATATCTGGCAGCTCTTCTCTGGACAGCCTCTAGTTGATGGATCAGATGTAGCACTTTGTTACATATCTGGCAGCTCTTCTCTGGACCGCCTCTAGTTGATGGATCAGATGTAGCACTTTGTTACTTATCTGGCAGCTCTTCTCTGGACAGCCTCTAGTTGATGGATCAGATGTAGCACTTTGTTACTTATCTGGCAGCTCTTCTCTGGACAGCCTCTAGTTGATGGATCAGATGTTTCATGGTAAGATCCCATACTACCTGAGCATATTTAAGAAGAGGTCTGACCAAGCTGACCACTGGTATTTGCCATGACATTGGCACTGGTGGACCTACACCCAATCCAGTCAGCCATGCTGCTAGACCCGGTGGCGGTAGGCCTAACTTCAAACCTAAGGCTGGGTGATTACTACTACTGTACAAATTCACCTTGGCATCTTGGGCTCGGCTACCTTGGCTGCGTCAATCGTTGTACATAAATTGTACGTGGGCCACATATTGATCACGTCAACTTGTCTTCTCTCTAATGATATTTATCTTAAACACCGTAAAAACTGTGAACAGAAATTACGAACTACTAACTAACTGTTTTAAACACAATATCTACACAAATACATATATGGTATAATATACTATATGTACATGATTAAATTCATCCAGTAATGAACCAGTTACTAAAATAGTCACACCAACAAAATGACCAGGTGTATAAATGTGATGATACAAATTGTTATCTTGTAAAATACTAACAATGTAACTAACACATGTGCTAATTCATCACATACATGAAATTAATGATCACAAAGGTACATTATACCATGATTAAACTCGCTGGATGCAATTGTATAAAGATCTACACGTATAGTTGTCTCTGTGCATAGATTTGTCTTATAGTTGACAATGACAGCATATGGATTGGTTTGGGCCCTTTCTTAACATCAAATTTAAACTATGAAAAACAATGCAATAATAACACATTGAAAGTGATCTCTCATTATTCTTTTCTTAATTACATATACCTCGTTCCGCCTAATACGCAACTCGGTATCTCGTTTTCTTTGTTTTCTGTTGTCTTTTTCTATGGTGGTGAATCTGCCATGTCAATGTTGTGCGACAGATTACCCGGTTGATCCAATGCTGTCTTCCTACTCTAATTTAGTCACACATTTGGATAATAATAGTGTAAACTACTAATACATGTTCATAAGACTGATATGCAACAAAATATTACATAACACGATTATAACAATCAGTAAGATATACATAGACCCTCAATACTATGTAACTATATTATCAGGCGTAGATGTCTCCCAAAGGGGTAAATTGACAGGTCTGTTACCAACCCCTGTTACCAACCCCTGTTACCAACCCCTGTTACCAACCCCTGTTACCACAGAGGGGCAACAGAAGTTTCCCTCTGGTCAATTAAGTTTACTTCCCAAATCCCAAACATGAGCTACTTCGATAATGGATCCCCCGGGTGCCTCCTTGGTGGCTCTGTGTGACATCAGTGGTGTTATGGCTAGACTGACAGTGCACCAACTGCGTGTTAGATTCACTGTCGTCTACACTGCAGACTACACAATTCACAAATGTTGATCCAAAGTAACATGATGTATGTGGTGATTGTGTCGATGTTCTCACGACAAGGCATAACTTTCTTAGACATCACTTTTAAACTTAATTATTAATACGAATTAATTAAAATTGTAAATTTAATCTGGCTTACCTGCCCTGGGTGGGATTGATCGAGTTCGGCATAGGCGTAGTCGTAGTCATAGTCATAGACATATCACATAGACATAGTCATACTCATAGTCATAGTTATAGACTAAAACAGCAGGCAAAATTGGAACGCGTCAAGCCTTCTCAATTGAAAATGCCCGATGAGAAAGAAATGCTTATCGCCATAGAATATATATAGTACTTTAACAGCCACGTCAGCACACCTGGCTTCCCATGAAAATGAAAGTAATATACCTTTCGTATGTGCCCTCGATCATTTCTTTTTGACATGTCAATGTTACAGTGGCGCCATCCAGTGAGAAGTACAACTGAATCCTATTGAAAACTTTTGAAACGTGAGATGTTTTCAAAACATTCAATTATTATACCATAAACTGACAGCTAAAATATAGTTATTATGGTGTATTATTTTGTTTAGTCATATTGTGTGCACAGTTCATTCAAAATACTCTTCCTATGTTCATGTTATGTTGGCACGGTCCATAAACCTAACTAAGTTTACCATTCCACCCCTAGCGGAGGGCGTGACGTAGCGGAGACAGTGGTAACTAGTCCGTAGCCTTGTAGGCTGTAAAAATGTTTTTTTTAAATCTGCGAATAATCGGCGAGACTGTCAATTGTGATGTTTGTGAGTATCTTTTTTTATAAATATATTTGGTATGTCACTGAGTGCATATGACGATATGTGTACTTAACAGTCACCACAAATCAAACTGTACGGTTAAAATCTGATGTCGAAGACGAAGTCTAGACGGTCAGCCTCATCCATATGGAACTCCATAGATCTGTATATTATATAATGTACGAACATGTATGATATGAATTATGGATAGTGCAAATGTATAGCGGCGCGCACTAAAAGGCGGACCAACAACGGGCGGACCAGACGGACCGGGAGAACCACATTCACAAGGATGCGCACGATATCTGTTTCGTCTATGCGTTGTTGCTGTCTTTTTGCGAGTGCATCTGTAAACATTGAGGTCTATATCTATATAATAATTTGCAAAAACCATAAGGTCATTACGCCAATATAGGGGCGGGGGGCATGTGCCAAAGCACTACATTTTAGAGTTGTCTGCCCAGCCTAGATTTAAAAGTATCCACCGTGGCAGCAGACACAACTGTTTCAGTTAGTCAGTTCCAGTTCTTTACTGTTCTATTAAAAAAGCTTTTAGCATAAACCTGAGTCCTTGCCGACACCTGAATAAATCGTTCACTGTGGCCACGAAGGCACGAGTGTTGTTAATTATTAAAAATTAAAGGTGGCTCGGCAAAGGAAGGGCTACTTCTCCGTGTAGAGATTTGTAAAATATTGCTAGGCGACTGACCTCTCTGCGTCGTTCTAGGGACTCCCACTTGAGTGTTTTCAGCATTAATGTTACACTGCTTTCCCGACTGTTGTTACCCATTACAAATCTCGCTGCTCGTTGCTGTACTTTCTCAAGTTCGTTAATATTTTTTTGGTGTATGGATCCCAAGCAGCGCTCGCGTATTCGAGGTTAGGACAAACTAGTGTAAAGTAAGCCGATTGTTTAGTTTTCTCTGAGCATTTATACAGATTTCTCTTGATAAAACCTAATACACGATTTGATTTGGCAGACAGTTGGGATATGTGGATGTTCCATCTGAGGTCATCAGAGAACTCCACGCCTAGGTACGGGTGATGGTGTACAATTCCAAGGCTGTCCCCATTGATGGTATACTGAGACTGGTGGACAGTTCTCTTCTTGGTGATATGCATAACTGAGCATTTATTTTTATTAAAATGCATCTGCCAGGTTGCAGACCAGTCTACCAGCCTCTGTAGGTCAGACTGGAGGGCTTCTGCGTCATTACTGTCATTGATAACCTGTATAGAATACAATCGTTGGCAAAAAGTCGAATGTTAGAGGTGACCCCCTCCTATATCACTGACATATAATAAAAAAAGAAGTGGGCCCAGTACAATGCCCTGTGGTACCCCAGACTCGACTGTCACTTCTTCAGACGACTCGCCATCTACTACAACCCTCTGCTTTCTGTCAGTTAGCCAATTTGAAATGCAGTTGGTAACTCCATCATTGACCCCGTAATATTGGAGTTTTCCCATAAGGCGTGCATGGGGCACGGTGTCAAATGCCTTAGAAAAGTCCAGTATTAAGAGATCAGTTTGGTGGCTGTTATTTATATTCTTTACAATGTCTTCTGTGGCACCGATTAATTGTGTCTCACAGGAATGTTTATTCCTGAACCCATGCTGGCACTCTACGATGATGTTATTAGAGTCCAGATGGTCCATTATGTTGCTGTAGATAATATGTTCAAATAGTTTGCAACATACTGATGTGAGGGATACTTTGTCACCCTTCTTGAATACTGCTGATATATTAGCATGTTTCCAATCATGAGGGACCTCACCCGTGTTGATGGATTGTTGGAATATTCTAGCCAGGCAAGGTGCAATTTTGTCAGCTGTTTCCGTTAGAATTTTGTTTGGGATTGTGTCAGGGCCATGCGCTTTGCCAGGCTTCAGTCTGAGTAACAGCTTGTATACTCCATTTACTATGACTGTGATTCCTGGCATTGTGGAATATGGTGACTGAGGCATGGTTGGAATGTTGACAAGATCTTCCTTTGTGAAGACAGTTTGGTACTGCTTTGACAGTATATCTGCTTTCCCCTTACTAGACGAGACCAAATGATCGTTGTGGTCTTTCAGTGATGGTATACCAACAAAGTCCTTTCTTAGATTTTTGACGTACGACCAAAATTTCTTGGAGATTGACCTTTCTTCGTTACACTCGACGTCAAGCATGCTATCAATATAGTTGTGATACGCAGCGGTAAGCTCTGTCTTGACACGTGTCTGGAGCTTCCTGAAGACAGCCCAGTCCTGATTGTTTTGTGTCTTTTTTGCTTTGTTATATACCAGTAGTCTCTGTTTCTTATGCATTAGTCTGTGGATATGTCGTTTCATCCATGGAAGATTAATCCTAGTTGATAATTTTTTTGTAGGAATGAATCTGTTCATGCTATCGAGTACAATTAATTTAAACATATTCCAATTCTCATTAACTGATCGCAAATTGAAGTCCTCTCCCAACAAGTTTATATAGTATTCCTCCAACTCTTTCTTGATGGCACCCATATCTGCTCGTTTATATATATAAACGGTTCTGGCTTTTTTCTTGTTTATTGGTACTTTCATATCGAGATCGGTGGTGACAATGTCATGTTCACTAATTCCATTGGTAGTACAAATATTTCTGAATAAGTTAGGGTTTGTGGTAAGAATCAGGTACAGTATATTGTTGAGGCGTGTCAGTATTCTGACCACTTGGTCCAACGAAAAGTCATTGCAGATATCAATCAGTTTCTGACTCATACCATTGCCATACTGGGGGTTTCTGTTTACCGACTTGGTTTCCCAGTCGATGCCCGGCATGTTAAAATCACCCCCCCCAAAACAATGTTTGCCGCTGGATATTTCAAGGTAATACGGCCTAGCGAATCCTCCAGACCAGACAGTGCATCGATAGTGGAGTTAGGTGGTCTATAATATGATCCCACTATCAGGGTCCGGCACCCGAACACCTGTATTCTTGCCCATACAGTTTCACAGTCAGAGTCAAACTCGGGCATCCCCGACGAAATAAAACAGTTCTTTATGGCAACGAATACTCCTCCACCATTCCTGTCTCAGTCTTTTCGGTAGACATCGTATCCTCGATGGAAGATTTCTCCATCAGACACCAATGCATCTACGTGCGATTCTGTGCCAACCACTACATCGGGATCCTCGGCCTCCACAATACTCATAAACTGGGTGCGTTTATCTGAGCTTAGTATGCTATTGCAGTTAATGATCATAATCTTAATTGGTTTTGATTTAGTTCTGTTGGTTGGTTTGTTCCGGTTTGTAGGTTTGGACTCACAGTCTGCAGTGTTGTCACCGTTTTTAGACACTGAGTTCGACAACAAGTCATGGGTTAGGGTCACTTAGTATGGAGCTGTCGTTAAAAAAGGAGTTTGAGAAATTTGGTAGTGAGCAGTGAGTTCAGTACCAGCTGACATTAGACTGTTGTAAGTGGCGATACTCTTTGGGTGATACTCCGCAACAACCAATGTGGATCCATGTGTCGCATTCGTCACAACACATAGCACGATGATTTCTGGCAACAGCCTTCTTACATACTCCACATGGATACTTAACTGGTCCGGGGTTCAACTGTATATCACCCGAGATCAGTAGTGCAAGTAACAGATAAGTGGACATTGTTCGCTGGTTCGCAGCTGGATATCGTGACAGTCTGTTCACGACACGCTTGATGTACATATCAGCACCAAACAGCAAAGCTGTCTGGATCCTCCTCCCACCCACAAACTAGAATCCAGCATTTATACTATCAGGAAGTGATGCTGGTGTAAACCATTACCATGTCGAATTCCCGCCAAGAATGCGACCACCAGTATGAGAGCCGTTATGCCATAATCTGGCATAACTTGATAAGTCTTTGTAGCAGCACATTTGTACTTCCAGTGTATCATTGCAACATAACATACATATTACATACTTTGTGCCACATTTGAATGTTGTGCATGTAATATTTCCATGCAATCCATTTGCATATATAATATAAAACTTCAACAGCCGTTTTCTTCATTTTCACTTTTTGACCCCTACCATGTTCAATGCTCCATAACTTCGCCAATTTTTGTAGCAGTCATAATTTTTGAAACCATGTAAAGCACCCTACCAAACCTTTACAAGGATGTAAGAAAACAATGTTAAAATTTTTCCGACTTATCACTCATTTGATCAGCCGGGATCACATATAGACGTATTAGTCCAAAGGACTCCAGGGCCACTTGGCCCATTTTTCCTATATGGACACAATGCTCGTCTGAAATAAAAAACACTATTGTTTTGGCCCTATCTCTACTTTGATTGAAGGGGATTCACTGACCAGTAGCAAGTAAGAATTAAACAAATACTTTTTAATGTGTTATAAAAGTTATTAATAAAAAAACAGTTCCCTTAGAAAAAAGTATCCAGAACATCTAAATAAATCTCTTTGTACAATTTCTGTTGAATTCTATAAAAATGTATAGCAATTCTACTATTAGATATAGATCAATATAATTTTATGGGAACTTCAGTATAATTCTATAGGATGTTCTATATATAATTGTTATAATGGCCACATGATTTTTTAGAATAAAATAGAATAGAACAAAATATTCTGTAGAAAAACATCTGCAAAAATCTTTTAAAATATTTTCTACAGAATATATTCAATATAGTGTTTGGTATGTAATAAATAAGAAGATGTTCTTAATACACAACTAGGAATTGTAAACTCACATCGAGGTTTCAAACAATGGTGGCCTCCATCAAGAAGTTGAAACATCGCTGTGAGTCAACAATTTCTAGTTGTGTATTAAGAATTTTTTTAATTTAATTTCTTCCAACCTGAAGAACATGTTCACGAATGTATGTTATGTCATATTGGTTGCCATGTTGTAGATCACGAATGTGTGTTATGTCATATTGGTTGCCATGTTGTAGATCACGAATGTGTGTTATGTCATATGGGTTGCCATGTTGTAGATCACGAATGTGTGTGTGTTATGTCATATTGGTTGCCATGTTGTAGATCACGAATGTGTGTTATGTCATATTGGTTGCCATGTTGTAGATCACGAATGTGTGTTATGTCATATTGGTTGCCATGTTGTAGATCACGAATGTGTGTTATGTCATATTGGTTGCCATGTTGTAGATCACGAATGTGTGTTATGTCATATGGGTTGCCATGTTGTAGATCACGAATGTGTGTTATGTCATATGGGTTGCCATGTTGTAGATCACGAATGTGTGTTATGTCATATTGGTTGCCATGTTGTAGATCACGAATGTGTGTTATGTCATATTGGTTGCCATGTTGTAGATCACGAATGTGTGTTATGTCATATTGGTTGCCATGTTGTAGATCACGAATGTGTGTTATGTCATATTGGTTGCCATGTTGTAGATCACGAATGTGTGTTATGTCATATTGGTTGCCATGTTGTAGATCACGAATGTGTGTTATGTCATATTGGTTGCCATGTTGTAGAACACGAATTTATGTTTTGATATATCGGTTGCCATGTTGTAGATCACGAATGTGTGTTATGTCATATTGGTTGCCATGTTGTAGATCACGAATGTGTGTTATGTCATATTGGTTGCCATGTTGTAGATCACGAATGTGTGTTATGTCATATTGGTTGCCATGTTGTAGATCACGAATGTGTGTTATGTCATATTGGTTGCCATGTTGTAGATCACGAATGTGTGTTATGTCATATTGGTTGCCATGTTGTAGATCACGAATGTGTGTTATGTCATATTGGTTGCCATGTTGTAGATCACGAATGTGTGTTATGTCGTATGGGTTGCCATGTTGTAGATTACGAATGTGTGTTATGTCATGGGTTGCCATGTTGTAGATCACGAATGTGTGTTATGTCATATTGGTTGCCATGTTGTAGATCACGAATGTGTGTTATGTCATATTGGTTGCCATGTTGTAGATCACGAATGTGTGTTATGTCATATGGGTTGCCATGTTGTAGATCACGAATGTGTGTGTGTTATGTCATATTGGTTGCCATGTTGTAGATCACGAATGTGTGTTATGTCATATTGGTTGCCATGTTGTAGATCACGAATGTGTGTTATGTCATATTGGTTGCCATGTTGTAGATCACGAATGTGTGTTATGTCATATTGGTTGCCATGTTGTAGATCACGAATGTGTGTTATGTCATATGGGTTGCCATGTTGTAGATCACGAATGTGTGTTATGTCATATGGGTTGCCATGTTGTAGATCACGAATGTGTGTTATGTCATATTGGTTGCCATGTTGTAGATCACGAATGTGTGTTATGTCATATTGGTTGCCATGTTGTAGATCACGAATGTGTGTTATGTCATATTGGTTGCCATGTTGTAGATCACGAATGTGTGTTATGTCATATTGGTTGCCATGTTGTAGATCACGAATGTGTGTTATGTCATATTGGTTGCCATGTTGTAGATCACGAATGTGTGTTATGTCATATTGGTTGCCATGTTGTAGAACACGAATTTATGTTTTGATATATCGGTTGCCATGTTGTAGATCACGAATGTGTGTTATGTCATATTGGTTGCCATGTTGTAGATCACGAATGTGTGTTATGTCATATTGGTTGCCATGTTGTAGATCACGAATGTGTGTTATGTCATATTGGTTGCCATGTTGTAGATCACGAATGTGTGTTATGTCATATTGGTTGCCATGTTGTAGATCACGAATGTGTGTTATGTCATATTGGTTGCCATGTTGTAGATCACGAATGTGTGTTATGTCATTTTGGTTGCCATGTTGTAGATCACGAATGTGTGTGTGTTATGTCATATTGGTTGCCATGTTGTAGATCACGAATGTGTGTTATGTCATATTGGTTGCCATGTTGTAGATCACGAATGTGTGTCATGTCATATTGGTTGCCATGTTGTAGATCACGAATGTGAGTCATGTCATATCGGTTGCCATGTTGTAGATCACGAATGTGTGTCATGTCATATTGGTTGCCATGTTGTAGATCACGAATGTGTGTCATGTCATATTGGTTGCCATGTTGTAGATCACAAATGTGTGTCATGTCATATTGGTTGCCATGTTGTAGATCACGAATGTGTGTCATGTCATATTGGTTGCCATGTTGTAGATCACGAATGTGTGTCATGTCATATTGGTTGCCATGTTGTAGATCACGAATGTGTGTCATGTCATATTGGTTGCCTTGTTGTAGATCACGAATGTGTGTCATGTCATATTGGTTGCCATGTTGTAGATCACGAATGTGTGTCATGTCATATGGGTTGCCATGTTGTAGATCACGAATGTATGTCATGTCATATGGGTTGCCATGTTGTAGATCACGAATGTGTGTCATGTCATATTGGTTGCCATGTTGTAGATCACGAATGTTTGTCATGTCATATGGGTTGCCATGTTGTAGATCACGAATGTATGTCATGTCATATGGGTTGCCATGTTGTAGATCACGAATGTGTGTCATGTCATATTGGTTTCCATGTTGTAGATCACGAATGTGTGTCATGTTATATGGGTTGCCATGTTGTAGATCACGAATGTGTGTCATGTCATATGGGTTGCCATGTTGTAGATCACAAATGTGTGTTATGTCATATTGGTTGCCATGTAGATCACGAATGTGTGTTATGTCATATTGGTTGCCATGTTGTAGATCACGAATGTGTGTTATGTCATATTGGTTGCCATGTTGTAGATCACGAATGTGTGTCATGTCATATTGGTTGCCATGTTGTAGATCACGAATGTGTGTCATGTCATATTGGTTGCCATGTTATAGATCACAAATGTGTGTCATGTCATATTGGTTGCCATGTTGTAGATCACGAATGTGTGTCATGTCATATTGGTTGCCATGTTGTAGATCACAAATGTGTGTCATGTCATATTGGTTGCCTTGTTGTAGATCATGAATGTGTGTCATGTCATATTGGTTGCCATGTTGTAGATCACGAATGTGTGTCATGTCATATGGGTTGCCATGTTGTAGATCACGAATGTGTGTCATGTCATATGGGTTGCCATGTTGTAGATCACGAATGTGTGTCATGTCATATGGGTTGCCATGTTGTAGATCATGAATGTGTGTCATGTCATATGGGTTGCCATGTTGTAGATCACGAATGTGTGTCATGTCATATGGGTTGCCATTTTGTAGATCACGAATGTGTGTTATGTCATATTGGTTGCCATGTTGTAGATCACGAATGTGTGTCATGTCATATTGGTTGACATGTTGTAGATCACGAATGTGTGTTATGTCATATTGGTTGCCATGTTGTAGATCACGAATGTGTGTTATGTCATATGGGTTGCCATGTTGTAGATCACGAATGTGTGTTATGTCATATGGGTTGCCATGTTGTAGATCACGAATGTGTGTTATGTCATATGGGTTGCCATGTTGTAGATCACGAATGTGTGTTATGTCATATTGGTTGCCATGTTGTAGATCACGAATGTGTGTTATGTCATATTGGTTGCCATGTTGTAGATCACGAATGTGTGTTATGTCATATTGGTTGCCATGTTGTAGATCACGAATGTGTGTTATGTCATATTGGTTGCCATGTTGTAGATCACGAATGTGTGTTATGTCATATTGGTTGCCATATTGTAGATCACGAATGTGTGTCATGTCATATAGGTTGCCATGTTGTAGATCACGAATGTGTGTTATGTCATATTGGTTGCCATGTTGTAGATCATGAATGTGTGTTATGTCATATTGGTTGCCATGTTGTAGATCACGAATGTGTGTCATGTCATATTGGTTGCCATGTTGTAGATCACGAATGTGTGTCATGTCATATTGGTTGCCATGTTGTAGATCATGAATGTATGTCATGTCATATGGGTTGCCATGTTGTATATCACGAATGTGTGTCATGTCATATGGGTTGCCATGTTGTAGATCACAAATGTGTGTTATGTCATATTGGTTGCCATGTAGATCACGAATGTGTGTTATGTCACATTGGTTGCCATGTTGTAGATCACGAATGTGTGTTATGTCATATTGGTTGCCATGTTGTAGATCACGAATGTGTGTCATGTCATATTGGTTGCCATGTTGTAGATCACGAATGTGTGTCATGTCATATTGGTTGCCATATTGTAGATCACGAATGTGTGTCATGTCATATTGGTTGCCATGTTGTAGATCACGAATGTGTGTCATGTCATATTGGTTGCCATGTTGTAGATCACGAATGTGTGTCATGTCATATTGGTTGCCTTGTTGTAGATCACGAATGTGTGTCATGTCATATTGGTTGCCATGTTGTAGATCACGAATGTGTGTCATGTCATATGGGTTGCCATGTTGTAGATCACGAATGTATGTCATGTCATATGGGTTGCCATGTTGTAGATCACGAATGTGTGTCATGTCATATGGGTTGCCATGTTGTAAATCACGAATGTGTGTCATGTCATATGGGTTGCCATGTTGTAGATCACGAATGTGTGTCATGTCATATGGGTTGCCATTTTGTAGATCACGAATGTGTGTTATGTCATATTGGTTGCCATGTTGTAGATCACGAATGTGTGTCATGTCATGTTGGTTGCCATGTTGTAGATCATGAATGTGTGTCATGTCATATGGGTTGCCATGTTGTAGATCACGAATGTGTGTCATGTCATATGGGTTGCCATGTTGTAGATCACGAATGTGTGTCATGTCATATGGGTTGCCATGTTGTAGATCACGAATGTGTGTCATGTCATATGGGTTGCCATGTTGTAGATCACGAATGTGTGTTATGTCATATTGGTTGCCATGTTGTAGATCACGAATGTGTGTTATGTCATATGGGTTGCCATGTGGTAGATCACGAATGTGTGTTATGTCATATTGGTTGCCATGTTGTAGATCACGAATGTGTGTCATGTCATATGGGTTGCCATGTTGTAGATCACGAATGTATGTCATGTCATATGGGTTGCCATGTTGTAGATCACGAATGTGTGTCATGTCATATGGGTTGCCTTGTTGTAGATCACGAATGTATGTTATGTCATATAGTTTGCCATTTTGTAGATCACGAATGTATGTTATGTCATATTGGTTGTCATGTTGTAGACCATCAGTGCTGTGTCATCCTTCGGGTCTGATGTACCAGCGGATGCACACGACCAATGATGACATCACTGTTACCATGGAGACGGCTCCGACGAATCATTGCATTAGTTATTCTCATCATCTCTGTGGTAACCCTGGCTGAGCTGACCACATTGTTGCTATGGCAACCGCTATCCCACAGTGCCCTTACCGAGACCCACAAATGTCCAGCATGCTTCGGCACGAGTCTGTGCGAACACATGAACAGTGGCGCCATCTTTCTGATTGGTTCATCCCGGTTTCGTTTCCTCAATTACGTGGATAATCTGAAGAACGTGTATTTTGGGAAGTACAGAAACAAGAAGGTTGTTCTGAAAAAACTTGCCCATAATGATGAACTGCAGACAGTGGACAGAGAGATCTGTGCCCGCACTCACAAGACAAAACACTGCGATGTGGCCCTCGCTATTGAAGGTAGGCACACTTATACTTGAAGGCTTTCAGGACAAAACACGATATATCCATTTTCTTCGTTTTGAGAAAAAGTCATTTTTGTGTTTCATCACCAAAGTTTAAATAACAACTTTTAAATTAAGTTGATGTATACCTGGGTATATTTAGAATCCGAAATCATAGAGAATGGTGGCAAACTCTTAAATATTTAGTGCACATTTATTATGCAGAATGTGATTTTAAATGATTTTGTTATCAAAATGCTGTATATTCATACAGTTTGCACCGTCACTCTGCATGGCTGCGCGTGCTGCGTGGCGCTGCTGAAAATGGATATATTACGTTTTGATAAAAAAGACAGTTGGCACTTACCGTGTTTTGAAAACAAACGCTCTTTTGTGCACGTTCTTTCATGGGGATTTGTTTCATTTGTGTATAAATTAGATAGTATCCTAGCTCATGAACATGTGTTTAAACAAACGTTTAGTGCTGGTTTGAAGAAAATTTTACAAATGGCGTTTATCGCGTTTTGCCCTAAAACCAGCCACTTGTTTGTTGTGTTCTTTCACCTTGTCTGTCTATCGGTGCTAAGTTCTGATTGCAGTACTGACATTTGGCATGTTTGCTTAATCTTCACAATCTGCGGTGTGCAATGAGATATTTAAAATAGGAGCACTAGTTTTACAACATATATAAAACAAAAATTGAACAAACCATGAAATCATTTTTAGTCCTTTGGGCCGAAGATCCATCGGACTTACGCCATCACTCTCCGTGTGCCGTCCGCTGTGCGCTGTTAACTGCCGTATCTCAGAAACCGTTCAGTAATGTTTTCTCTAATTTTGCATAGACATATCTTAGGGTACTGCCACTATGCAAGAAAAATCTGTATTTGATTGAATAATTCTAAGGGCATTTCAGGGGCCTCCAAAATGCAATTTTTTGTCCTTTGGCCGAAGGTCCAAGGGACTATTGCCATCACTCTGTGTCAGCCGTTAGCTGCCGTATCTTAGAAACCGTTCAGCAACTTTTTCTCTAATTTTGCATAGACATCTTAGGGCACTGCCACTATGCACGAGAAATATGTATTTGATTGAATCATTCTAAGGGCTCCCTAGGGCCTCCAAGGACCCAAAAACTGGTAAAAATGTAACATTTTGCCTATTTTTTTAAAAACTGTTCAGCAACTTTTTCTCTAATTTTGCATATACATTTCATGTGGTATTGTCACTGTACACAAGAAATTTGTACTTGATTGAATCATTCTAAGGGCACCTAATGACCCCCAAAAAGGACCCCAAAACTGGTAAATTTTCACATTTTAAAAAAAACTCTTCAGTGACTTTTTCTCTAATTTTGCATAGACATTTTATGTGGTAGTGCCACTATACACAAGAAATTTATTTATGTATTTTATTGAATCATTCTGAGGGCATCAAAGGTCCCTTAAAATGCAAAATTTGCTAACTAAATTCTCCTCTGCAGGAGCAGCTCTTTTTATAACGATGGAAAACCCTTTTCCAACAACATCTGTCACATGCGGAGTCTGTGTCTTGCATGGATCAGAGGTTGTCTTTTCTGTTACAGCCTGTATTTAAAAAACTGTTCAGTAAGTTTTTCTGTAATTTTGCATAGGCGTCTCTTAGGGTAGTGTCACTGTACACGCGAAATTTGTATTTGATTGAGTCATTCTAAGGCCATCTCAGGGCCTCCCAAAAAGCTAAACCCTTTTCCAGCAACATCCCACCCCACTGCAGCTAAGATTCTCTGGCTGCTATTGTTTGATGGAAACTGTGACTAATCTGTAATTGGTCACTGGCAGAGGCTTGTGTCAACAGACAGATGCACTAGACCCCTGTTAACCCATTAGCACTCAGCATGTTATTTCTGTACAGTATCTGTTTCCTCAGAAGCTTGACCTAGATTCCCCAAAAATGATGCATGGTAGTTTTATCATTTTCTATAATTACAAGTAAGTGTTATTTTGAAGAGCGTTGAATTATCTACATGATGATACCTTTTAGTATGTTGTTGCAATGAAATATGTTGACCGTACTGAGCTTGGTAAATGGTAATTTTTATAATGAATCACATTTTGAGAATGCATGTCATTGTTTGCGGTGTAACTTTTGTATGCTTCATTTTCTGCTGCTACAATTAAGTTGCGTTCGTCTGAAAGATTATTCAATTACCTATCCAATGATAATACATATGTTGTGGTGTTGGAAATATATAGCTTTGGTATATTGTACACGAGGTTTGTGATAGGAAACTATTGGACATTGCGACAGTCCAGAAAGACAGTATGAGATGTGTCACTCAATATATGAAGTGTGACTTTCAGTTACTTCATTTTGTAGTGCTATGGATTATGATGGGCCTCTCCATTAGCTCCCTATATATGTATGTGAAATATATCATTATGTCATTACAATATTTCAGAACAGTAAAAGAACAGTTGCGGAAAAGTAAAATTAGGAATGTTTTAGTACTTATAACAAAAAATAGTGATATTCAATTCACATATATAGATTATATATTCTGATTTACACAATAACAAGAATGACTAAGTTATGGAAGGTGGTTGAGAAGGGAGATAAATGAGATGATTATAAAGTTGGAGCCTGGCCACCCCGCCATGGGCTTAGCCAGCCCCAAAGGCTAAGCTGCAACTGTCTTTGAGTTTGTTTACATGTTGACAAACTACTATTATATAGCACTAATTTTTGAATTGGTACGGCTAATGCTAATATATTGCACAAAATTACTTCTACAGGAAACAACGTTGGTGTAAATTACCATCCCATTATTCTTACTGACAAACACCTGTAAGGTAGGTGAGTAACACCTTCAAAGTTCTGACAGCAGGACACCGCCTTCGATGAAGTCGAGACAAAAGTTTGACAAAGGCTTCAAGTTCAGATGGACTATCACCATCCAGCTGACCCATTTCTTAGTCCTTTGGCCGAAGGTCCAAGGGACTATTGCCATCACTCTCCGTCCGCCGTCCGCCGTTAGCTGCCATATCTCAGAAACCGTTCAGCAACTTTTTCTCTAATTTTTTCTCTAATATCTTAGGGCACTGCCACTATGCACAAGAAATCTGTATTTGATTGAATATTTCTAAGGGCTCTCTAGGGCCTCCAAGGACCCCAAAACTGGTAAAAATGTAACATTTGGCCTATTTTTTCAAAAACTGTTCAGCAACTTTTTTTAAATTTTGCATAGATGTATCTTAGGGTGCTGCCACTATATACAAGAAATCTGTATTTGATTGAATCATTCTAAGGGGCCCCCAAAGTGCAAAAGTTTTACATTATCTATGTGGTTTTGAGAAGGGCCCTTGAGACCACCCCCAACAGTAGATTTTTTTTATTGTGCCACAAAGTCAACACCAAGACTAATTTCTGCAGCCTAGTGCTACTGTTCCATTGAGACCTTGACTAATCTTTAATTGGTCACAGTGCCCAGGCAGAGTAGATGCACTTGACCCCTGTTAGACTGAACAGTTGCCTAAAACTTTTTATCTTCAAAAAAACTATTGATTTTCTATAATTCCAAGTTGTGTTTATTTTGATGTTCATGTAATTATTATGAAATGGTGTGACTGTGGTGTCTATTGGTTAAAGATGTATTGTCTGTAGAAACCTGTAGGTGACAAACATAGAAAATTAATATTCTGTCACCTGTAGGTGACAAACATAGAAAATTAATATTCTGGACAACTATAGAGTGAAATATCCTACACTGTATTGATATCAAATGCATTCTACTGTTCTGTTTACGCTTGCCATGCCTTGTGTAGACATGGTACTGTGTAAATCAATTGTATCAATATAGACTAATAATTACAGATTCACAATATAGTTGAAATGAAACAACCAAATGTCAACCATTAGAAGAGTTGACATAGTTCCGCTATACACAAGCAAGAAATCTGTATTTGATTGAATCATTCTAGTGTCATCAGCATATAGTAGAACATACATTTTCTACATCATCATCACTAAGGTTGTTGTAAATTTAACCAGCTGCCATGTCAAGTCCGTTATAATTGTGACTAACAGTGTTCAAAATGATTCAGGTAAATAGCAAATAAAAAAGGACACAAGTTTTCTCCTTGCCATACCTATACATCACATGAGAAGAAGGCTGACACAGCCTGGCCCTGATTTATACATGATTTAGCATTTTTGTATATGTTGTATACAACTTTCAACACAATACCATTAATACCGCATGAAATTATCTTAGACCACAGGGAGGACCGGTCTACTAAATCAAATGCTTTCTTATAATCAATGAAGGCACAATAAAGCCTTTTGCGTTGAGACAAATACAATTCAACCAATACCCCTATCTGAACACTGCCTGTTCTTCACCTATTACATTCGCTTTGTTTAGGTATGTGGTCAGTCTGGTGTTCTGAACAATCACTAAGGATTAATGAACACTTGTGCAGAATGTCACCCACTTGGCAGGTTTAATTGATCTATTCAGCAATGAAGACACTGCTTAGGCCTCACTCTGGACACTGTCACTCACAGTGTTGTGTATTGTCTTAGTTGGTGCATTGAGCTAATCTACTTGACCATGAATCAGTGGTGGCTCTGGTTGTGTATTACACCCAGCTGTGAAGCTAAGATTCTCTGCCTGCTATTGTTTGATGGAAACTGTGACTAATGTGTAAATGGTCACTGGCAGTAGCTTGTTTCAATAAACAGCATTAAGCCACTAAACCCCTGTTAAACTGGACAGTTGCCTGTAGGTTTTAAACTGTGTCAAACAGTGAGTCTACCTTTTGCTCTCAAATAATCTATCCTCTTAGTTTTACACATAAAGACATAATCTGGCATAACTTGATAAGTCTTTGTAGCAGCACATTTGTACTTCCAGTGTATCATTGCAACATAACATACATATTACATACTGGGTGCCACATTTGAATGTTGTGCATGTAATATTTCCATGCAATCCATTTGCATATATAATATAAAACTACAACAGCCGTTTTCTTCATTTTCACTTTTTGACCCCTACCATGTTCAATGCTCCATAACTTCGCCAATTTTTGTAGCAGTCATAATTTTTGAAACCGTGTAAAGCACCCTACCAAACCTTTACAAGGATGTAAGAAAACAATGTTAACATTTTCCGACTTATCACTCATTTGGTCAGCTGAGGTCACATATAGACATATTAGTCCAAAGGACTTCAGGGCCTCTTGGACCATATTTATAGATCACCTTCAAATGTGATAATTTATCGGTCCATCATTTATTGCAGTGAATCAGTGTGTATGTCATCTTGCCCTTGGAATTATCCAAACTTGCTATTTGGGATATATTTTAGTGACACGTGAGTGATTTTTTATATATTTTTTATAAACATTGGACTGTTGAAAAGTTATTTCTGATTCACTACAATATATTTGGGTGGTAAACTAGAATATGTACAGTTTATACTGCCTAAGCTGATTAAATTACAGTAGAAATGAAAGGACAACCTCCCTTAGGATCAAAGTATCATGTATAAGTGATAAGAACTGTCCATGGTTTGTTGTTCCATGGCAGGGGCTTAGCCAGTGACCTGTCTGCCCATCTTCAAAACTGGCAGATGACTGCCCAAGACAGGTAATTTCAACTGATAAGACAGGTAGAATTTAGAGAGGGCTGGCCACTAGATTGATAATAGTTCCAAGTATACCAGCCCACATTAACTACTATAAACGGCAAATGTTAGTGAAACAAATCATTAATTAATTAAATAAAGGCTCAAATGACACTGGTTTGTGATAAAAAAAACTAAACTGGCCAATAATGGCTGCGATTGATGTGAATGGCCGCCACACAAGTCGCTCTCGCACTAAAAGACACACTTTTGGTTCATTCAAGACTGACAACAAATTATTTGTGGCTAAGGGCTCCATAGGTGGACGTAAGCTAAAAGACAATCCATTACCAACCAATCTATCTATACAAGTTTCACTGGTCACCTGTTGCCATGGTTACAGCGGTGAATGTGACAAACACATGGTCACTCAGCAAAGATGTGCCTGACCTCACCACCTGCCCTTCTGACCGCCTCTTTGACCGCATGCTGGACACATACACTGAGAGGTCACCAGGTCAACCTCTGTCTCCAAGACAACGGCAGACACTTGTGACAACACTACTGGTCAACCCTGAACCAATCATTCTGCAGGTGATGTCATGTTACATTTGTCACAATTATAGTGGGACCTTGCTTTACGGTCACCTTGGTAATACAGCCACCTCGCAATTAAGGTCACCCTCGGACAGTCCCAAATTATTTTTGTAACAGCAAAGCATAGGAAATTAATCTTGCTAATATGGTCACCTCGCTATTGAGGTCACTTTTTCCCAGTCCCGAGGGTGGTCTTAATATGTATGTATGTTATTTGTTATTAATTACTACCTGATACTTTTTACCAATTTGTTTATGATATCTTCAATGGATATCTTAAGGTTGCACTCTGAGTTGAATTGCTGTTTTAACTGTTTTTAAGAATGTGTGTGTGCAACCTGAACAATCCTTACTTCTTTGATCATACTTGCCCCCACATGTCACTTTGGCATTTTATAGCATATATATATATATATATATATATATATGTATATATATATATATATATATAAATATTGAATGGAGCAGGTTGATTCACTGGAAAGTTGTATTTAAAAGATGGACGATTTCCGAATGCACATTTAAAGGTCCTTCGACTTAGTGCAATGGATAAAATTTACTTTTACTGTAGCTTTATTTAGCAAATATAATTTCAAGTATAATCTCCCATTCAAAGTTTGAGCACATTTAAAAGTTTTTAAGACTTGTTTTGTTGTTAAACATTTATTTAAAAAGTAATTGAAAATTAATGAGAAATCAGTTATATGTTCACCAGTTCCAAATACTTAAGGCAACAACTGTATTCCGGGAGACTGAATTTGTAATATTATTGTACGTTTAAAAAAATTATAGACAACTGTTAACAAATTTATTTTTACCAAATGTTTTACTTGTTATTAAGCCAACTACTTTGTTGCTCAACTTAATATATTATTTGTTAGAATACATAACAAAATGAAAATGTGAATAAAATTTTCCATGAGACTATCCACAAAACCACCCTACCAGAATTTCCAAGAGTTATGTGGTTACAATGGTTACCATTATGCAAATTGATTAGTATTTAATATTTTGTAGTCTTTTTGTATAGACTTTATACACTGCAAATTTGGTTAAGATTGAACAAGTAGTTTTTAAGATATAACAGTTAATTAAAATATTACATTTCACAAGGAGCATTTTTCCTTAAAAGTAAAACATTCTAGAATGTGTGTGTAAATTCCAGTTAGAGTTCAGTTCCCCCACCTCCCTAGTCTTGTTCCCCCCACCTCCCCAGTCTTGTTCCCCCCCACCTCCCCAGTCTTGTTCCCCCCACCTCCCCAGTCTTGTCCCCCACCTCCCCAGTCTTGTTCCCCCCACTTCCCCAGTCTTGTTCCCCCCACCTCCCCAGTCTTGTCCCCCCACCTCCCAGTCTTGTGTCAACTGGGAAGGTTTCCCTTTCAGATGTTCCCGCAGTCTCAGGGGTGGCCATTCCCTCATTACTACGGGGCGTGTGGAAGACTCATTGTCATGGAGAACGCTGGAGTTACCCTCACCAATCTGTACAATGCCCCCTGGTGGCAGCGGGTATTGTTACTTTCCCTGTCATCATCAATGTTACCACTTTACATTTCAGACTAATTTCATAAAATGTAACCTAACTACTGTAGACTAATTTCATAAAAATGTAACCTAACTACTGTAGACTGATTTAATAAAAATGTAATCTAACTACTGTAGACTAATTTCATTAAAATGTAACCTAACTACTGTAGACTAATTTCATAAAAATGTAACCTAACTGCTGTAGACTAATTTCATAAAAATGTAACCTAACTACTGTAGATTAATTTAATAAAAATGTAACCTAACTACTGTAGAATAATTTCATAAAAATGTAACCTAACTACTGTAGAATAATTTCAAAAAAATGTAACCTAACTACTGTAGACTAATTTCAAAAAAATGTAACCTAACTACTGTAGACTAATTTCATAAAAATGTAACCTAACTACTGTAGACTAATTTCATAAAAATGTAATCTAACTACTGTAGACTAATTTCATAAAAATGTAACCTAACTACTGTAGACTGATTTCATAAAAAATGTAATCTAACTACTGTAGACTAATTTCATAAAAATGTAATCTAACTACTGTAGACTAATTTCATAAAAATTTAACCTAACTACTGTAGACTAATTTCATAAAAATGTAACCTAACTGCTGTAGACTAATTTCATAAAATGTAACCTAACTACTGTAGACTAATTCTATGAACGTTTCATTCTAGTGAATCATCAGCAGAACTGGTAAATCATTTTTAATTGTGATATTTGGTCAGTTATGTCATAATGTTACAATAATTTATATCAGTTATTATGAAGTTTGTCCCACATATGGTGAGACTAACATATACATGTGGAGCGCCGTGGTGCAGTGGCTAAAGCTTCGGACTCTCGACCGAGAGAACCCGGGTTCAAATCCTGTGCTGCCGTGTCGTTGCTCGAGTTCACTCAGCTGTGTGAATGAGTACCTGGCTATAGACAGTGGTGGATATTTGTGTATGAATAGTCTTTGTGCATTAATTGCGGTGTGGCAGAATGCTTCCCAGAGAAGTCGAGATGGTGTTAGATTGAACAGGTCTGCCAGGGAGTAAAGTGCAAAGTGCTTTGAGCAGTCCTGAGGACTGGATACTGCGCTATATAAGAACAGGTCTGCCAGGGAGTAACGTGTATAGCACTTTGAGCAGTCCTGAAGACTGGATACTGCGCTATATAAGAACAGGTCTGCCAGGGAGTAACGTGTATAGCACTTTGAGCAGTCCTGAAGACTGGATACTGCGCTATATAAGAACAGGTCTGCCAGGGAGTAACGTGTATAGCACTTTGAGCAGTCCTGATGACTGGATACTGCGCTATATAAGAACAGGTCTGCCAGGGAGTAACATGTATAGCACTTTGAGCAGTCCTGAGGACTGGATACTGCGCTATATAAGAACAGGTCTGCCAGGGAGTAACGTGTATAGCACTTTGAGCAGTCCTGAAGACTGGATACTGCGCTATATAAGAACAGGTCTGCCAGGGAGTAACATGTATAGCACTTTGAGCAGTCCTGAGGACTGGATACTGCGCTATATAAGAACAGGTCTGCCAGGGAGTAACATGTATAGCACTTTGAGCAGTCCTGAGGACTGGATACTGCGCTATATAAGAACAGGTCTGCCAGGGAGTAACATGTATAGCACTTTGAGCAGTCCTGAAGACTGGATACTGCGCTATATAAGAACAGGTCTGCCAGGGAGTAACATGTATAGCACTTTGAGCAGTCCTGAGGACTGGACACTACGCTATATAAGAACAGGTCTGCCAGGGAGTAACATGTATAGCACTTTGAGCAGTCCTGAGGACTGGATACTGAGCTATAAAGAATTTACCTTAACTTTTTTACAGGTGGTCCAGAATCTTCTCTCTTGTTTCAGGTGAGGTTTGCCCACCAGGTGCTTAAGATAGCGGAGTTGTTCACAAACAATGACTCCGGCTTCCGGCTTTACTGGACAGACGTTGGTCTCGATAACCTAGCAGTGACCTCTAGTGGACAGGTCAAGGTCATTGACGCAGAGCACATCTTGGTGGTTGACCAGAGAAAGATTGAGAAAGGTAAACCTAGTCGTTTTACAGGGTTAAGATTTAACGGAGTAAATGTAGATCGAAAGCATGGATTTTCGGATTTAGGTAACTGAAGGAAAGCCTGACATCAGTGGTTAACATTGGCACACTGAAAGTAATGCATAAACTGTGTCTGCATGAATACAGTAGAGATTCGCCTAAACCACAGAAACGCTGGCAATGATTTAACTTTTTAGTTCCATTTTAGCAGCACATTTATGTATATGTTATTGCAGCAGTATCTAGTTTGTAAACTCTGATGTCAGTTGTTGCTATTGAATCGCAAATTGTGTAGGCCTACATTCACTTTGGGCTCGAGTCCAGCTTTGACCATTGCATTTGTGTTGACTATTACTTCGTACAGTGAATCATGGACATGATACCGTTTTAAGTTTATTATACAATCTGTTTTGGCCACCAGTTTTTGTGGCGGGCTACTAGGTTTTGGAAAGTATGGCCTGGCTGGCCCCCACTAATTTATGGCTAAAATCTAACCCTGGTATATATTATGATGTGTTAAAGAGAGATTGTTAAAATCAGCATTTTAAAGAATCTACCTGGAGTCAACAGTAAAGTTTCTGCTTTTGGGACTCTCATCCGAACGAATCTGTGAAGAATCTATGTTGGAGTTCTCTTGCTGCTATTTTGTTCACACAACATTGCCTTAGTTCACAGTAGTGGATATAAATGAATCACTCTTTGTGCAGCAATTGTAACATTGCTGAAAGCTTCCCAGAGAAGTTGAGACAGTGTTTGAATGAACACCTCTGTCATATGATGAAGTTTAAAATGCTTTCAACAATCCTGAGAACGGTATGGTGCACTGTATAAGAATTTAACACTACCTTTTTCCTGATTACCAACTATTTTGATCACTTCAACTATCTTGAATTGCTGAACGTTTTTCAGGATAGTTCACTTCTATGCAAATGAGTTCATTTAGTCATATCCAGTTCGTGCATGTTTACTTTGTGGAAGCTTTCGTCAATGTAGCACACCGACTTCTTCACTACATGTGACGTATGACGTCATCGTACATGTGACGTATGATGTCATCGTACATGTGACGTGTGATGTCATCGTTCATGTGACGTGTGACGTATGATGTCATCGTACATAAATGTGCTGCTAAAATGGAACTGACAAGTAAAAAGTTCATTTTCAGCTAACTGAAAGTTGAGACGTGCACATATTGTCAGCATTTCTGTGGTTTTGGCGACTTGGTTATGGTAATGCGATGCTGTTCGGAATAAACGATCATCATCTGCACCGTCTGGAAATGGTTCAGCGGTCTGCAACTCGAATTGTCATGCAGATTCGGCGGGGCGATCGGCAGTCCATGACGACAATACTGCGGAAACTATACTGGTTGCTTGTTAGGAGGCGTATTGAGCTCAAGATACTCGTCCTTGTGCAGAGGGCAATATACGATGGTACGCCGGAGTACCTTGCGGCACTATTGCACCAATATACACCACGCCTTTCCCTACGCTCTGATAGCGGGTTACTCTTGCAAGTTCCTAGAGTGAACTTAGAACGTTTCGGCCGCCGTGCATTGGCTTGTGCTGGCCCCACTCTGTGGAACAAACTTTCCATGAACATGTGCAACAATGGCAATCTCCCGCAATTTAAGACACAACTAAAGACTAAAAACTAATATTAGACTTTTAACATACATATATATCTTACTGTCATATTATCTTATTTATTATCACTGTAGTATTGATGGTATTAGTGTTTTTCATGTTTCACATATTTAATAATACTTTTAATGAATGTTTTACAACATATCGTTATTAATTGTTATTACTTTATCACTTTACCTGGATTAATTATAATGTTAAGCTATTTAGAATTTAATATGCTTGTACACACCCGTGAACGGGGCAGCCGTCCTAGATCTGATGGTGTCAAAATGAAGTTTTATTATTATCATATATGTGAGATATTTCGTAATTTCCTCGTCTCAATAAAATAATAACACTAAAAGAAGCGAGATTAATCAGAATGGCCAGGACACCAACCAACCGAGACAAGGGGAATTACAAACTATCTCACATGTACAATGACGTCACATGTACTGAAGAAGTCGGTGTGTCACATCGACGGAAGACTACAAGGTAAACATTCACCTGTTAGATATGTCTAAAAAACTCATTTGCATAAACTTCAACCATAGTTGTGGTTTCTCATAGAGAAGCCCGAGAAATGGGATGAACCAGTGGTGACAGAATACGTTGAATGTGACGAAGATGACGGCGTCAGTCAATGTCTCCACTTCCAGGCAGAGGCCTTGTGCAGGTCTGTTACAAGCATTCTCTTTGGCTGATGTCATGTAATCTGTGATTGGCTGCCTTTAGACATTGTAAATGTGTAAAAATCTTGAAATATATGAGACCGCCACAAGATCATACATGAAACCTTGTGTTTATTTACATCCACAGGTTTGTAGCACACACAAAATTACTTATATTTGGTGCAACTTTCTGTGTGTAAAATACAAGAGTCGTGAATGTTTTTTATCTGTTATTTGACAGTCTTATCCCATAAACAAAACAGCTTGTTTGAAATGCATCAAACCATAAAGAATATCTCCCGCACGCCCAAAAACTGACTGCATATTATTTTAGACTATTCATATATTTGATCATCAGTGAACCTGATTACAATGGACCACTTAGTTGTATTTGCTTAGTGTTGTAGTCTACAGCCAAATTGTGATTTAAAACTTGATTTAAATAATGTTATCTTGTGTTTTACTTTTTGTCAAAAAAATCATTACCAACAAAGTGTTGTTTTAACTAATTCTTTCTGTGCACCGTTTGTCATATTGAGACAATTGAGCGAGGTGGGGGGGGGGGGTAATAAGCAGCATCTCTGCTGTTTCCACTACTTTCATTTTTCATGTGTATGTAAACACACGCAATAACGTCTCTAGATTGAAGTGTTAATGACAGAAGATTTTGTTGTGCAGCAAAATTGATGGACGTAATTATATAAGAATTTGAGACGATCTTAAGTAACACATTTCTCGTTTCTTACACGTTACAGTCACGTTACCTCCGATATCAACTACTATACTGCGTGTCGCCTAATGATGTCACGAGGTGGCACCACTGGTCTCCTACACGATGTGCCTCATGAGGTTGATCGTCGATACTCACTGGTCGAGCTCATTGAGGAGTGTACACAGCCGCAGTCAAGGCTCGGCCGGTTCAACGTCAAGGACAAGTTACTGAACGTACTTGCTGTCTTGGCAAGGGCAAATGAAACATCCCAAACAGTTGGAAAGTAGAGTGCAAGGGGTATTAGCAACAACGCTCGGTAGGATGTGACACAGGTGTGAAGTCTGGTTTGTTACACCAGTGCAGTACAATTAAGGTGCTTATTTAAGGTATTTTAAGGTGTATTTTATAACGATACTGTTATATTTAATATATTTTTCTAATAGGCACTGCTTTGCCGCCACCATTTTGGGGCAACGGTGTCAGCACAAACTATGGTTGTGATGTATAAGTAATCATTTTGGGGCAAGTGTGTCAGCACAAACTAGGGTTGTGATGTATAAGTAATCATTTTGGGGCAACTGTGTCAGCACAAACTATGGTTGTGATGTATAAGTCATCATGTTGGGGCAACTGTGTCAGCACAAACTATGGTTGTGATGTATGTCATCATTTTGGGGCAACGGTGTCAGCACAAACTATAGTTGTGATGTAGAAGTCATCATGTTGGGGCAACTGTGTCAGCACAAACTATGGTTGTGATGTATAAGTCATCATTTTGGGGCAACTGTGTCAGCACAAACTATAGTTGTGATGTAGAAGTCATCATGTTGGGGCAACTGTGTCAGCACAAACTATAGTTGTGATGTAGAAGTCATCATGTTGGGGCAACTGTGTCAGCACAAACTATAGTTGTGATGTAGAAGTCATCATGTTGGGGCAACTGTGTCAGCACAAACTATAGTTGTGATGTAGAAGTCATCATGTTGGGGCAACTGTGTCAGCACAAACTATGGTTGTGATGTAAGTCATCATTTTGGCTCAAAGCGAGATGATGATATTTTTAGAGAAAGCAGTTACATCTGCAATGTTTACATTAAGATGAACATCCTTTACATTCTCGGAAATCTCATTTTGTTAATGTGTTCAGATGAAACTTTTAATGTTTCTGAAAACAGAACAACGGAGTTAGACCGTTATTATTCTCAGGTGGTCACATGACATCAGCAGTATCACTCATCAGTATCGCATGTGCCTGCTTGAGGTTCGCCCTCAAATGCAAATATTTTTGTTATGCAATAAAAATCATAATATAATTAATTTTATTTTTAAAATAAAACTGTTTATTTAAATGATGATTAACAATCAAACGACTATGCATGGTACATGATGAAAGGCTTTTAATTTATAACAAATACATAAACAATAATTTCATTCAAACAATTACGTCTGCGTTTGACTGGGCATTTGGAGTCAAATATTTGTTGGTCGCGCACAAATGGAAATGTCTTAAGCACGCATTCTAATGCAACTGCAGGAACAATTTGACATCAACAAACAGTGCCTGTAACCTACCACAGCAAAGTGGGTCGCAAAATTACATTTTGTACATTTTTTATTCCACAGGTCAATGATACTTCATTATGTTGAAATATCTTCAGAAGTTTTTGATTTATTGCACAAATTGAAAAATGTTGAGAAATAAGGTAATGTTGACTCGTACCGTCTGTGGTCTCTTAATGTGTGGGTTCCTAAATACATGTAGTTTGTTAGCTTCGGATTGTTTGTCGAGGAAAAACTGGAAGTTGAAAGATAAAATTATGAGGTACACATTTCTGACAAAATCACAAAATTGATGGGACTTGACGTGGACAGCTATGCACAATAGGCCGGTGTCACTTAAGACCCAGTCCGCTGTGGCGAGTCACATTTGGGGTTTGCCGTAGGATGTGAGAATGTCCTGTATATATGACAGTTGGTGTCACTCGTCACTGGAGCTACTGCTGCTTGTGTCGGATGACATCAGTTCGACATCCTCGCTTTCTTTGTGCCCTTTCGAGTCCATCGCCGCCGACGAATGCTGCGCTGACTCCACCTGTTGCTGCGACATCGAACTGCTGCAGCTATCCATGCCTGGTTGCCATGACAACGTCGACTGTTGTTGTGTTGCTGTTGAAATGTTGTGCTCTGTAAAATCACATGAGGTCAGTGTTCAATGCGAACATTAACTGTAGACTTACTGTAAATTATTTTTGCTGTTTAACGTTTTTCATATCAGATGTTATCAACATGTTCCACTTAAAAATAGTCATTAATCGTCACCACTGCTGACTACGCAATGTTTTTTGTAACTGTTTATACGTACTAATGATGCAATCAAACAAAGTTACACAGAATTAATATATTAGTATTACCCTACAAATTGGGGCAGAAATCACTTGTACTCATTGGTGTACCCATTGGTGTACACTGGTAGTGTACAGTGGTATACATGGATAGTGCATTGTGGTGTACACTGGTAACGTACTGTAGTATACACTGGTAGTGTATTCATTGCTGTACACTGGTGGTGTACTCAGTGGTGTACACGGGTAGTGTACTCAGTGGTGTACACTGGTAGTGTACTCAGTGGTGTACACTGGTAGTGTATTCAGTGGTGTACACTGGTAGTGTACTCAGTGGTGTACACTGGTAGTGTACTCAGTGGTGTACACTGGTAGTGTACTCAGTGGTGTACATTGGTAGTGTACTCATTGGTGTACATCGGTAGTGTACATTGGTGTACACTGGTAGTGTACTCGTTGGTGTACACTGGTAGTGTACTCGTTGGTGTACACTGGTAGTGCACAGTGTATATGGGTAGTGTACTGTGATATACACTGGTAGTGCACTGTGGTATACACTGGTAGTGTACTCATTGGTGTACACTGATAGTGTACTCAGTGGTGTACACTGATAGTGTACTCAGTGGTGTACACTGATAGTGTACAGTGGTGCAGTGTATATGGGTAGTGTACTGTGATGTACACTGGTAGTGCACTGTGGTATACACTGGTAGTGTAGTCAGTGGTGTACACTGGTAGTGTACTCATTGGTGTACACTGATAGTGTACTCAGTGGTATACACTGATAGTGTACTCAGTGGTGTACACTGGTGCAGTGTATATGGGTAGTGTACTGTGATGTACACTGGTAGTGCACTGTGGTATACACTGGTAGTGTAGTCAGTGGTGTACACTGGTAGTGTACTCTGTGGTGTACACTGGTAGTGTACTCAGTGGTGTACACTGGTAGTGTACTCAGTGGTGTACACTGGTAGTGTACTCAGTGGTGTACATTGGTAGTGTACTCATTGGTGTACATCGGTAGTGTACATTGGTGTACACTGGTAGTGTACTCGTTGGTGTACACTGGTAGTGTACTCATTGGTGTACACTGGTAGTGTACAGTGGTGCACAGTGTATATGGGTAGTGTACTGTGATATACACTGGTAGTGCACTGTGGTATACACTGGTAGTGTAGTCAGTGGTGTACACTGGTAGTGTACTCATTGGTGTACACTGATAGTGTACTCAGTGGTGTACACTGATAGTGTACCCAGTGGTGTACACTGGTAGTGTACAGTGGTACACAGTGTATATGGGTAGTGTACTGTGATATACACTGGTAGTGCACTGTGGTATACACTGGTAGTGTAGTCAGTGGTGTACACTGGTAGTGTACTCTGTGGTGTACACTGGTAGTGTACTCAGTATAAGGGTCTTGTTAAAGTCAAATATTGTGCTTCCTAACTCCAGGTGTACATTGGTGAAGCTTTGTTGCAAGTTTGTACAACTAACAACAATTTTGCATGTGACTGGAAATTGCCGTAACTCGTGTGTGCAATCCCAAATCAAAACATTATTTCTGTACACACATGTACACACTTCCAAATGTTGTGGTTTTATGTGAATCTGACATGCGAGGCGTTGTTGACAGCAACTGCCAGTGTACACTGCCCAACTCTGCGTGTTGTCAATATTTGTTGTCGTTATCAGTTCTAAAATCATACAGTGCAAGAATGATTTGGTTTTTCCAGTCAAACATACAACTGGCAACAAAGTTTAGCAATGTACAGCAGACATACGACAAACATGTATTTATTGAGATCTATAAACTGAGTTTATGAAGGTGTATTGTACATTAGTATATAAATATATACGTATATCTGAATATACATATATACTGGGCTTATACAGAATATATTATTTTTTAATAGTATATTGGTCTGATTGCCAGTGATATTTGTAACTTGGATGATGTTTGTACTGTTATCCAGATGGGTGATGTTTGTACTGTTATCCAGATGGGTGATGTTTGTACTGTTATCCAGATGGATGATGTTTATACTGTTATCCAGATGGGGGATGTTTGTACTGTTATCCAGATGGGTGATGTTTGTACTGTTATCCAGATGGGTGATGTTTGTACTGTTATCCAGATGGGGGATGTTTGTACTGTTATCCAGATGGGTGATGTTTGTACTGTTATCCAGATGGGGGATGTTTGTACTGTTATCCAGATGGGTGATGTTTGTACTGTTATCCAGATGGGGGGTGTTTGTACTGTTATCCAGATGGGTGATGTTTGTACTGTTATCCAGATGGGTGATGTTTGTACTGTTATCCAGATGGGTGATGTTTGTACTGTTATCCAGATGGGTGATGTTTGTACTGTTATCCAGATGGGTGATGTTTGTACTGTTATCCAGATGGGTGATGTTTGTACTGTTATCCAGATGGGTGATGTTTGTACTGTTATCCAGATGGGTGATGTTTGTACTGTTATCCAGATGGGTGATGTTTGTACTGTTATCCAGATGGGTGATGTTTGTACTGTTATCCAGATGGGTGATGTTTGTACTGTTATCCAGATGGGTGATGTTTGTACTGTTATCCAGATGGGTGATGTTTGTACTGTTATCCAGATGGGGGATGTTTGTACTGTTATCCAGATGGGGGATGTTTGTACTGTTATCCAGATGGGGGATGTTTGTACTGTTATCCAGATGGGTGATGTTTGTACTGTTATCCAGATGGGGGATGTTTGTACTGTTATCCAGATGGGGGATGTTTGTACTGTTATCCAGATGGGGGATGTTTGTACTGTTATCCAGATGGGTGATGTTTGTACTGTTATCCAGATGGGGGATGTTTGTACTGTTATCCAGATGGGGGATGTTTGTACTGTTATCCAGATGGGGGATGTTTGTACTGTTATCCAGATGGGGGATGTTTGTACTGTTATCCAGATGGGGGATGTTTGTACTGTTATCCAGATGGGTGATGTTTGTACTGTTATCCAGATGGGTGATGTTTGTACTGTTATCCAGATGGGGGATGTTTGTACTGTTATCCAGATGGGTGATGTTTGTACTGTTATCCAGATGGGGGATGTTTGTACTGTTATCCAGATGGGGGATGTTTGTACTGTTATCCAGATGGGGGATGTTTGTACTGTTATCCAGATGGGGGATGTTTGTACTGTTATCCAGATGGGTGATGTTTGTACTGTTATCCAGATGGGTGATGTTTGTACTGTTACCCAGATGGGTGATGTTTGTACTGTTATCCAGATGGGTGATGTTTGTACTGTTATCCAGATGGGTGATGTTTGTACTGTTATCCAGATGGGTGATGTTTGTACTGTTATCCAGATGGGTGATGTTTGTACTGTTATCCAGATGGGTGATGTTTGTACTGTTATCCAGATGGGTGATGTTTGTACTGTTATCCAGATGGGTGATGTTTGTACTGTTATCCAGATGGGTGATGTTTGTACTGTTATCCAGATGGGTGATGTTTGTACTGTTATCCAGATGGGGGATGTTTGTACTGTTATCCAGATGGGGGATGTTTGTACTGTTATCCAGATGGGGGATGTTTGTACTGTTATCCAGATGGGGGATGTTTGTACTGTTATCCAGATGGGTGATGTTTGTACTGTTATCCAGATGGGGGATGTTTGTACTGTTATCCAGATGGGGGATGTTTGTACTGTTATCCAGATGGGGGATGTTTGTACTGTTATCCAGATGGGGGATGTTTGTACTGTTATCCAGATGGGTGATGTTTGTACTGTTATCCAGATGGGTGATGTTTGTACTGTTATCCAGATGGGTGATGTTTGTACTGTTATCCAGATGGGGGATGTTTGTACTGTTATCCAGATGGGTGATGTTTGTACTGTTATCCAGATGGGGGATGTTTGTACTGTTATCCAGATGGGGGATGTTTGTACTGTTATCCAGATGGGGGATGTTTGTACTGTTATCCAGATGGGGGATGTTTGTACTGTTATCCAGATGGGTGATGTTTGTACTGTTATCCAGATGGGTGATGTTTGTACTGTTACCCAGATGGGTGATGTTTGTACTGTTACCCAGATGGGTGATGTTTGTACTGTTATCCAGATGGGTGATGTTTGTACTGTTATCCAGATGGGTGATGTTTGTACTGTTATCCAGATGGGTGATGTTTGTACTGTTATCCAGATGGGTGATGTTTGTACTGTTATCCAGATGGGTGATGTTTGTACTGTTATCCAGATGGGTGATGTTTGTACTGTTATCCAGATGGGGGATGTTTGTACTGTTATCCAGATGGGTGATGTTTGTACTGTTATCCAGATGGGTGATGTTTGTACTGTTATCCAGATGGGGGATGTTTGTACTGTTATCCAGATGGGTGATGTTTGTACTGTTATCCAGATGGGTGATGTTTGTACTGTTATCCAGATGGGGGATGTTTGTACTGTTATCCAGATGGGTGATGTTTGTACTGTTATCCAGATGGGTGATGTTTGTACTGTTATCCAGATGGGTGATGTTTGTACTGTTATCCAGATGGGTGATGTTTGTACTGTTATCCAGATGGGTGATGTTTGTACTGTTATCCAGATGGGTGATGTTTGTACTGTTATCCAGATGGGTGATGTTTGTACTGTTATCCAGATGGGTGATGTTTGTACTGTTATCCAGATGGGTGATGTTTGTACTGTTATCCAGATGGGGGATGTTTGTACTGTTATCCAGATGGGTGATGTTTGTACTGTTATCCAGATGGGTGATGTTTGTACTGTTATCCAGATGGGTGATGTTTGTACTGTTATCCAGATGGGTGATGTTTGTACTGTTATCCAGATGGGTGATGTTTGTACTGTTATCCAGATGGGTGATGTTTGTACTGTTATCCAGATGGGGGTGTTTGTACTGTTATCCAGATGGGGGATGTTTGTACTGTTATCCAGATGGGGGATGTTTGTACTGTTATCCAGATGGGTGATGTTTGTACTGTTATCCAGATGGGGGATGTTTGTACTGTTATCCAGATGGGTGATGTTTGTACTGTTATCCAGATGGGGGATGTTTGTACTGTTATCCAGATGGGTGATGTTTGTACTGTTATCCAGATGGGTGATGTTTGTACTGTTATCCAGATGGGTGATGTTTGTACTGTTATCCAGATGGGGGATGTTTGTACTGTTATCCAGATGGGTGATGTTTGTACTGTTATCCAGATGGGGGATGTTTGTACTGTTATCCAGATGGGTGATGTTTGTACTGTTATCCAGATGGGGGATGTTTGTACTGTTATCCAGATGGGGGATGTTTTCGTTGTTATTTATCCTAGACCAGGGATGTTTCCACTGTTATCAACAATAGATATGCATGCGAAAAATTTATTTCTCAAAACACGTCCCAAAAATACTTTTTTAGAATGATTGCTAGTACCATTACAGTTCGTCCGATCCCAACAATTTTGATATCGTTTGAAAGCTTACACTTTCTGCTATTCAAACTTATAAATGGTTTCCTGATAATCATTCCTAAAATAAACTTAGACACTGCGAACGATGTTGGTTCGTTGACACAGTTCACCAATCTACCGATTGAGGCACCACTATCTGATTTCGTGCAATAAACTCCACCCACTTCCAAATGACGGCTAAAATGACGTACTTTAAGTAGGCGTGATGACAATCATGGATGGGGTCATGCCCCAGTTAGACTTCCTGTGCCGTTACAGATAAAAAAAGGCAGTGTATTTTTTAGGGGGGGAAATGATTTTTTTTTACAAAATTCACATGCTCTGACATAAGTGCACTTGAGTATTGAGATTTCCAGGTGTAATTGTAGTAAAATGACAGTAAAATGGTATATTTTTAGCTGATTTTATTTTGCGGAAGGATATTTCGCAGCAATTGGGCTGTTTGACCCTCCAACCGATGTACTGCCGGCATCCATTCATAAATATTGAAGGGTGTCATACATTCTTGCATTTTATGAGAGCCAGAAACATAAATAAAACTTGACCAGCATGTCAATGAGATGATGACAACAGCAGGTAAGAAGTTTTGTACATCACATTTTCTTATAATCGTACAAAACGCTACCATGGCAACCAGTGGGAAAACTAACTGTAGACTGACCCCGCATATCAACCAACCAACACAACAAATTTTGACCCTTAGTTTCCGTTGGTTGGCGTACGTTATTGTGACGTCTCACTGACATAGAGTTTCGCTGCCATCAAAGCATGTCATTCGCTGCCTTTAAAAGTGGATGGAGCTTAAAACATGAAATCAAGAAATGGTCAAGTGCACATGCCTGAACCTATACAAATGAGGAAAAAAATGCCACAATCGGAAGATTAGTATACTGAGTACCCGCCGCTAACATTGTTCGGAACCATACAGAACATGTTCGTTTTTAGGTGTTCTTTGAATGGTTATCCGGGAAATCTAGATGACGCTAGAATAAAAGAAAGAGCATCCTTTCAAATGATACCAAGATCATCGGGACAGGACGAGCCGTGAGGGTGTTAGCGAATGTAGAATTTCATGTTTTGGACGTATTTCGAGTTATTCATTTTTCGCTCGCTTATTTATTTTTGTTGTTATGTAATATATGCAAGACATTATTTTGTAATATCTACGACTGGACATGATGTTGATATTGTTATGTAATACTCAAGACTTGGGATTATGTTTACTAATGTTTTAATAGCATTTATGTTCCTATGTAGTAGTTATATTTTAAAAAGTTCATGTCTTTCTGTGGTGATGCTTATTTATCTACCATCTCACACTGCCTGCATTGTGTCATTCTCTTAACTTTGTGTAGAAAAGAAAAAACTGTTCCGATGTGGTACAGTGGTTGTCACAGCCGACATGGAATAACAAACATCCCACTTTGGCAAGACATCACAACCTTTCTACGACATAAAGAAGCTAGTTCTAACCTGTGTTATTTACTGTTACCTACGCAACAGCCAACATATTTTGCTATTTTTCTCCACATTTCAAATATCTGCTGGCAGTTCTTGCAACAACTTTACTTGGTTCAGCATACTTCCTCTGTTGGTGCGACTAAAATCCGTCTTCCACTGTACATGTGACATAGACATCTTAACTTACAGCTAATTCTGTAAAAAAAACTCAAGCATTTGTGTCCGAATTGATTTCAACCCTAAATTTTTGACAAACCATCACTGACGATGACTTGTGTGTCCCTGTCATCATATCTGTGCTGTCTGATTCTGTTTTACTGTGACGCAGTGGTTGGGTTCATGAGGATTTCAGCTGTATAGAAGTCTTGTTATTAGAAACCACTGAATAAGTTTTTTTTTATTAAACACAATTGCTGTTTCTATATTTCTTGTTTGCGTGTTTCGTTCCCAACCCTGTTCTAGGCATGTTGTGGGGTAATCAATTTGGCGGTATGAGACGGGGTACTTACCCAAGTGAGATTGCATCCGCCCGGATGCCATGGCGTCGGGAAAGGTGCCCTGTGATTGGTCGTTGAGATGTCCCAGAAGGCCGTGCCTCATATCCATGTCAGTTGGGTAGGGTCGGCGGGGGTCACCTGGGAACATGTACCGGGGGAAGTTAAGAGACTACATATGAAGGTCTTCAGGGCAAAATGCGATAAACTGCATTTTTGAAATTTCACCCAAACCATGACGAACCGTCTGTTTAAACACAGTTATATAGTTTATACACAAACAAACACATGCACAAAAAGACCATGTTTTCAAAACGTGATAAGCGACATATGACTTTTAATCGAAATGTGATATATCCATTTTCAGCCAATCGGCACCGCACGTGCCACGCACAGTTACGTGGAGTGACGGTGCACACTATGCGCACTATGCGGATACAGAGTTTTGATAACAAAGTCGTTTTAAATCCCATTTTGTGTAACAAATATGTACCAGATATTTCAGACTTTGCTACCATTCTCTATGATTTGGGATTCTTACTATTTTTTACAAGTTTTTGCTTAAACTTTGAGGCTGAAACACAAAAGTCAAAACGAAGAAAATGGATATATCACATTTTGCCCTGAAACCTTTCATATGAAGGATTTATATACAAAACCTGTCGTACTTGTTAGTTGAAATCCTGAAATTACTCTTGAAAATTATGTATAAATGGGCTGTATAAATCCATATACACCATTATAACTGTTTTCACTGGTTAATCAGCATTACAAAATATATCTACATCAAATTAAACCTGCTTGGTTTCCAGAAGTCCACTTGAAACATATACGTATCAAATATGATGCGGAGGCATACCTCCCAAAAATTTGTATTGCAGGGAATGTTACAGCAAACTGAATGTTACAGCAAACTGATACATACAGGGCTAAATGTACTGGTCTTAACACCAGTGAAAGACGGACACAGAAATGTGAGGTGATCAGATTATTGTCCCTCTACCTTGACCAATGGGGCCATCACTCAATTATTGACTTTGTGGTGCTACCACAAACTGACCTTGTATCCAGGTTGGCGGTGCGGCCACTGCATTGCTAGCACTTATTTTGTGAGCATATTTAACAAGTTCCTCAGATGAAGTCCTGTGATCGTTGGAACGTTTGATCGACTTCAGTTTCTGTTTGGCTTGGTAGATTGCAATGGCCTGCAAAAACACGAATATTCTTTGCAACAAAAACATAATTATACACTACCGGCAGAAAGCTGCTAGTGTACAATAAACGTACACAATGAAGACGTTAACAGCTCCTTAACAATGATCTTGTATATATATATATATATTGAAAACTACCACCACCAGGAGGCGCCACCGGGAAATTTTTTTCTGGTGTATTATGGAAACAGTGTCCATTGTGATATGGCAGAGTTTTGCATTTTGCGGTGCACTTGCAGTAAGGTGAAATTGAATCCACCTCAGATGTCATCAGACATAGAAGACTCCGGTGGTTTGGACATGTCTGCTGTATACCAAATAAAAACCTCAGAAAAAGAGCTTTCAAGGAAGACTTTAAAGGACAAACAAAGAGGAAGGCCGCGGAAGAGGTGGAGTGACCAAGTTAGACGACAGTGGACTCCCGCTGTTAACAGTAGAGCAGTGTGCTCTGGATAGGATGAAATGGAGGTGTATGACATTCCTGGAGGGTAACGAGGGGTCAAATTGGCCTAGACATTTAAGTCAAGTACGTCAAGAACATCAACTCACAAGGATATCCTCGGCATCCTTGAGGTTGGTCTGTAGGAGTCGGATGTCATGGTTTCTCCGATCTACCTCCACCTTCAGAGCCTGCAGCTTCTTCTCTGTCTCACCCTGCTGCTGGGCTGCCATGGAAACAGTTGTTATGGAAATGGTTATCATGGAAACAGTTGTTAGGTGACATCGTTAACGACACGATGTTGTGCTTTGCTAAATGTGTGAATAACACCAAGACAAGGACGTTGCCAAGATTAGTCAGTTTAATGACCAAGTAGATTTAAAGGTTTTTATTTATAATCAACATAAAATTAGTGGTTATGTTTGTATGCTGGGTGTACACAATTATACATGTACATTCCATGTATGCTCAGTGTACGCCATTACCAGATATATACATTCTCTGTATGCTGGGTGTACCTGAGTATGTACGTCCTCTGTATGAGTGTCTTTGAATGGGTACAATTGTATGTCTGTGTATAGTTGTGTACCTATCTGCAGGGTCGCGTGTAGTTCCTTGTCTTTGTGGACGAGAAGTTCAATAAGTTGTGAGCTGTCTACCGAGTCTCCTCTTTGTTGTTTTGCCGTGCTCATCAACTCAAAGAGCTCCCTGAAAGTGTACAACTCATCAACTCAAAGAGCTCCCTGAAAGTGTACAATTCATCAACTCAAAGTGCTCCCTGAAAGTGTACAACTCATCAACTCAAAGAGCTCCCTGAAAGTGTACAACTCATCAACTCAAAGAGCTCCCTGAAGGTGTTCAACTCAAAGAGCTCCCTGAACGTGTACAACTCATCAACTCAAAGAGCTCCCTGAAAGTGTACAACTCATCAACTCAAAGTGCTCTTGTGTAGATTGTTGAATCTGTGAGTAGGTTTAGTAGATATAACCGGTGTTACCAATTTTTACAAAATGACGGGATCATTTACAAAGTAAAAATTGCCATTGGATGAAAGCTTGTGAATAGTAGAATTCACTTATGACAGACACATCACTATGTAGTCCAATTTAACGAAGCAACGATTGTACTTCTTTGAAAATACCACCTGTGTTACTTTTGGCCTCATTGGTGTTACTTTTGGCCTCACTGGTGTTACTTTTGGCCTCACTGGTGTTATTAGCTAGTAACACCAATGATGCCAAATTCTCAAAAAAATTGTTTACCTCCGATTTTTTTTGGTAATTTCATATTTTCAAAGCTTGTCTACCAAGCGTCTAGATGGGTAAAGTTAGTAACGCTCCAAAGTAGTGACTTTATTATATTCAGCATTGACTGTCATTGTTTTCTGAGGATTTCAGTAACTTATCAAAGGAATCATTATTGAACTATGTTGTTTGTGATTCTGAATAGAACTTTATATTTTGTGATATCTTAGCTGTTTAAATCAGCATTCGCTTTGGAGAGACGGGTATATCTGGCATGGCGACTCTTGCACTGCCACTAGTAAGTACTCCACCCATCGTGTTATTCCCCTCATTTTGACTGCTACAGCCAACAACTATCTTCTTATGATAGGTGAACATTAATTAATCATAGCTACAGCAGGACAATTTCCAAATGGGTCGACTCCGCCGAATATATATTTAGAAAAGTGATGCTATTTGGTCAATTTTGGAGAATGACCCAGATATGCCTGGAATTATATTACTATGAATATGATGATTATTGGAAGAATGTTAGACTACTAGGCCCGACACAACTCGACCCGGGTCGACATGTCTCAAGAGTTGCGACAACTCAGCCCTCATCCTCAGACAACTCAGCCCTCATCCTCAGACAATTCGGCCCTGCTAAGAGACAATTATATGACGGTGGCTAGGGACAGTTGAATTTCCTTTGTCTTTGAGAAAAATTATCAATATGACTCTGATGAAATCGGCCAAATTACAATTGACTGAAGTGCCAAGCAAGCCTAGACCAAAACAATACAGCAGTGCTGACTTGTGGTCTACGAAACATGGATCATCTACTGTCGGAACAGTTGTATTCACTGCTCTTAAAGGTTTGGGCATCTTGCATTTATGCGGTTGTTGGGGTGGACGTCACATCCGAAAATGCGCAGGACACGACCTGACACAATCGCCCCCATCCAAAGAGACATAAACAGACTGGTTCAAACGCTATCAACCTGGTGCCCTGCAAGTGTCACACTGGAGACAACACTACTGAGTCTGTTCCCGTGAAGCTGTCAGTATGATTGACTACCACCTCGATGTGCTGTTCCTGATGGAGACGTGACTGAGACCAGGGGACAGGGACCAGGTCACCATTGGTGACCTGTGTCCACTTGGCTATAGCCTCATCCACGTTCATAGAAAGACAGGATATGGTAGCATCGGGATACTATATATGGTGGCATCGGGATACTATACAAAGACTCATTGAAAATCAGACAGATACTGAGTGACGATGACAGACCAACCTCGTTCAAATGCATGGAGGTTATGTTGTCTTCCACAGAAAATACACTGTACAGGATAATTGTCATCTATCGTCCTCCACCAAAGCTTATATCAACGGCATGATTTTTCATGATGCACTAGACAAAACTCTGCAAACTGGTGGCTGATTACTTATAGTGGGTGATTTCATGTAGACGATCCTACCAATACACTTCACAAATCTTGGATCTAATAAATTCCTACAATTTGACTTGGCATGTGACACCAGCCACACACCAACGTGGCCACACACTTGACCTCACCAGCCACACACCAACGTGGCCACACACTTGACCTCACCAGCCACACACCAACGTGGCCACACACTTGACCTCACCAGCCACACACCAACGTGGCCACACACTTGACCTCACCAGCCACACACCAACGTGACCACACACTTGACCTCAACAGCCACACACCAACGTGGCCACACACTTGACCTCACCAGCCACACACCAACGTGGCCACACACTTGACCTCACCAGCCACACACCAACGTGACCACACACTTGACCTCACCAGCCACACACCAACGTGGCCACACACTTGACCTCACCAGCCACACACCAACGTGGCCACACACTTGACCTCACCAGCCACACACCAACGTGACCACACACTTGACCTCACCAGCCACACACCAACGTGACCACACACTTGACCTCACCAGCCACACACCAACGTGGCCACACACTTGACCTCACCAGCCACACACCAACGTGGCCACACACTTGACCTCACCAGCCACACACCAACGTGACCACACACTTGACCTCACCAGCCACACACCAACGTGGCCACACACTTGACCTCACCAGCCACACACCAACGTGACCACACACTTGACCTCACCAGCCACACACCAACGTGGCCACACACTTGACCTCACCAGCCACACACCAACGTGGCCACACACTTGACCTCACCAGCCACACACCAACGTGACCACACACTTGACCTCACCAGCCACACACCAACGTGGCCACACACTTGACCTCACCAGCCACACACCAACGTGACCACACACTTGACCTCACCAGCCACACACCAACGTGGCCACACACTTGACCTCACCAGCCACACACCAACGTGGCCACACACTTGACCTCACCAGCCACACACCAACGTGGCCACACACTTGACCTCACCAGCCACACACCAACGTGGCCACACACTTGACCTCACCAGCCACACACCAACGTGGCCACACACTTGACCTCACCAGCCACACACCAACGTGACCACACACTTGACCTCACCAGCCACACACCAACGTGGCCACACACTTGACCTCACCAGCCACACACCAACGTGGCCACACACTTGACCTCACCAGCCACACACCAACGTGGCCACACACTTGACCTCACCAGCCACACACCAACGTGGCCACACACTTGACCTCACCAGCCACACACCAACGTGGCCACACACTTGACCTCACCAGCCACACACCAACGTGGCCACACACTTGACCTCACCAGCCACACACCAACGTGGCCACACACTTGACCTCACCAGCCACACACCAACGTGACCACACACTTGACCTCACCAGCCACACACCAACGTGACCACACACTTGACCTCACCAGCCACACACCAACGTGGCCACACACTTGACCTCACCAGCCACACACCAACGTGGCCACACACTTGACCTCACCAGCCACACACCAACGTGACCACACACTTGACCTCACCAGCCACACACCAACGTGACCACACACTTGACCTCACCAGCCACACACCAACGTGACCACACACTTGACCTCATTACTACCAGGTCATCTGAAGACAATGTGACTGACGTCTTCGTGCAAGACAATGCCCTGTCTGATATGTGATCATTTTCCTTTTCACTTCTGCCTACCAGAGAATAAACCTAAGCTAAAGAAGAAGGTGATTACATGCAGGAAATACAGATATATTAACTCCTATCAGCACATTCAAGAAAGACATACAAAGTCAATGCTACATTTGGCATCTGTACCTGACCTACCGCTAGGTGAAGTTGTTGAGCAGCACAACTGTGTCCTAGCAACACTCCTGGACGAGCACGCTCCAGCCCAACAACACAGTGTGGTTATACGACCACAACCAGCTTGGTATACTGCAGATATCCTGGAGGCCAAGAGGGTTCGCAGGAAAACAGAGAGAAAGTATCAGGAAACCGGACTGTGGTGCATCTGTAGATAAACAGGGTAAATGGTGTGAATTGGCCAGACTGATAGACAATGCCAAGAAACAAACTTTACTGAATGCTTGATTGAAGAGCAGTCTGATACCAAATGTGTCTTCAAGGTCATTGATCAGCTGATGCATCACAACACTCCCGGCATCCTCCCCAGTCATGATACACCTGTCGAGAAAGCGGACATATTCGCATACTTCTTCACACACAAGATCACTAAGATACGCAATGACTTGTCACAGGTGTGAGATCACCAGCTGTAAGATACGCAATGACTTGTCACAGGTGTGAGATCACCAGCTGTAAGATACGCAGTGACTTGTCACAGGTGTGAGATCACCAGCTGGACTTACATGAACTGGTTTCACCTGATGAGAATATCACCTGCAGTTTGTCAGAATTCACCTCTGCCTCAGAAACTGAGATCAGGAAATTGGTCGTACAACCTCCTTCAATGTCATGCGGCTTAGATCCACTTATGATGTGGCTTTTTAAAGCCAATCTTGATGAATTGTTGCCAGAGCTGATTCAAAGAGTAAACAGTTAGTTCCATGTTATTGGGGAATGTATCTGACTCGTTGAACCCTGTGCTGAAGATGAACAATTTTGATCGCAAGCTACTGAAGAACTTCCGACCAGTGTCGAATCTATCATTCATCTCCAAGCTGATAGAATGTGCGGTGGCAAGTCGACTCAACACCTACATATCTGAACATGGCTTGCACGAATTCTCCAGTCAGCCTACAAGAAACAACACAGTACTGAAACAGCACTCCTCCGGATCAGTGACGATGTGCTCTGCGCTATGGACAGCAAGAAATGTGCTCTCCTAGTGCTACTCGACATGTCCGCAGCGTTCCATACAGTGGACCATTCAGTGCTCCTCTCCAGATTGCATACTACCGGGTAGACTGGGCATCTGTGGGACAGCCCTCTCGTGGTTCAGGTTGTATCTAACCAACAGAAAGCAGTCAGTTCTCATCCATTGGGCATCATCCAACTGACAGCGTCTGGACTTCGGGGTACCCAGGGCTCTATACTGGGGCCTATACTGTTCTGTGTCTACACCCTACCACTGGGGGATGTCATGCGTCGACACAACATTGAGTTTCACCTGTACGCAGATGACAGCCAACTGCTGCTCAGTGCTCACCTTTAACCCCGCATCTTCCCAGTTAGCGTTTGATGCTATGGAGAGGTGTATCGCCGAGGTCAAGATCTGGACAGCTTGCAACTTCCCAAAACTGAATGACAGCAAAACAGAGTTTGTTGTGGTTGGAACTAACGGGCAGCTCGCCAAGGCAGCCGTGAGAGACATCTCCATTGGGAGAGCATCATCCCAGCAATATTGAACGCGAGGAATATTGGTGCAATTATTGACTCAAACTATGGACTGCAGGCACATGTCAACATGGTGTGTTGGTCAACGTACTACCATCTTTGGAGCATCGGGAAGATCCGAAAATATCTGGATGTGTGTACAGCTCAGATAGCCACACACGCCCTCGTCACGTCAAAACTGATCTATTTGAATGGATTGCTGCATGGCCTTGGCCCAGGTAGCCACCCACGCCTTCATCACGTCAAATCTGATCTATTTGAATGGATTGCTGCATGGGCTTCCCGCAGCTGGCCAAGTTACAACAAGTGCAGAAAACAGCCGTGTGCACTGTTTCCTGTGTCCCTAGATGGTCTCACATCACGCCAGTCTTTCGAGCACTGCATTTGTTGCCTGTGAGGTTCCATGTGCAGTTCAAACTGCTCACACTGACCTACAAGGCAATCCACGATGAAGGCTCATCCTACATCAAAGACATGCTGGTGCAGCACAACCCAAAATGAAAAATGTCAACAGCAGCAATCAACAGCTGATTACTATCGCATCAATATATTTTACCTTGATTACCCATTTATTGATCAGGTCCTTGACATGTTGGCTGAACGATTTTCAAATGACCACCATGGACTCACTGCAGCTTAAGATCTCCTGTCATCCAACCTACATAACACAGGACTACCTGCGTCATGTAGTTTTTCACCTTAAGATATGTCTATGCAAAATTAGAGAAAAAGTTACTGAACAGTTTTTGAAAAAATAGAAAAAATGTGACAAATGACCATTTTTTTTCCCTTTGTATTCCCCGGAACGTTTCCGGAAAGGATTTTAAAAATCATCTACCAATCGTTGTATGCTTCGTCTGGCACTTATATTTCACACATAGTTAAATATTGATATAATATGACATGTCCTTAAATATGAAAGCATAATATCTGTATTAATGTATATTTATATGCTATGGAACGTTGATGGAACGGATTTTTAAGGTCATCTACTATTCGGTGTGTGCTTCGCATGAGACTGATACTTTGCACATAGTTAACTATTCATATAATATCACATGAATATACATTACTGTAGATATTGTTACTTTATATTAATGGACATGTTATATCATATGAATAGTCAACTATGTGTGAAATATAAGTCCCAGGCGAAGCGATTGGTAGATGATTTTAAAAATCTGTTCCGGAATCGTTCCGGGGAATACAGAGGCACCCTTGGGGGCTCTTAAAATGATTCAATCAAATACAGATTTCTCGTGCATAGTGACAGTACCTTAAGATATGTCTATGCAAAATTAGAGAAAAAGTTACTGAAGTTTCTGAGATACGGCAGCTAACGGCGGACGCATAGTGATAGCAACAGTCCCTTGGACCTTTGGCCCAAAGGACTAAAACGGGCACTTGTGTCGAATCCGGATCCACCTCGATGTCGCCATTATAACTTGAATTTAGCCTAGAACTTTGATACTTCACTCAGTATGTTAATTCCATCACTCAGCATTACGTGAGCTTTCTGACCTAACCATGAAAATGACCACCTACATCCGCCAAACTTCTCCTCACATATCTTACATACATACACACACACTACGTTACAAAAAAATATTTTACATTCCTACAACGATCAAATTTTGCCCCGCGGTTACCGTAAAATTTATAGTGTCGATTTTCACAGAAATTCCATACAATGGTACAATCATAACTGTATGCATGTTTGGGCGCGATATAAATATAACATATCGTTAATATATACGGGCGCGTGAGTGTGTGTGCGTGTGGTAGTTGTAATATTGGCATTGTTTGTTAAAATGCGAGCGATAATGCAGTATATCAACATGTTTTCATTGCCACGATGTGGGCAAAGTGAATTAAACAATTATAATCACAACTCCAGTTTGGTCCTCCCGCAACATAAAAAGTGTATGTAACCATACCAATGCCATACCTTGTTACAATGTCTATTTCATCAATTAGCATGAGTAACTGATGTTTTGTGCTCGGCGACGCCATATTGAGTTTATAAAAGATGGTGTCGCCACCTCACGGAGTCTGGAGGTGTCGGTTCCGGGTGGTTGCTTCAATGATTAAATTCTTGGATGCTTCAACGAATTATTTGGTCGCCTTGGCGGCGCTACATATGTACAGTTTGGTTTGACAATGACATACCACATTTTTATAATCTGTTGGTCGTTTTTGGTTGCTTCAGAAACATAACATTGATAATTTCAGCAGCGCTGTACTTCGGCAAAAAAATCTTGGAAATATAACAAATCATTTAGTCGTAACAGTTGTGTAATAATGGTATGTCAGACTAGATTTTTATCGAATATTGTACACACGAATACACTGTTTTCTAAGTGTTTGTAATAATTTTATTGTCTTTCTTCTTTTCTCTGTTTTCATATGGAGGCATTTCACAGGAAGGGGTGTGTTCATTTCCATAACCATCCACGTATATTATAGAATAAATAATTATTTTTAAAAATTAAGTTATCAAACCCATTGTCTAGACAGGTTGGCAGTAGAATCGTGCATTTTCTGTTCTCATTTTGCGCCTGTTCAAAAGGTACATTTACATAGCATGCATTTTGACTGGTGACCGCTGCAACTTTCTGGAACACTATCTAATATTAAATCTTCGGACACTCTTGGCAGTTTTTAATGTCAACTAAAACACATTTATTTCGAATATCATTCTATACGAACATTAATACCTTGTTTGTGACTTTCCTCAGTGATCCAGTGGACTTATTTATATTGGTAATATTTTAGAACTATTTATTATATTTTAGTGATTAATTTATGCATTATAATTTATTAATTATGTTATACTGTACTGTTTGTTTTAAGTTAACGTGCTACTACCATATTCCTATTATTTTGTTGCCTTTTACTTTATTAATATTTTTATTACTATTGTATGGCACAATTTTTAGTTTAAATGACTGTTTTAGTTTAATAATCATGACGCATGATTTATTCTAAAGCACCATGAACAATTGTGGATCTGGCGCTATAACAAATTAAATATATTATTATTACTACTATACATTCTTACACAGAACTATTATACATTCTCAAAGAGGAATGTTATAATGCAAACATTCAAGTTAAGAAATGTGGAAAAATTTGGTCTAAGCCTGTTCTAAGCCTCTCGTAAACCAAGCTGGAATATTTGTATGGGGAAAGTAGGAACATGTTTGATTTACTGATGTGTAAATGTAATGGCAGCGTGAATATGTTTAAAACAAAACTGATGAATATCTTATAAGAGTGATTATTAAACACGAAATGATATTAAACACATTCTTGTTATAGTGATATAAGTAATAATGCAGGAGATCTGTGCTCCTTGGTGAAGCAACGATGAACCGTGGACAATTCCATTCACCAGTAACGAGAGACACGTACGTCTCAATCTCAAACAACAAGCTCATTTACGTGACGACCATTTTATTTACAGGAACTATTATGCAGCGTATGAATACAGCCAGCACCGTACACACGATGCATTCTTCATCTCATGCACCACGAAGTGTTTGGCACATACAATAGCTCTAAGTCTCAGATTTGACACCTAGTGTGATGTCACAGTGTCCAGTGATGTCACCTCCATGCATTAGTGCTGTTGGTCATACAACCAGTTTTATACTTTCACTTGTAGTTGGAAATAACACTGAGCTACCACTTGCAGTTTTTTGCCGAAATCTGTATTTTTGACTTGACATTCTGTAGTGCAATATTTTTATGCGTGTAAAATATTACGTTGGATCAAAGCTTTCGTATCACCGTCTATCATGGTACAAAATACACCTACCTACATCAAACAAAATCCGACAGGTTTTGAAACAAATCCTTATAAAATTAAAACGATACGGTCATATATACCTAAAGAAGTTCATATCCTGTATATGAAATCTGTACAATGTGGCAGGTTTTAACGCAATAACTTTTATCTCCGGTGAAAAGTCCTACATGCAACCATTTACAGTGTCCAATTGTCTGCTAATTCATCGGGAAACATGTAGCTTTGTATTACACGCAACACTATAATGCAATCAACTAACAAATGTGACAGCCTTCTGTCTTACCATCCCTCGCCTACGACGTGGCTTGTCGCTAAATATATCATTCTAAGAACTGGCAAGCAGATTTTGCTAGTTGCATTACCGTTCTATCAGCAGGCTCCCACAATATAAGCGTTACATATATATTGCAAAATGATCTGTCGATATAATAATTTATTAACAACAGTTTAGGTTTATTTGCTATTGATTGAAAAATGTGATCGACATACGTCAGATTAGGAAATGGCACACAGCATATAATAATATATATCATATATATAAAGTAATATCTATATATATGATATATTAAGAATATATAATATGTGTATATACATACATTGTGTATAACTTGGAAGACTATTAATAATTAACAGCAAGACAATTTACTACAAACTACCTTCTTTGACAACAGCCATATAAAAATACACATGCAAAAGAGTCGTCATGGTAACTGACAATTAGTCGCATATGTAATTATTTAAACATAACATTCACAACGCAGACACCAATAGTCACCTTTTTTGCACATAAAGATATGGTGATGGCTACATTGTGTATGAAGAGAGAAATTAAAATGTTATGTTGTTTCGATAAATCTCATCGCTAGCAGCTAAAAAACACATATGCAGCACCATAATTACTTAACCATTCGTTAAAAATATGTAAAATATTCATTGCCACTTTTTGTTATCAGCTAGTTATATTTCATGCAAGTTTAACATAACAGCCAACTGAAATGACATATTTACAAGCTATCGTTAATGATAGAAGCCTTCATTAAAAAATCTACATGTTTGGCTTGTGGTAGTCTAGCAAAGGGAACTAATTTCCCTAAATAATTAGTAGATTTCCATATACCTGCAGCGAAATGATCTCCCTTGCGAAATTATAAAATAAATGCTCTGGAGATGTATCAGCAATGAAGGATGATAACATTACTGCAATTAATGTTAATAATAACATTGCTCAAGAAACCACATGTTTATACTACATTCCAATTTCCAACAAATGATAAATTATTCAATTAATTATTCATTCACATACTGTTTTTTGTTCAGACTTACTATTGCGCAACCTGTACAAGAATGAATAGAGGCAGGATATAGCAGTTGTAACCATTTTCAGGCTTCAAATCTTCAAACATTTTCAAAATAAAAACTTGTTTTCTATTAAACCAATGTCCTTATTGTTTGTGTAAGAGACTTGATAATTTATCAACATAAAGTTAAATTATTAAAGAAATCATCTCAGGTGTCTTTTATTGTGAAGAGAAATCACAAATGATCTGTAAAACCAAAATATGCATTAACATTAACAGAATGCAAATAACAATGAGAGAAATTACAAGCACATCTTTAAAATTTGACATCTTGGTTCATGTGACCCCCGCTAGTATTTAGTAGTCCAACTATTTCAGAAACGTTAAAAATAAGCAACCCTTTCGATGAACATGTGATAATTCTGTTAAGTTCGAATAGTTGTGAGCGCATTCTTCCTGTGACGTCGTTGTCAGTCTCGACGACACAATCTACAGTGCTGCCACCTATGCTGGCTCGCTCTCCAGTCGACTGAACATACGAGTGCGTCTCGGAGTACTGGTGGCACTACCTATCACCTCAATCCACCTGCAGACAGAAAATATGTATAAGTACACCAACACAAAACAACCGCATGACCAATTACAACTGTAATTTATTGTAATTAGTAAATGTAACACTGGGTAACACTGGTAGTGAAATCTAACACATGGTATGTGTAGTAGCTTTGTTTAGTAGCATTTGATCAATATGATGTGTGGAATAGTCTTCGTTTAGAATGTACAATGAAAAATCTAGTTTCATGCAGATTACTTGGAACATACAAAGACACGTACAGTTGTTAGATGTAGACTTCATGGTACAAACAATGAAACATGCAGTTACAAGTTGACTACTTGGAACATAAAATGAAACACAGTTGCACAGAGTACTTGAAACAAACAATGAAACATACAAGAACTGGTAGAATAGCTAATGAACAAAAAAGGAACTGTATTTATGTGAAAGTGTCTAGTCTTGTGACATATCCGTAATTAATTTTGCTACTGTGCTATGGAAATGTATTACGATTTTCTCTGGTTACTTGAAAGATTGATTTACAGAACATTATTGCTCTGAATTTGTATTAATGTTTGTAACACCTGCTAAAAATATCTGTATAAACATGCTACTACTGTGATCGTTGTGTCTTATCATTCTAGAAAACACAATTTGGTGATAGTACAAAATTTGCCCACTTTATGACGTAGAGAGATCGCTCTATGACAATAAAAGGCAAACCAACAAATGTTTACCTTTAAAGGTAAAATATACTGTTTTTCATCTGATGATTTATTACTATTGGTCTGTAAAATTTCCAGCTTATACAATTTCTGGTGGTAAATGCACTTCAGCAATAACGATTAAAAGATGGTAATGATAGCACCTACAGGTTACAAAGAAGAGTGTAATGATAGCACCTACAGGTAGTTACAAAGAAGAAAGTGTAATGGTAGCCAGGTGGTTACAAAGTAATTGTAAAACTGGTGCGAGACACATATATGGGAATCAAGTGTAAATGTGCATGTCACATGTTTTGCTAAGTGACACAAAAGATATCGAAGAGTATCATGCTATTGGCGAGATATAACACGGAGTAAAAGTCTGAAGACAAAGAAACATCCTTCAATGACAGCATCACAAACTAAGACAAAACTGTCCACAACAAGACTGTTGTACAATAAGAAGACTGTCGCACAATGACAAGACTATCACACAACAAAAAGTCTCGCACAATAAGAAGACTGTCGTGCAACAACAAGATTGTCACAAGCAACAAGACTGTCACACAACAACAAGAAGTCGTTCACACTACAACAAGACTGTCACACAAAAATAAGACTGTCACACAACAGCCAGACTGTCACAGACAACAACACGACTCACACAAGACTGTCACACTACAACAAGACTGTTATAACAAAAAATGACTGTTACAAACAATAACTGGACTCAATATCACTGGACTCATTTAGAAAGCATCTCCTCTCACCTGCCTAAAGTCATCTACGCCCATAAAGCTATAGGCACACCGACGATAGGGTCTTCTAACCTGTCTAAACTTCACAAAATAAACAATAGACCCAAGCCAGCGCTACACCACCCGCTACTTGCGACGGCCCACCCAAGCCAGCGCTACACCACCCGCTACTTGCGACGGCCCACCCAAGCCAGCGCTACACCACCCGCTACTTGCGACGGCCCACCCAAGTCAGCGCTACACCACCCGCTACTTGCGACGGCCCACCCAAGCCAGCGCTACACCACCCGCTACTTGCGACGGCCCACCCAAGCCAGCGCTACACCTCCCTGCTACTTGCGACGGCCCACCCAAGCCAGCGCTACGCCACCCGCTACGGCCCACCCAAGCCAGCGCTACGCCACCCGCTACTTGTGACACCCCAGCCAAGCTCGACAATACTCATGCCACATACGTGTGGCTGATACAGAGTTCTGAGCTGTACATAAGAAGAAGATGAAACTCACAAGACTGTCATACAACAACAAGACAGTTACACAACGACAAGACTTTCTCACAACAACAAGACTGTCTCACAACAACAAGACTGTCTCACAACAACGAGACTGTTACAAAACAATAAGACTCACAAACAACAACAAGACTTACACAACAACAAGATTCACACAAGACTGTCATACAACAACAAGACTGTCACACAACAACAAGTCATCCACATAACAAGACTGTCACACAAAAATAAAACTGTCACAAACAACAAAACTGTCACACAACAAGAAGAGTGTCACAAACAACAACAGGACTGTCTCAAACAACAACAAGACTGTCACAAACAACAACAAGACTCTCAAACAATAACAAGACGGTAAATAGCTGCGTTCTGCAATACCAGAAAAAATACACTAAATAAATTGTGCACGTGAAAAAATATGCATAAAATCATAAAACGTTTTTAAAATCTCCGTTCTTAAACAGAATTTCTGTATCTTGTAACTACAAGGACAACATCGAAGCCTAACAGAGAAAGCTTCCTCCAGTAGTAGAGTTATTCACTTCGACTGAAGAGTCTTGTCCTCTGAGGACTACTTCCGGTACTAGTGAGTACTTCCACCCATCTGACGGCAGGAATGAGAGAAAGAAGAACGACACCCATCACTGATATGCAGCAGACATTGTTCTAATGAGTTGACCAACAGCTGTGGACAATTAGACGGTCCTAAACCTCCCCTCCTCAAATGAGTTTGCCCATCAAGGTTTAGGTTCAATAATCTTAAAATATGTAGTTTCAGTTAAAGAAATAAATGTAGTTGATTTATTAAGACTGCATATTTTACTTAAAATTATCAAAAGAATTTTTCCTTTGCAAAAGAGTGAATAGCCTTCTGCTGTTGTAAATAGAGGAATTATAGAGGCTGACCACTTTTGCAAATTGTTTCCGTCAAATGTAACAAAAATAATTTCATGCTAATGTGAAATAGAGGACCAGTATAGAGTCGAGCTCCACCCCGAACTTTCATGCAAAACAGGAAGTAAATTTAGTTCACCAGAAATTAGACAACTGTAGTTATTTTTTGCCTGAAATTAGACAAATGAAGTGATTTTTTGCCTAAAATTAGATAACTAACGTGATTTTTTACCTTAAATTAGACAACTTAAATTATTTTTTTCCACCTGAAATTAGTCAACTGAAGTGATTTTTCACCTGAAATTAGACAACTGAAGTGATTGTTTTCACATTAAATTACACAACTAAAGTGATCTTTCTCACCTGAAATTAGACAACTGAAGTGATTTTTTTCACCTGAAGTTAGACAACTGAACAAGCATATCTTTGTGAATGAAAATTGTTTGCAAGAGCCTGAAAGGAGATGAGAGAACAAATCGAATCAAGGAGGAACGTTTAAATAGAATACCAACTATGACACTTGAAAAAGTGATGTGTCAGGTCTAGGTAGGCAGATCTCTTGAGTTAAGTGACGGCACAGCTCAGTTAAGCACAGTACTAAAGCAATGCAAGAAAACAGTATTACTAAGCAGATATTCCAGTTAAGTAAAACTACTGGTACTGTTATGTAAAACAGTTAAGTAATATTACTGTTAAGTAAAGCACTGGACTATATGCAATGTTAGTAGTATTTATGGTTGGTTCCATGGCTTGCTCAAATGTAACTACATCTAAGTACAATGTTTAAAGGCTCATTCGTAATTATCAACATTTACCTCGTCGCACAGAACAAAGGGGAGGAGTCCTCCATAATTTTTTTTAAAGTTGATCGCATATGAAATGCATAACCAATGTGATTCTAAACAAATGTGCGTAAACATTACAGTGATAGCTGAGTATGTCTTAGGTTTAGTTTGTACCATATCGTAACACTTTTACATACGACTTTCAAGCTAGACAATTACACAATGTTAAAGTACTAACACGGGAGGCATAGAAAGGGTGTGAGTATGTTCTCTATGGACAGGTAGATGCTGACAATAGTGAACAACCCCTAATCACAATGTTAAAGTACTAACACAGGAGGCATAGAAAGGGTGTGAGTATGTTCTCTATGGACAGGTACATGCTGACAATAGTGAACAACCCCTAATCACAATGTTAAAGTACTAACACGGGAGGCATAGAAAGGGTGTGAGTATGTTCTCTATGGACAGGTACATGCTGACAATAGTGAACAACCCCTAATCACAATGTTAAAGTACTAACACAGGAGGCATAGAAAGGGTGTGAGTATGTTCTCTACGGACAGGTAGATGCTGACAATAGTGAACAACCCCTGATCACAATGTTAAAGTACTAACACAGGAGGCATAGAAAGGGTGTGAGTATGTTCTCTACGGACAGGTAGATGCTGACAATAGTGAACAACCCCTAATCACAATGTTAAAGTACTAACACAGGAGGCATAGAAAGGGTGTGAGTTTGTTCTCTACAGACAGGTAGATGCTGACAATAGTGAACAACCCCTAATCACAATATTAAAGTACTAACACAGGAGGTATAGAAAGGGTGTGAGTATGTTCTCTACGGACAGGTAGATGCTGACAATAGTGAACAACCCCTAATCACAATGTTAAAGTACTAACACAGGAGGCATAGAAAGGGTGTGAGTTTGTTCTCTACGGACAGGTAGATGCTGACAATAGTGAACATCCCCTAATCACGTTGTTAAAGTATTAACACAGGAGGCATAGAAAGGGTGTGAGTATGTTCTCTATGGACAGGTAGATGCTGACAATAGTGAACAACTCCTAATCACATTGTGAAATGCAACGTGACACTATTAACAGCTAAATCTCATACTCATCGTTACCACAAATATGACTTAATAAATATATGTGGTTCATCAATTTTCAAAGCTACAACTGATAGCACAAAAATCGATTACCTCTCGAAAGTGTACTCGCTCTCAGCACGGAAGAAATAGACGTGGTTCTTAAACTGCAGTTTGAAGACATATTCCTTGTGAATGGCGTCGGCTTCTGTTGGAGTAGTTACTGCGTATCCCAGCAGGGGCAGGCTCGCAAGAGGAAAGTCGTCCTGTGGGAAAACAATGAACCAGATGCTGTAAGTTAAGTATCAACATTGGGTGAACCTTTCAGCAATGGGTGACAGTGAAATTAAATGTATTTTTAGTAAATCGGTTTTGTTTGTGTGAAGGTAGTTGAGGTTTCAAGTCAATAAATTCTACAATTAACTTAATTAGTTGATCTTTAATCTTATTCGCTGAAGTATATTTTATCTCATTAGACATTGTCAATACACAGGTATTTCACAGACAAATCAATCATCACGAAAGAACTTCTTGTCCTTACCTACCGTACCTGGAACATCTTGCCCCAGCTTACCCCACCTTATCTGGTCCATATTGCCCTGCCTTACCATACCTGGCCCAAATTGCCCTGCCTTACATAGAACATATTGCCCCACCCTACCAAATACTGCCCCACCCTACCTGGCCCAAACTGATCAACATTACCCTACCTGGAAGGTCTTGTAGAAGAAGAGGCAGAAGTTTGTGAAGACGACCCACAGTTTCTGCCAGCCGTTGCTGTTCTTGAACTTGCGTAGCAGATACCCACTCAGCTGGTTCTGTCAACATCAACCCACACAATGAATATTATTTGGCAAAACCTATACATATTTTAAGGGAGGGAAAAACTAAAGGAATTTCCAATAAATCAACAGGAAGATGCCTTGAGAGCAGTTTCAGCTGACTGGATGACACACAAGTAGCTATGTCATCATTTCTGGGATGATACTTCATAGGACATACACAGTTTCCTGAAATATTTATACAAGACATTTTTTATGATGGTTTCAAAATTCAAATTACATGAAACGTCCTCAACTGTTTGGCAAACCTCAGAACAATCGCACGAGACATGCATAATATTACGAATAACTGGTTTAGACAATCTAATGAACCCATCCCAAAACTGGTAAGAACCATTAATAAACAAATTTGAAAAAATAACGTTAGGTTTTTTCCGAGGGGTTGTAGATCAAGCAACTATGAGGAAAAGCTTAACACACCCCTTAATTTAATTTAACTTAATTTTAGGTAATAATCACCATACACGTAAAGTGCTTGAGAGCAACCTCGGTTGTTTGGATGGCATACAAGTGCGTTTATTATCATTACTTTTAAAAATACCTATCCTCTGTCTGATACACACACATCAACATAGAAGACTTTCCCAGTGTTCACACTAGACATTTGCCACGACATCAATTTGAGCAGTTTTTGCAGTGCAAGTTGTGTAAACAACCCAAAGTGACACAACAGACCAGTGGATGTTGTACACAGCTTGACATCATCACAAGACAAATGTGCAATGTTGTGAGCAATCAACTACCTGATAGTGTCCATCTAACAACTGGTATGAACCCTAAAACTTGTAAGAACCCTTAAAAAATGGAATTGAACAAAAAAGACGTTACTCTTTTTCCTGAAAGTTTGACCCCAGGGATGCAAAGACCCTACGAGAAAAGTTTAACATAGATATATAAACTGACTCGATTATAGTTAGACACGTACCTCAACAGCGACATTTTGGTCACGCATGCTCACACTAGTATTTCGATGCCAGCACACATGCATGGTCGTGTTTGCACGGTGTTGGATCTGTCTCTCAGGACTCGACGGGCTACGTATGTCTGCCTTTGGTTCATCCAGTCCGTCCTCTAGCGTGTCTGTCGAACCTACCACACACAACATGATGCAGTTATATTAGCCAATTACCAGCAGCACAGCAAACTAATGTGCAGTATACCATTCTACAAGTGTTTCATTCTATTAAAAAGGTACATTATCCAGTCCTTAGGACTGCTCAGAGTGCTTTACACTTTACTCCCTGGCAAACTTGTTCAATCGAATACCATCTCTACTTCTCTGAGAAGCATTCAGCGATGCTGTGACTAATATGCAAAGACTATTCGTACACAAATATCCACCACTGTCTATAGCCAGGTACTCATTCATACAGCTGAGTGAACTGGAGCAACGCAGAGTGAACAAACTTGCTCAAGGTACGACACAGCCGCACAGGATTCAAACTCAGGTTCTCTTGGTTGAGAGTCAGAAGCTCTATCCACTGTGCCACTGCGCTCCACATGGTGCACTACAGGACCATCAGTTGAAGGACATCCCCCCACACTCACTGTTTGACTTGAGACTCGGGTAAAGCACTTTGTTCTGCGCATCAATGTTTGTTGCCATAACGATGGCAGTCTGTAGATCTTCCAACCATTTGTCCTTCTCTTCCTGTGAGCTACAGGCAGGACGTTTACACAAGTGAGAACAAGTTTGTCTGTCCTACTGACAAAAAACACTATTCATACAGAATCTCTGTTGACATTATACGACACCATACCGGTTGTCTTACCCATAAAACTCATCCAGTATTGACATCAATACATACAAAAACAATCACTAAACAAAGCTTTTAACAACAGATTGAGTGGTACAAAATTAAATCAATGCCAACTATCTCTATTATGAGAACCAATCCTGGATAATGTCGTTGGAACCACCATATTTTTTATTTAGTCAGTATACTAACTGTTTCAGTGCCAAAGAGTTCTGCCAATCACTGGTTTTACCAAGAAATGCCAAGAAGCAGAATGTGGCGATTGCATTTTAGCAAGGTCTGCTGGTGGCATTGGCTGTTGTCCATGACACCATTACAAATTGGCCAATAAGATTAGTCATTACAAAAAGGAGGTGTTCGGTTGCAGGTATTATAATTACATTTAGATTTGCATGCGTTTGTATATATATATATATATTAATGACAGTTATATTGTGTCATCTAATATGTTTTTGGAAGAAACAGAACTTTGTTTGTCCTTTCACAAAATATATAATTAACTTTGTCACATTTGTACACTAAAAGCATAAAAAGATAAGTTTAGAATGATGTGCAAGTTTTAAAAAATGGCTTAGCACTTTTTGTACATTGGCGCAATTTTGGCTGGCACTGAAACGGTTCATATTTCAATATCATCTGTAAATATTCTGGAATTTATTAAACAAAATACTCATTCCAAAAACACACTTTATAAACATGACCAAATATTATGTTTGAAGTTGCCACCACTAAAGAGGCAAAGACATCTCACCTTGCTGCCAGCAAGAGACAGCGATTGCCACTGTAGAGCGTGAAGCTGTTAGCAACTGCCACCGAGGCATCTGTTTCTTCTATCTGTAACACCAGAGGGCAGCACATTACTATCTGAGTATTAATTAACTACAAATAAAAAACAACTATAAAAATATATTACACATTAACCATAAACTACTAAATGATAAATAGTTCAAATATAATTGCAATCATTAATGTTATTACAAGTTCATATTTAATTAACATGATGTAGAAAAACTGCCTATAAGACGTGATACACCAAACATGATGTAACAGATGTGGCAACCCAAAATGGGTCCCTAAAGAAGACCAATAATAGAGCCATATTGTCAGACAGTGATCAAAGAAAATATAAACAAAACTTAGTAGTGATTTCAGGCACAAAGTTGACAAACAAACATTAGTTTATTTTAGACATTTAAAGACGATCATTTTAGAGAAAATTGCCAAACAATTTTACCTATTTAATTTCAACATCTGTCCAAACAAACATTCCTTTATGCCAATAAAAATGTTGTACTAAAAAGTCCACATCTTGCTCATTAAAACAGTTTAAGATTATCAAGTGAAGAAATACAGAAATGTGACTGGATCAAGTACATACAACCATGCCACGGAGAGGCAGTTGGCCGTGAACTTTGAACTGTAAGCTGGGCATGGCAGTTCGACTTGTATACAGCAGCATATCCGAAAACTGAAAAAATTCAATATATATAAATAATCTAAACTTCAGAACATAAACAGCAGATACACTCAAATCTGCCCAATCTTAGAATTACCCAATTCACTAGAAACAAATCTGGAATTTTTACATAAACATTTTCACCGCAAAATTGTAAGGAACGACATTCCAGTTGTACTCAGGTTGTAGCAATAACCATTATGATGCTAGTAAGCATTCCAGTTGTACTCAGGTTGTGGCAATAACCATTATGATGCTAGTAAGCATTCCAGTTGTACTCAGGTTGTGGCAATAACCATTATGATGCTAGTAAACATTCCAGTTGTACTCAGGTTGTGGCAATAACCATTATGATGCTAGTAAACATTCCAGTTGTACTCAGGTTGTAGCAATAACCATTATGATGCTAGTAAGCATTCCAGTTGTACTCAGGTTGTGGCAATAACCATTATGATGCTAGTAAACATTCCAGTTGTACTCAGGTTGTGGCAATAACCATTATGATGCTAGTAAACATTCCAGTTGTACTCAGGTTGTAGCAATAACCATTATGATGCTAGTAAGCATTCCAGTTGTACTCAGGTTGTGGCAATAACCATTATGATGCTAGTAAACATTCCAGTTGTACTCAGGTTGTGGCAATAACCATTATGATGCTAGTAAACATTCCAGTTGTACTCTGGTTGTAGCAATAACCATTATGATGCTAGTAAACATTCCAGTTGTACTCTGGTTGTAGCAATAACCGTTATGATGCTAGTAAACATTCCAGTTGTACTCTGGTTGTAGCAATAACCATTATGATGCTAGTAAACATTCCAGTTGTACTCTGGTTGTTGCAATAACCATTATGATGCTAGTAAACATTCCAGTTGTACGCAGGTTGTAGCAATAACCATTATGATGCTAGTAAACATTCCAGTTGTACTCAGGTTGTAGCAATAACCATTATGATGCTAGTAAACATTCCAGTTGTACTCTGGTTGTAGCAATAACCGTTATGATGCTAGTAAACATTCCAGTTGTACTCTGGTTGTAGCAATAACCATTATGATGCTAGTAAACATTCCAGTTGTACTCTGGTTGTTGCAATAACCATTATGATGCTAGTAAACATTCCAGTTGTACGCAGGTTGTAGCAATAACCATTATGATGCTAGTAAACATTCCATCATTCTAAATGTATGTAGCGATCTTGTATTCTCCAGATTTTTCCTGGGACAAGCAATTTCATTTGTATAATTATATTGGCACTAAAAATTTGTATAAAACAGATAATCCTGTAGAACTGGAAAACCTTGTATACATGTTGGATGTTATTTGGAAATGTGTTGTCATATTTAAACTAGGCCAACTAACATTAATAAATAAAATGTTAATGTTTTGATTTTGCCATTGTATTACAACTGTCTACAAAGTCCAATCTAGACCAGGATTGTGTCATGGCCTGTAATTAAACTATCCTCTTACCAGGAAGAACATTCTCTGTTGGTAACCTTTGCGAGACAACTTCTGCAGACATCCTTCTCGAATGAACAACTACAGACAGCAGAAAAGGAAAACACTAAAATATACTTTTCTTTCAGTGAAGCAGCAGTTTTTTATACCAATGTATTTTCATAAGCTACGAGAACATGTGAAATACATAGACACGCAGCACGCAAACAGTGTCAGTCTGGACTATATATAAAAATATCCCACTGGAAATAGAGTGATAACTGTATCAGCGACTCTATAAATGGTCCCATGTGTTCTGAAATGACAACACCACAATGTATTTACATCTGGACAGTTGTCGGATTAATATGTTTGGTATTTTAACGTTAATTCCTGGGCTGGTTGAACTTGGACATTTTGGGCCATACAGTCGAACTTCGCTTCATGGTCACCTCGGTAATACAGCCACCTATGAATTAAGGACAACCCTGGGACAGTCCCAAATGATTCTTGTAACATTAATTTATATGAAATTAGTCTCGCTAGTACGGTCACTTCGCTATTCAAGTCACTTTTGCCTGGCCCTGAGAGTGACCTTAATAGGGAGGTTCCACTGCACTCTCCAGCCTACTCACTCTGTTTGGCTGAACAAATGACTCGATGCCAGTGAGATCGCGCTGCAACTCAATCAACTTCTGCATGTTCTCCTGAAACGCAACCAAACCAAACTGACAATAGATTAACATCTGATTTAAAAAAAAATAGAATTTGTTGTAACACATTACAATACATACAAATCAAATTAAGACAAATTATATATAATAACATAATGAGAATAACAAAGGAAGAGCAGTATACAGTGTTACACCACCTAATTGATCTAACACCAACAAAAACATTCACACACATACACTGTGAAATTTGTCACAATATATTTCTAGGAAGTTGACACCAGTCTGCTCGTATAATCTGCTATAATTATTTTGTGGTAACGTATATTTGTGTTGGAAGGAAATATCTGCATGCAGGATGATTTTGCTTGATGTATGGTCTATGGATATCGTATTATCCCCTATAGATGCACACTGCCTATTAGATGCACACTGCCTATTAGATGCAAACTGCCTATTAGATGCACACCCCTTTTTACTGAAATGAAACCACCCATGAAACCTTATTTTTGGTTATGAATGTGCACTTCGTAAATGAAAAAATGCAGTAATAATACCACTGATGGCACCACCTTGCAGATACTGTCTAGATAACAATTTATTTAACTTGTTTTTATAAGGTGGCACCACATTTATAATTTGAGTGACTTTCGTTTTATTTACAAAATCGGGCATTCTGTCATAATCACGTAAACATTCCTAACACTGCAGACGAAGGGTTGAAATAACGTGATATTCACAATCGCGTAGCCAGTTGGCTTTGCCCCGTTGCATCGCTGGCAAAGCACGCGGCTTTGGATTATTTGAACACCGATTCATCACAGATGGAGGTTTTCCTCCAGCGCCCAATAATGTCTTCTGGTTATTGCGATGATTGTGTCAGTTTAGCACTGCTCAATGTATCGATCTGGCGTTTGTTCGAACTCCGTAGTTATAAAATCGCAACACAAGCATTGCTGACAGTAGCTGTCTGTCGCTAGTGGCGTGTCAGGTCATCTTCTGTCGACTGAACGCTAGATGTTTTGGTAGATGTACCGAGGCTGCCTTTACTATGTGTTGCCTATCTTAGAGTTGCACACGCGTGACCTGTATGCAATTTGTGCGTTCGTCCACTGCTGGAAGCTGGTGCTACGTATGTCTTGTGATAAATCAACAGACGCGCACCCAAGGCCTTTCACTCATGCAGTGCACGTCTATTGGGGATAATACGGTACATTAAATCGGAATAGGAATGTTATTGACTGGTTAACACATGACTAGTGTTATGCAGGTTTGTTTGGTTCTACACAGAATTCAAAAATGGGGATTTTAAGTCAAAAATACTGATTTCAAACCAAAAATGGCTGGTTTGTGATTGAGATGAGGAAACGTGTGTTAATTCAGTCTAGTCTCACTTACCAAATGCTTCATAGTCCCTTCAAACGGATGCATCACTTCAGTGATCTTTGATAAGCAAACTACAAAAGAGAGATTTACATAATTTGTTAAAAAGCAATACCAATCACTTTTCATTTGTTGCTGATTTACTAGACTCAGTCAAAAATGATGCGTTAGTTTGTCTAATAATTTCATCAAAATGAAATAACACGTTTGCAAAAATGAGTTGGCATGTGGTATTGAAAACAATATCGCTTTGACTTTACGTAGAATATATATCAAATGAAAAAAGTTAAAATTCAGTGAACTAAAGTGACAATGACACGAAAGGTGACTTTTGACCCAGAAATCTGACCTACCCTGGCAGTCCTTGAAGTTTGTGTGGTCTGGTCCATAATGCTTGAGAAGCCCTACAACAAACAAGAACTCATTAAGTCTCAGTCCTTGTCCATCTGGGGTCAGGCAACAACTTGAAAACAGGTGAAAAATAGACACTTATGTAAATAAGTGTCTGAGAGTATCACTTGTACCACATTCATGCAATATTCTATGCTGCTTAGATAACTGCACACAAAACAGTTAATTCACTGGTATGTGTATCTGATGTAAAAAAACAATGATCATTTATGTTATTAATTGTTCAAATTCATATTGCCAGGTATTGGCCCAAGGGTAGCCGTACTGGCCTAAGGCAGCAAGCTGAGGGCCAATATGGCTATCCAAATATAATATCAAATTGAACAAGTCATACAATTTATAGCTGACAATTCTATGCTATCACGGGGATCCACGGCCAATAAATTAAATTTCTTGTTGAACTTCAACATTTTGATTTGACAATGAGCCCTCGAGCAAATGCACGATGTGGTTGTCTCAGATTATACCTTTGCATTCCTGCAATTGTTTTGTCACATGCCAGAACAACTGCTAATTTGTGCCAAGGTTCTGAGTGTGTGAGAAATTATTCAAATTCAAATACGGCTTGAAATTGGTGAATTTGGGATCAGAAAATACGTCATGATGCAATGCAGGTGAGAGGATGACGATGTTATCAATTGGATGTTTATAGACCATATTTGATCTGTAACTTACAGAGTAAAGTGGCACGTTACAAGGGGAACTACTTTGTGTTGAGGAATCGAAGGCATTTTACGCGAGGAACTACTTTGCGTTGAGGAATCCAAGGCAGTTTACAAGAAGAATTACTTTATGCTGTGGAATCCGAAGCAGTTTACAAGAGGAATTGCTTTGAGCTGAGGAATCTGAGGCAGTTTATAAGAGGAACTACTTTGAGCTGAGGAATACGAGGCAGTTTATAAGAGGAACTACTTTGAGCTGAGGAATCCATGGCAGTTTATAAGAGGAACTACTTTGCACCAAGGAATCTGAGGCAGTTTACAAGAGGAACTACTTTGCACTAAGGAATCCATGGCAGTTTATACGAGGAACTACTTTGCACTGAGGAATCTGAGGCAGTTTACAAGAGGAACTACTTTGTACTGAGGAATCCATGGCAGTTTATAAGAGGAACTACTTTGCACTGTGGAATCTGAGGCAGTTTACAAGAGGAACTACTTTGCACTAAGGAATCTGAGGCAGTTTACAAGAGGAACTACTTTGCGATGAGGAACCCAAGGCAGTTTACAAGAGGAACTACTTTGCGATGAGGAACCCAAGGCAGTTTACAAGAGGAACTACTTTGCGATGAGGAACCCAAGGCAGTTTACAAGAGGAACTTTTGTGTTGAGGAATCAGAATCACTCACTTTCTAGGATGAGTTTGTAGTGCAGGAGCCGCTGTGCAGGCTTCAGAAGGAACGTATTCAGGGGCAGGTAGCAAACCTTCTGCGCCTCAAAGTCTTTGTAGAGCAGCTCAAACTGCCGGCTCCGCTTTAGAGCTAGCTCCAGCTCGGTGAGAATTTGTTCATGGTGCTCCATGTACGTCTGGTAGAGCTGACACAGGTGGAGCAGAAACCACATCAACATTCCAGCTTTCTAGCTAATGAATAAGTTATTTAAAAACTCCCTTTGTGTAGTCCATTACCAAAAAATTATTAAATAAAAAATAAAAATAAATTAGAAAATAACAAATTTAAAAAATAAAATAAATACAATTTATTGCATGAACAATTAAAATTATATGCAGTCAGTTATTAAGTTTTGTTTAAATCATCAACAAACTTGTCTTTTGATCATTACACTGGATAACTTGCAAAACTATGAATAGTCCTCTGGGACGACAATATGAACTTTTTCTGGATCTGGTAAAACAATACAACATTTATCGTTTATTTCACTAACACTAAATAACAAATGAATTAGCATGTTGTAGGGAATAATGGATAGATTAATTGTCATTAAATGAACCTGAAACAAACAACAAAATTAAAGTAGGTTGGCACTGTCAACTATACCATACTCCAACACTGACAAACACTTCCACTCATTTTTCCCCTCAGCTGAATGTCACTGGAACACCATCCCACCAGCCACACCAGATATCACTTCACTGGAACACCATCCCACCAGCCGCACCAGATACCACCTCACTGGGACACCATCCCACCAGCCGCACCAGATACCACCTCACTGGAACACCATCCCACCAGCCGCACCAGATACCACCTCACTGGGACACCATCCCACCAGCCGCACCAGATACCACCTCACTGGAACACCATCCCACCAGCCGCACCAGATATCACTTCACTGGAACACCATCCCACCAGCCGCACCAGATACCACCTCACTGGACCACCATCCCACCAGCCACACCAGATATCACTTCACTGGAACACCATCCCACCAGCCGCACCAGATACCACCTCACTGGGACACCATCCCACCAGCCGCACCAGATACCACCTCACTGGAACACCATCCCACCAGCCGCACCAGATACCACCTCACTGGACCACCATCCCACCAGCCGCACCAGATACCACCTCACTGGAACACCATCCCACCAGCCGCACCAGATACCACCTCACTGGACCACCATCCCACCAGCCGCACCAGATACCACCTCACTGGAACACCATCCCACCAGCCGCACCAGATACCACCTCACTGGACCACCATCCCACCAGCCGCACCAGATACCACCTCACTGGACCACCATCCCACCAGCCGCACCAGATACCACCTCACTGGAACACCATCCCACCAGCCGCACCAGATACCACCTCACTGGACCACCATCCCACCAGCCGCACCAGATACCACCTCACTGGACCACCATCCCACCAGCCGCACCAGATACCACCTCACTGGACCACCATCCCACCAGCCGCACCAGATACCACCTCACTGGAACACCATCCCACCAGCCGCACCAGATACCACCTCACTGGACCACCATCCCACCAGCCGCACCAGATACCACCTCACTGGAACACCATCCCACCAGCCGCACCAGATACCACCTCACTGGACCACCATCCCACCAGCCGCACCAGATACCACCTCACTGGAACACCATCCCACCAGCCGCACCAGATACCACCTCACTGGAACACCATCCCACCAGCCGCACCAGATACCACCTCACTGGAACACCATCCCACCAGCCGCACCAGATATCACCTCACCGGTAGTGTTCAAGCAGCAGCTGGGAGGCCGGGCAGCAAACTAATCTCACAGTCCACGCCACATAATATTTAAGTGTTTTTAACCACATTTTTATTCACCGTTTCACATGGTTTTTACTGGTAATTATATTTTGAAAGGCCACCATCGCGTCACGGTTATATTACCCTGAAATCAGGGCTACCACATTATCCAGAAGAAGACACAACCTGTGTTACAATTCTAACCTAACTATTACAACTTACCTTGAGCACCCTCATGTTTGCCAGCAGTAAGTCACCAATCTTCTGATAGTCGCCATTAAGGTGTGCGTTTGACTTGCCTTCCCTGTAAATAACCAAATCAGAAGACAATTGTACGGGGGGGGCGGTGGTTAAACAAAAAGAATTCATGTGTACAGTAAGCGGGTCATTATTCGACCCACACCAAAATGCGTGAGAAAGGAGGATGACTTCCCAGGGAAATTACATCATGTGCATCAAGTTCAACATACAGTTTGTAATTCGTTATAATTGCTTGCACAGTAACCGCTGTTACCTAACATTTCACGCAGTGCTGTGTTTTTGTATGGAAACTGTATTTCACTAAAACCAACTTGTTTGACGATTTATTTGCATAACATGACACAAATAAGTGGGTGGGAATTGCAATATGGATATATATTCGTCAGAATTTTATGAAAACAGCATGTTTATATTATTGGCTGAGACTCTCCGTTTTACATATAAATGCCTGGTTTTACAAGACCCTCTGATTTACATATAAATACCTGTTTTTTTAGACTTACATAAATCTCCTGCACTGGCGTTTCTGAAACTTAACATGTATGCCACCTTACCACATAGCGATCCTTTGTTCCACCTCCTTCAGAAAGCTGCAGTGGTATTCGTAGATCGGGTCGATCTGGCCAAACAGGAGCTCCACTAGGTGGTCGGGCAGTGTATCGTCACGACTAATGGCATTACGAAACCACTGTAACAGTAAATGTTCTCCCTTGTGAAGATACAAGAAAAAGAAATGGTTTTGTAACTGAATGACTGCATGATTGTATTTAAAGTGGCTCCTGGTCATTTTTTGTTAGGAAATATACATCAAAGTAAAGTAATAATAATAAAAAGATTAGTACAAATTTTTCAACTGAAATTTTTAATTGTTGAAACTGATTTTTCAATTGAATTTGTCAATTGTTGAAACTAAACTGTTACGTTTTTACTTTATCACGAACAAATTATGTTTAATGATTTACACAAAATTTCCCATATGTTATCACGACAATTTAGAAAGCATTTATATTTGATGTTCCACAACAACTGAAGCATGTTTACACATCAAGTGACCAACATCTTTTGATTTGAGGCTAAGAATATTTTGTGTAAAACAATGCAATGTTTTACTTTATAATCTACAAAATTCAGGACATCAACTTTATTCTCAGACTGGATATATCTGTGGTAAATTTGAATGATAAATTAATTTTAACTGAGCAGCTGTAAAAAGAAGATTCAGCAAAAAGGATCACAGAACATCAGAAAAACCTTTTCGACTGATCTAGTCTAGTTCATTATGAGTTTCTTTATGCACAAACCTGTGGTGTGTAAAAGGATTCAGTTTAGTTGATTTAATAAAAATAGAATGCACTTTTGTAAAAATCGTCAATAGAATTGATTTCGAGCATTTGATTCAGTAACTATTTGTGAAACTTTGAACAGTCTATGTGAAAGTTTGCAATTTTGCCACTGCATTTTAACTAGGTCTGGTCAATAAAATAATTTTGTAATTGTCTGATGGTTCACAAAAAAGTAAATAACAATACTATTATTTGTACAAATTTGTAGTGGATTCTAGATAAAAGAAGCGAAAGAAATTAATTGCAGAGGGCTCTTTAATGCAGGTTCTCAATATTATATAGTGATCAGTAGTACTTATTATTGTAATAGCTTAGTTCTGTTTGTCGTAACCTTGCACGTACCACACAGATAAGTTCCAAGTCCTTCTTATACGTGCGCTCTGTCATCAGCAGTTCCTTGGCGATGTAGTATGCTTTGTCTGCTGGGTAAAGCTGGCAAACGACAAATAACCACTCAGTGACTACATCGCAACATAAATACATTTTCCGTCAGTGGACCAATCCATCACGTGATCTGTTTCCTAGCAAAACCTCCGTCAAGCCATATAGTCATAGTTGTATGGGTTCTTGCTGTCAAACTATTTGTCACGCGAAATAAAACTATCTATTTCAGAGATGTTGGGATGTGGCTGGGCCTGTTTCTAATCTACATTCATCATAGACGTATAAAAAGGAAAGACAAACATACAGCTGTCAAAGGACAAACATACAGCTGTCAAAGCACAAACACTTTGATGCTTATAATTAAGTTAATCGTTACACAGATTTCCATTAAAACCTAGCTAATTTTAGTGATATAGGTTCCCTTTGTAGTCTGACATACGACGATATTCAAATCTGCGGTTCTGCATACTAAGTAAAATAGATATGCAGACTTCAAGTGAAACCTAGCAGATTTTGATTGATGTCGGTATATTTCAAAGTCAGACAGATGGCGACACTTGATCAGAATCCAAATGATAGATGATTAAATAATGACAACGTCATATGGATTCATACACAATTTCAAGTCAAAATATTAATTTCATTAACTAAAAAGATACACCACATTAGGGAGCATCCATTATTTATCAGCAAGGTGGATCGAACAAATCAAGGGATCACACTTATTAATTACCCAATCCACATCAAAATTAGATGCACAGGAATGTGAATCAACCCTAAATTCTTTACTGTGAAAACTGAGCTGGTTCCCCCCCCCCCCGGCCTACCCCCTGATAAATAATGACAGCTCCATGGTATAAATAATGACTGCTCCTTGTATAAATGATTGCTCCCTACTATAAATAATTACTGATCCGTAGTATAAATAATAACTGCTCACTAGTACAAATAATGACTGCTCCATAGTATAAATAATGACTGCTGATTGGTATAAATGACTGCTCCTTACACCCACCTTCCTCTTGACTTCATCCTCGGAGTCGTCGCGTGTCGACCCGCCACTCAGCACACTCATCATTGTCCCGGACTTGAATGCTGACACGCCGGCGTCAGAGACTGTCGGTGACATCACTGTGTCACTGACGGTGACATCGTCACGGTAGATGGGTGGGGGAGGGGGCGGGGTTAACTGGTCGGAGACGGGGGTGGTAGGGGAGAGGGAGAGAATTGTGCAGCCCGCGGAGGATGCACTTACAGTGCGGTGGAGGGACGCCGGTCTACAACGTCAGTCATTATCATTTACAACAACACTCTTAGGCATTATCATTTACAACAACACTCTTAGGCATTATCATTTACAACAACACTCTTAGGCATTATCATTTACAACAATATCTAATAACATTTAATATTTATGGAACGCAATTTCCAAAAAATTCTCACATCACTGTACAATCTAAATTCGATCGAGCAGTTCAATGTATATCATAAAAACTGCAAAAAGAAACTACAGATAACACAACACATCAGGCTTAGTCATTATCATTTACAACAACATATCAGTCTTATTCATTATCATTTACAACACATCAGTCTTAGTCATTATCATCTACAACATGTCAGTCTTAGTCATTATCATATACAATGAGATCATTTACACCAGATACAATGATTATCATTTACAACGCTAGTCGCCTGTGTGTTGGCAGAACACACCAATATTTCAAAATCCGTCACCAGATTGGGGCAACATTGAGGGATATCAGGTTTGGATGGATTTTTATGAAAAATGAGGTGTCATTTTCACAAATTTTCCACACGAGGTCAGTTAATTAAAGAATCATGTGCTGAGAAAATATAAAGAAAATCTATCATTAAATTTTCCATCCGGCACAGGATAAGTTATAATAATGCCTACATAAAATCTATTGTCGTCTCACCCCCGTTGGTTGTGGGCATTAATAGAGGGTTAAATAAATCTTCACACAAAGTTCGATGGAAGGAGTAATCATGATTAACGCTCATCTGAAACAATAGAAGAACCAAGACCCGATCAGTTGCTGTGTTTCCATGGTAACGCACCTGATATGGTTCTGAGCCTCATCTGGCACATCTCGCATTTCTTGCGGGATATTCTCGACCTCTGGTGACCTCAAAAGATGTGATTCGTCGAAACTGTCACGTGACCTGTCTGCGGCTGTCAATGGCAGTGCAGGGGACGAGTGTTTGCTCATCTCCTTTGAAAGCATGAACTGGGTCGGTTCGATGGTGCGCTGTACGTCCGGGGACCTTTTGTACCTCTCTGTAGGGAGAGCGACAATGCAAAATGAGGCAAGCTGAAGAAAACCAGTTACTTGAAGAAGTCATCTTGTACTAAGCGTAACCAACTGAAGGTTGTCCATTCGTTCATCGTCAAATCATGTTACACACTAGAGATTCTGTGACCTTGGTGATGTGGTGACATTTACTGTTTCCTTGCCTTTTCTATAATACACCACCTCATATGTTGATTGCTCGTATTCCTTCAATTCAGAGTTACCCTTGTACCAACAGTTACAGTCTACATACAGTGCACCAAACAGGACTGTAGAACATGGTACAGATCGTTGGAAGTCAAGGGTTAATGGTGTACTTCTGACAAAGGGTTAACAAATGTCATTACATAAGTCTTAGGGGCACTCTGTTATTCAGCTGGCAACATAGATTTGCAGTGACACCTGTAATGATGTATGTTATATGTTATTCCCTGTCCTTGCTGTCTGGGATGAGGCTTGCCGTCACACTCGTCCTCCATTTGTATTTCCATTTTATATCAAACAACACAAGACACAGATTATTTTTTTTTACCATAAAATTATGCTACATAATTTTTTGAACATATTACTTACCCTCAATTGTGGTTTAATGTACTAGACTTTTTAATTTGAGTTACCTGTTTATGAATATGAATGAAAATGCGTATAAATATTTGTTGCAACATACAACATGATAGTTGAATGAAAATGTTCAAATTAAACATATAAATGTGAATTTATCTGACTAAATTGTGGTTAATTTAAAGACAATGTGGTCTAGGTGAGAAGCAAAAATATATATAAAAATATATTTAAATTATAGTTTTAAACAATTTTATAAATACAACAATATATGTTACACATATAAACAAACATATATTTAACAAAGGAAAGTTCAAACATTCAACTTAAACTATAAAATTATATTAATAAACTGTGGGTCTTTAAAACACATTTACTTGATGCAAGAACATACCTAATTTATACACTATAACATGATTTTATTATTATCACACTTTGTACTTTTAAACAAAAATATACAATATAGTTTACAAACACATTTACAGAATGAAATGATGCAAATAAAAAAATTGCATACTACATAGAAACATGTCTACTGAGACATGTCATAGGTCCCACTGTCACAGTTAGATTCAAGAGAAATCAATACTATTGCTATCAGCCACAGAGATGACATTGTTGCTCCATACAGGAAGTACTCAGTGCAGCTCACTTAATCAGCCAATCAAAATACACTGACAAACTGACATCACAACACAGGGCATTATGGGCACTACCATTACCCCACTGATAAATTATTTAGTATAACAACCATATACATTTCCCAGCCACAAGAGTTAAATTGAAAACGTCTACATAAAGCAGCGTGGTATAGTCTTCTCTCAGTGTCTCTGTCACTCGACATCTTTAAATCTAGTCCTGTAGTTGTATCGATGTGTCTGCCATATGTTGCATGTATTCACTATTCACTCACTTTGTCTTCTAAATAAACAAACTTCTCCCCTCATATTCACAGGACATTAATTCCTCTGACTAGGACACAAACCACACCAATGCATTATTACATTATCACTTTATTACCACAATACACAATCAAGGTTTCTTCTCCAACAAGAATGTACAGTTGTCATGACAACAACCATTACAATGGTAACAATAAAAGATACTAGCGAAACAGCATGCCATGTTCTACAATCAAAAAATTAATACTATTTATAGCTGCAAAGTTAACGCGTCCCATTACCCTTTATGGGAAGGGGAAATCTTCCCAATTAAGTTGGGTGAAATATAACATTATGCGTCTTCCATAGAAATTACAAGTGTACGCATCAGCTGTTCTCTTTTACCAACTACTGTATCTGGGTCATCCCAAGGTCATGTACAAGTGTCATCCCAAGGTCAGGGATGTAGGTCATCACAAGGTCACATACAAGAGTGATATCGAGGTCACACATCAGCCAGTTCTAATGTGGAGGTCAACAATACTTTATATGCAGTTGTGTACATAGAATCCATCCATCTGACCGACCGACCGACCGTCCGTCCGTCCGTCCGTCCGTCCGTCCGTCCGTCCGTCCGTCCGTCCAGTCCAGTCCAGTCCAGTCCAGTCCAGTCCAGTCCAGTCCAGTCCAGTCCAGTCCAGTCCAGTCCAGTCCAGTCCAGTCCAGTCCAGTCCAGTCCAGTCCAGTCCAGTCCAGTCCAGTCCAGTCAACCAACCAACAGACTGACCAACAGAGAGATAAACAGACAGATTGTCTGACAGACCAACCAACAGACAGACTGACAGAGAGACAGACCAAAATAGTTTGGTATATCAGCTGCAGGAGTGTACTGGACCTCAGAAACAAGCTCAACAAGATTAAGACATCCAAGAAGTGATGAAACAGAAACATCACCAAATGGTTGACAAGAACACAGACCTTTTTGTACACAACTTTTGAAACTAACTCATCTTATTTCTCCATTTCCCCATCCATCATTTGTCTTCTTCAGCAACTGAATGATGTGACTTAGTTCTTATTCTGCCCACCAGATGGTGTGGCAAGCAGGCTGTCCCACATGTCGCTGAGTCACTTTCGTCTCAATCGTATTAGGACAGCCTGCTTGCCAGGCCATCTGTTGAGCAGAAGAAGAACTAAGTCACATAATTAAATTCTGATGATTGCAAAATGTTAAACTGAATAACTTTTATGTTTGAATGTAATGTTAACAACATAATTGGCAAGAACAGGAAAAAAACATTCTATGGGCTACAGCAATGCTAATGTCATTCATCAGACTAGAATCCACCAACACAGAACTGTTACACTGAAATCTCTATGCTGCGCTCCCTTATTACTGCCAAATGGACTGATCCAGGTGAGTCCACTAACCGAGGGGGTCAGTCATTCACACTGCTGCTATCCACCAGGATTTGGTTCTGATTATAATCACTGTAACCATGGTCAAACCAACCAGCATCATTATGAACAGATCGAAGGATTACAACCGACTCAGTCTGATTATAAATCTGAGTCCACCCAACACCGTTTTTACACTAAATTATGTACATAGCCACATCATAAGTAAAATATCTATTTAGCAATACCAGCCTGCCAGATAGCATTGTAGCAAAAAAGAAAAACAATAAAAATAAAAGTTAATAATACGAAAAAAGTGAATATCATATAGCCCAAAGACATACATTGTTATATATTAATAAACAATTGTACATCTGCTAAAGTTGAGCATTACATAACAAATTACTTGAGTCACTTGTAAAATGTTCTGTTTATAAAATGTAGAAACATTTATCAAAAATGTTGTCTAACAATAATATTATGCTATATTGTAGGGTCAACAAGGCTTCACAGATATCAATATACCTTATCTAAATTGTTATACAATAAACATTTAATATGTTCTATGTACCTAATATACACACACACACATATATATATATATATACATATATATATATATATATAATGTGACACAACATAAAAAGCATACAGTTTATATAAAACGTATACGGTGTTCATTCAATCACAAATTTAGGTGATTTCTTAATTATGTACAATCAATACATTACTGATTTATAGGTTACAACTGTACTTTAATGCACTAGTCACATAATTACAAACCATCCATCAACGACAAATAATTATTTTGTATTGAATTACCCCGTCTAATATATTCCTTTGAAATTGTTTCATCCCTAAACTGGCTCAGAATTACAGCCACATGGTAGTTACTATGCTTAGCTCAAGTTATCTGTATTAATTATTATTATTATCACAAACGAATTGTTCACAAATATTATAATATTATTACAATATATACAATCTTTCGTGTACATCACCTCTTTGTAAGTGTACATTTAACTGACATGTTTGTGTAGTATACACATATATAATTTGCAATATCAGTACTCAAAAAAGCATTAAGGAACACGATCCTAGACAGCCGACAACTGAAAGTCAAGTGGAACAATAAAGATATATTTTCAAAGGTCATGACATGTTTACAGCTGCTAAAACAAAACTGAAATTAATAAAAACTTAAATTAATCCAAATCATTTCCCTGCTATGATTACAAAGTGATCATACTTTGTACATTTTTACCAAAGGCTGCCACAGCATATGGAAACATGAAAAAGTACGTTACCTTTACAGTGATGTCACGAATACAATTTATTTTCTAAATCCCACCATGATTAACATTTTTACTAGATTAAAATCAAGTTTTTGAAAGCCACCGTTCTGCATATTGATACAGTTTCAACCAGATCACTACTTCATGTATGACATGCGTAACTCTGTGACAACAACCCTACAAAGATTGGGGTAGTTACCCCTTTGCGCCACATGATGGATATCCCACACCTTCACTGTTCTTTCCTCTAGGGTTCAAAAAGGATGATGCACATTAATTAACAGTCAATTCAATTTATACATTAGACAAAATCACACTTAGTGAAACAACAGGCAATTTGGAGAACAGCCAAATTGGAGAACAGTGAATATGTAGGTCATCACCATGGTTACAATGTGCGTTGCTAAGCAGCAGGTGCTGCCATGCTGTTAGTGGGTAGAACTGCTAATGACAATGATTCCAATCATAGGGCAGGAGGAAACAATGTCCTCCAAGGATTAGTTGGTGGGTAAATCATTTGTTCCTCAACCCGCAAACTCTCTCCAGTTCATTATTATATGTGCTTTCAATAACTGTACAGCCCGAGCTAAAATGTACATTTCAAAACGCACAATTACTAATTATATACTGTATATTTTACATATATCAATTTTCTGTGATTCTTTATACACACACATTATATATGTATATGTATATATATATATATATAATATATATAATGTATATATATATATTTTTTTTTTAAATAATAATTATAATCACAGGAAATCCCAAACAAATTGTAATGCATTATTTTTGTGGTTCTTAAACATAACATGGAATTTGCAACCGTGACTGTGTATATTATATATATTTAAGTAAAATCACAATGATCGCTATTAAAGCAAATCAAATGACTGAAATGCACTCCAATTGGTTTAATAGGTTGTCTTATGGTTTCACAAAAAAACAATATTAAAATAAAATTCTTACAAATAACCTAACATCTTGTAGTGGATACTAGGGAGGTTTGATCAAACACAAGTTAAGTCATAAATGAGGAGAGGGTAAAAAGAGGTCAGGAGAAATCTGACTAACAATTTGCATGATAAGGATTGTTCCAAGCAATATGTGAGGCAGGCAGGTTTAAAGTTGTCAGTCAGCGACTACTACAGGCAATATCATCAGATGAGTGAGTAGTGAGTAAGAAGTACATGCAAAAGTCAGTGTTAGTAGTTGTTTAAAGCAAGTGCAGTTGACTGAAAGTATCGCATCAATACAGCTGTATCAGCCAGGTTCAATATTAGGGTTGTGATGATACAGAACCCTCATGATACAATATATATCACGATACACGAGTCATGATACAATTGTATTGCAATACATTAGTCACAATACAACATGTATCACGACACATGAGTCATGATACAATATGTATCACAATATATGAATCATGATACAAGATGTATCGTAATACATGAGTCACGATATAATATGTATCACAATGTATTAGTCATGATATAATATGTATCACAACACACAAGTCACAATACAATATGTATCATGATACATAAGTCAAGATAGAAATGTATCACAATACATGAGTCATGATACAATATGTATCGCAATACATGAGTCACGATACAATATGTATCGCAAATACATGAATCACGATACAATATGTATCGCAATACTTCCTAAAATTAATTATGTTTGTTCTTATGGCTGTGTTCCGACGGAAAAAGTGCATTTTGGGTGTGGGCCATTACGTGTCATACTTCTAAACATTCTAGCCTCAGATTGGTACAATATGGTGCATTTTAAGGGTTTCAACATTCCCCCAATAGTTGGAGAAATAAGTTGATCAGCTTTTATTGACAACTTGAAAAATAAAAAAATCTTGTACAAACAATTTTATATGTTCACCCAAAGTGAACCGAAATGTAATTTAAACATATTCTGGCGATACACCACCGTGTTGTGTATCGATGTATCGAAGGCAGTGTATCATGACACATCAATGTGTTGATTAACCCTACCCCACAAAGTAACTATCACTGTACACTGACTTCTGCACGCGTCATTTTGTATTTCACACATACACAAAGCAAGTTTGCGAATACCAAAAGGGTATTTTAGCAGCAATACGTTCAGCTAAAACTCGCCCGCCACCAGTTATAACGCTTCATATCACATACAACTATATTTAAATTATTCAGCAGAAAATGTTCCTGTTTTATATCATGTCACAATTACAAACATCATGTCATCATTAAGACACCAGAGTGCAGCACTCGATGACCTTTGTTCACAAATATAAGACAGGAATTTATATATCATAGCAGAAGCTACATTGTTAATGTCTCTAAATCAGTGGTATTTAACCTTGTTGGTACGTCTCCCACTGAGCTAGCCAACAAGACCCCTTCAAATTTTTAATAGCAAAAACAAGAAAAGGACAATTAAGAAAGAACACAACATTATTTTATTCTCACAATTTTCCCTAGATATTTTGAGCAATTTATGACTACAATTATAACAGGAAATAGGAAAAAACAAAGATGAGTTATTTGTAAATGTATTGGAGTTGCTATCCCTACATTAATATCAAACACAAGACAAACAATACTTTGATGAATGTATCCTTGTAGAGACCCTCTCTATTAAGGTCACCCTAAGGACTGAACACAAGTGACTTGACTGGAGAAGACATTAACTGGACTAATTTCATATACTTTTCTGTTACAGAAATAATTTGGGACTGCCGCAGAGTGACCGTAATTGTGAGGTGACTGTATTACTGAGGTGACATCAAGTAAGGTTTGACTGTAATGGTTGAAACTGGTACATTGACGATATGTTTCTCAATGTTGGGATCAATAAAGTTGTATTGTATTGTATTGTATTATCATACCATCAATGAAATGCATTATAAAAGTCATGATGAATGAATTACTCAAATATCTCTAAATAAAAAATCGCATTACAGCCCGAAAATTAGCCAAGGTTAAATACTACAGTAACCGATTCTGTATTTGGGGTAAACTACGAAATGTGTACGAGAGAACCAATCCTGTCGTACATTTATGTCAAACTTCAACAGTCGACACTAAACTGGTGCACAAAAGCAATGCTAGCCTGAAGACATAATACTTAATCAAAACAACCATGAAAGCAACAAGAACCAACTGAACCAAGAAGACTAGGTCCCAACAAAGACTAGGTCCCAATAAAGACTAGGTCCTGCCTATCAGACACAGTCAACATAGCAACATGTAAAAAGCTGGAATAAAACCAAGAAAAAGCCAACAAACTGAGAGATTCTAAAACCAAACAAGTGGCAAGTAACATAGAAATATCACAAAAGATCACAGAATCAGTGTAATAAATAAATCATAAACTCATTTAAAGACTGTCCACTACAATATCCTCGCAAGCAGAATGGTACTCTCATGTTAACTATGGCCTATTTGGCAGCTATGGATTACAATTGTACTTGCAATTCTCTACATTTATGGCTAGAAAATACGCATAATTTTTATAATAGCACATTTACTAACAAGTGTTATATTAGCAAAATGGAACTTTTACTGTACAGTCAAATTACCTGACAAAATAAACTGTATGCCATATGTATGCCATGGCGCATGCATTACAGGAAGCCAATTTATTCAGATTGGATTATCTTGATGATATGTAAATGAAGCTTTTATCCACAAAACATGCTATGTCTGATTTGTGCCTGTTTCAGATCAATATTGTTTTCTATTGTTCACATTTTATAATAGACAGCAACTCTTATTTCATCAGTCAACAGCAGCAGGATTTACTTGATATTGGCAGGAGCATTTGGCAAATAAATCCTTCAAATGCAGAAGAGAGGGTTCCGGTTTAGGTTCGGATGCCTGTCTACATGTTCATTGAAGTACTGCCTAATGACAGTATAGATTTGGAGACTTAAAAATAATTAAATTATCAACTGGTTGAAAACATGCAATGCCCACAAATAATTTTAATAATAACTGTCTCGGATTGTCCACCAACCTTCCACACAAGTGTGACATGTCAGAGTAAAGTTGCTAACAAGTTGCACAATTGTAAAGTAAAGTTTTCTACCTTTTCTCATTCCACAGATCAAGAGCTTTAAAAGTATGTTTCGATTTATGGCCACCGTAGTGAAACAAGATCATCCTGACTCCCACTGCCTATTGTATTGGATTATGCGGGTTCATAAATACAAGTATTTTATCAGTTTTGGATTATTTGTAGAGGAAAATAAACAGGACACTGAAAGATGAGATTAGAAGCATTTCTACCAAAATCACAAAATTGATTGGACTTGACCTGGACAGCCGTTTTTGGTTGATGTGAAGAGTTGGACTTCGCAACTTAATACCGACTTCACTGCGGGCAGTCACAAATTATCTAAATGAATAGCAACCAACTAAAAATACAACTTCCCATGATATAAGTACTTTCACACCACTAGGGGCCCTATTGTCCATTTATTAAAAAAATTTTGAAAACAGAACACAACTTTCTTCTTCTGAACTGGCAAAATGGAACAGAAAACTGCATTAGTATTGGTAGAAAGCCTCCCTGTTTAGACGCTTAGCCGAGTGTTCTGGAAGGTTGAGAGGCTTACCTGTCTTAGCTATTGTCTTAGGAAACTGTTTTAATATAAAAGTAAGAGCAGGGTATGCTCTGTGTGAGAGCTGGTTGTGCTCTGAGTGAGAGCAGGGGTTATGCTGAGTGAGAGCAGGTTGTGCTCTGAGTGAAAGGAGATTGTGCTCTGAATTAGAGCAGGTTGTGCTCTGAGTGAGAGCAGGTTGTGCTCTGGGTGAGAGGAAGTTGTGCTCTGAATTAGAGCAGGTAGTGCTGTGTGTGAGAGCAGGTTGTGCTCTGAGTGAGAGCAGGTTGTGCTCTGTGTGGAAGCAGGCTGTACTCTGTGCGAGAGCAGGTTGTGCTCTTGAATGAGAGCAGGTTGTGCTCTGTGTGAGAGGAGGTTGAGCTCTGTGTGTGAGGAGGTTGTTCTCTATGTGAGAGGAGGTTGTGCTCTGTGTGAAAGGAGGTTGTGCTCTGTGTGAGAGCAGGTTGTGCTCTGTGTGAGAGGAGGTTGTGCTCTGTGTGAGAGCAGGTTGTACTCTGTGTGAGAGCAGGTTGTGCTCTGTGTGAGAGCAGGTTGTGCTCTGTGTGAGAGCAGGTTGTGCTCTGTGTGAGAGCAGGTTGTGCTCTGTGTGAAAGGAGGTTGTGCTCTGTATGAGAGCAGGTTGTGCTCTGTGTGAGAGGAGGTTGTGCTCTCTGTGAGAGGAGGTTGTGCTCTCTGTGAGAGGAGGTTGTGCTCTGTGTGAGAGCAGGTTGTGCTCTGTGTGAGAGCAGGTTGTGCTCTGTGTGAGAGGAGGTTGTGCTCTGTATGAGAGGAGGTTGTGCTCTGTGTGGGAGAAGGTTGTGCTCTCTGTGAGAGGAGGTTGTGCTCTATGTGAGAGGAGGTTGTGCTCTGTGTGAGAGGAGGTTGTGCTCTGTGTGTAAGGAGGTTGTGCTCTGTGTGAGAGCAGGTTGTGCTCTGTGTGAAAGGAGGTTGTGCTCTGTGTAAGAACACACCTGCTCCACCATCATCAAAACATGTCAACTTCCATCTGTAGAATAATCTACCAATTCTCCTAACACTGCAGTTTGTCCCCCTCCCACCAGTCACCCTGCCACCACTCACCCTGCCAACAGTACACACCTACATAAGCACCTCCCATGCACACCTCCTCTACAAAAACTAAACATACATATCACCCTGTCATTCTCCTTCATTCACCCTTGACCTGCCTAGTGCTTCCTTCTGGTGTTCACCCTATCACCTCTGTAGCTACCCTGTGTTCTTCCATCACTTCGAGCATCTGAGTATGAACAAAACCAATATCCCCTACATAATAATTAATGACATCAACTGATCAAAGGAGAAATTGTCAACTCAAGTTACATAATAAAGGGGTGTCTGAATAGTCAACATTCGGTGGTCAAAGAAGTCCATATCAGTACACGGTCCCCAAAATGGTCCTGCCAAATTGATATTCACACAATGAAGGTCCCCAGAAATATCCTGTTAATGCCAACACATGTTCCCTAACCGCAAAATATGACTACGTCAACAATCTGTCACATGACATTCACGTGACACAACTACCACACGACCACTTCTCAGTTCTGCCACCAGAAATATTGTGATTTATACAACGTGGACCTGAGTGGAGTCTGAAACACACAACTCTCTCTCTCTCTCAATTCCTAATTCCCCTTAGGGATGCTTCTATCACTGGCACAAACAAACAAACAAACCCTTCACAAAACGTTCAGTGTTTTACACAGTTTGTTACCACAACTGTTGTAACCAGTGTTACTATGGCAACGAGTCACCATAGCAACCATTCACTATGGCTGCCAGTTACCATATTACAAGTTTCATTTGTCACTGTATCTGTGATGATCGCAGGCAGATGTGAGAGTGCCACTGGCAAGTCACGGCCCACGATCTACCACCAACGTGTGTTGCATGGAATGTTCTCCCTCTGGAATTGGTTCCAAGTCAGAGTCACTACTTGATCGGGTCAAGGCCGTTGTCTCAAGAGACTCCAACACCTCCAGCAAATCGCCATCGTCATCGCGAACTAAACCATCCTCCTCTCCTGAAGAGCTTGACATGTCATCGGGGACAGCGAGGCAGGAATTACTGGTGGGGTTAGTGAGGTCTTCTGGGAGACCAAGACGATTGTAGAAGTCTATCACCTTGGTTGGACTCTGATCCTCCTCACCCCTTTCACTGCCACTGTATTCATTAGGGGGTGGTGGAGGGGGCGGTGGAGGGGGCAACTCATCATCACTCCCCATCACTGTGGTAGTGGCACTGTCAAAAACCTCCGCGTCTAAAATGGCTGCTGCATCTGGTAAATCGTCATCGCTATGGCAACCGCCTTCACTCTCTGAGGAGCTGAGTTCAACGGGAACTGGGATGGCCTGGAGCATGGTGACCGGAGGGATGCTGGGAGGAGCATTCTCCCTGCTCCGGTTGTAATGCGCCTCTGGAAAATGCATGCTCCCTGAAACAGGCACTGAAAATGGGTTCGCCTGGACGTGTGACCGCAAAATTTCAGAGACGTCGGGAAGGTCGGAGTCACTGGGGGCTTCTTCGGAGCTCTCAGAGGAGATTTCTGGGGGTGCGGGAAACTTTTCCAGCCCCCCCACGGGTACAGAATAGGGACGTGCTTTGGCAGATGCCGCAAGGATCTGGTGAGTCTCGTCAAAGTCCAGCCCGGCTGGGGACTCGACGTCACTCTCAGAGGACACATAGGGTGGGGCGGGGTAGAGAGTGCCCCCAGCCACGGGAACAGAGAAGGGTTTGGAAGACACGGCGGAGGCGAGAATGGATGACGCGTCTTGCATGTCAAATGAGCATGGCTGTTCGACATCGTCCTCCGATGAGATGTCATGTGACGTCAACGGAGGTGGTGGTGGTAAGTCTTCGCTGCTCGTGTCACTGTGGACCTCTTCACTGCCAGAGGAAGACAAGGAGTCAATGACCGCTTCCTTGAACATCTCCTCAATGGCGTTGCGGAACTCTCGTTGCTTGCGGGTGTCCTCCTCGGTGCTGCCTCCTGGTGGTGACATACTTGTCGTCGCTGCCGATCTCTCCACTGTAGTACCAGTGCTGCCATCTGGGATGTCGTTGTCACACAGTGGTTGCGATGGTTCAGGTTCTGGGATATTCGTGTCACCTTGGAGGTCAACATTGTCAGTGTCTGAGTTGACGTCAACATCAGACGGTCGACGCAGAATTATGGTGGGGACATCAAGGCCCTGCGTCGTGGTATGTCCTTCCTGCATCACAACCATCATTTTATTCTCCTTCTCAGATGTTTCTCGCAGCGTTGGTATCATGGTGACGTTGATACCAGTGACGCCATCTTCTGCATTCACATGGCATTCCTTTATCTCAGTTCCACATTTCCCAGAATCCTTTGTTTTGTTGACTTTATCAGTGTCAGTGTTGACATCCTTCTTACTGTCAACATGGTCACTATTCTTAACACTGTCAACAACCATCTTGTTGTCAACATCGTTCTTGTCAACATCCTTGTGGTTGTCAACATCATTAACATTGTCAACATCCTTAATGTTGTCATCAACTTTCTTATTGTCAACATCCTTAATATTGTCAACATATTTCTTATTGTCAACATCCTTAACATTGTCAACATCATTGATATTGTCAACATCCTTAACACTGTCAACACACTTAAGAGTGTCATCTTTTTCATTTTCAACACCAGCGAGTGTCGCCAGGCGTTCCCGTGACGCATCCATTGACGCACCTGATGTGTCACCAATAGAGCTGAAGTCTTCCTCCGATGCGTTTGGAGCCAGCAGTCGCGTCACCGGACTAGTTTCTCGTTGTTCCTTCAAAGACTTCACATCGTCACGGCAACCAGCCACAACGCGCTTTGGCCGCAGTGCAGCAAATCCTTCCCTCTCAACCGTCGGACTCATTGAGTCATCTTGACTGGAGAAACTTGTCTTCGGTGGAAGTTTACTGAAAATGACAAAGTCAAACGCCCGCTTCGTGCCACCAGGGGACTTGGGGGATTTGTTCGGAGACACAATAGGGGAGGTCAAACTAATGCGGATCTGGTTGAGCTGATGTTTGACCAGTTCCTTTGAAGGCAGCGGGGTTGACGTGTGCAGTGGTTGTCCTGCAGGGGGCAGCACCTTGAGTGAAGCAGGCGGGTGATTTGATTGGTTGACATGTCGGCGGTGAAGGATATACGGGATCTCCTCCTGCAGGTTTTCCCTCTCATCGAGGTTCGACCGCCATTCCTCAAAACTCTCACCCTTCTGCACGGTGTCGCCACCTGTGTGTGTGACAATGTCAATGTGACCTTCACCCTTTTGAGTTTTGTCCTTGACCTCTGTGGTTTTAGTCTCTGTCGACGACACTGTTTCTGGTTGCTTAGCAACAACACCAATTGTTTCATTAGATGTACATGACTGAACTGTGGGAACAGATTCACTCTTCCCATCCTCCTTATCTCCCTTTCCCAATTCTTCCCCCTGCCTTTCAATATGTACGTGAGATTCCCGTTCCCCCACCCCCTCTTTCTCCACCCCCTCCTCCCTACCCTCCTGTGTACCCCGCACTAATTCCCTCTCCTGTTCTAGGGTATCAAGGAGTTCCTCATAATTAACCAGGGAAGAGGGATTAGGACAAGGGTTATCAACAACTTTGTCTGTGTCGCAATTTAACGAGTCATGTGACCCGGTCAGGTGATAGGAATCATGGGACAAATTGTCATCATTGTCATTTGCATTCTGACTGGCTGACAGAGTATGTTGCTTATCGCCGCCATTGCCACCAGGGGCAATGGCGGCAACACTAGTATTATTGTCATTCATGGGCGCGCCATCATAACTTAGCTGATAGTAAGAATAATTGAACTCATCGTGAGAAGTGGCTCCACCTTGTGGCTTCTCTTCTCTGTTCACTGATGGAGGTGGAGTCTTCCGCTCAATACTTCGGTGATTCGTGATGGCATCAGACGATTGGCTGTGAGCTACGGGCTGGCTGTCAATGTCGTCGTAAGGCATAGGGTCAAGGTTGTCGCGGTCGACGGTCTCCCTAGATTGCCCCATGTCGAGGGTGCGTGACCCACTAGACGTGCTGTTGTTTATTCCGAAGTGGATGTCGCGGGAGTTCAACGTGCCTGTCTTGGGCGTGGCTCCGGCGCTTCGCGTTACCGTTGAGACGGTGCGCATACTCACCGATCTGGCAACAGAGAGAATGATCGCTCACAACAACTTTATACATTCTATATACAGTCGGACCTTGCTTTATGGTCACCTTGGCAATACAGCCACCTCGCAATTAAGGTCACCCAAGTATAGCCCTAAATTATTCTGTAACGGCAAAGTGTATAGGAGATTAGTATCACTAATAAGGTCACCTTGCTACACAGGTCAATTTTGCCGTCTCAAGGGTCTCCTTAACAGTGAAGATCTGTTGTATTTTGTATTATAATTTGTTTACAACTGTTAAAGTCAACTCGCTTCAGTGTTTCTGCCACCATCAGTTATTTTCTTCTGCAACTGAATTGTCGCACTAGTTCTTCCACTGCTCACCAGATGGTGCTGCATCTAGGTTCCCAGAATTCAATGTCGGACTTTTTTGGTTACTGGAATACTGAAGTTAGTTAACTTGAATAATTGTGTTTAAAAGACAACTTTCATTCATTATTCTCACAAGCTGATGAATTTGTTCACCTGTACCGTTTCTGCTGCACATAATTATAACTCTATATTTATGTCAGTGAAAGATAGGTTTAGATAATGCTTACGAGACATTTATATATCTAATATGCAGGTATTCTTATTCTACTCGTGCAAGTATCATCTGCAACTGACTCAAATGACAGAAGATATCATGTCACTGTCAATGTTTTAAACCCAAAGTTGCCTGTTATCTAGACTACTGTAGCTGCGTCATAAGTGTGTCAGGATCTACAGTTAATGAGAAGCCAATTGAAGAACCAAGTTCATCAGATTATTTCACTTTCACTTTCACAAAATTTCTATGTTTTTTACATTTTCTCACAACAAAATATTCTCCTCAATAAACATCCGTAAATAACAATTTGCATCATAAAATTGTTTCAGCTCCTGTAACATTTTATGTAAAATATTGTCAAAAACCACTGATATGTTATAAGCAAAACATGAAAAAATATGAAAATTTTATTTTACAAATTTGAAATATTTGGGAAAGTTAAAATATTCCATGAACTTCATACAAACGTTCTCCTGATATTATATATACAACCATTCGCAGTGCAAATATAACGGTGCAAATATTACCACAACCATACATGACAAGTGCAACTTAACTAACGATTCCTCCGCAATTCATACAGCCCAAATTGAATCAGGTAATTCATGTTGATTTACGTAGTGTGTGATAGTTCATTTCACAGTTGATATAATCATTAAGTTCACACTTATTGTAAATCTACCACAGGAAATGATTTTCACTTTCCCTTCAGATAACTTGTAGACGTGTGACTACCACAAAGTAATAGGCTATAGCAGTGGTGAAGTGACCAAGGGTTAATTTATTTACACCCTTGGGTCACTTAAACACCAGATAAAAATACTAATCAACTCCAGACTTTTGTTAACAAATTGTGACTGAAATCTGCCAATTGAATAATTGAATAGCTTGTCCAATTATTTCATCAGAATTAAATTATAAATTTGTACAAACAGGCTAACATATCAAAGTGGGTACTATAAACGTTTGAGGTTTCATAAATTATTCAAAAAAGTTGAGCGAGAAATGGAATTGCAGAGGATCCTGTTTACAAATGAATGAAACAGAGTGACATTATGACACAGTGACAGTATGACACAGTGACATTATGACAGTGACAATATGACACAGTGACAGTATGACACATTGACAGTATGACACAGTGACAATATGACACAGTTACAGTATGACAGTGACAGTATGACACAGTGACAGTATGACGCAGTGACAGTATGACGCAGTGACCGTATGACGCAGTGACAGTATGACGCAGTGACAGTATGACACAGTGATAGTATGACACATTGACAGTATGACACAGTGACAGTATGACACAGTGTGTTTATACATATCACTCGTCTAAATATAGGTCACTGTGTTTATACATGTCGCTCGTCTAAATATAGGTCACTGTGTTTATACATGTCGCTCGTCTATATATAGGTCACTGTGTTTATACATGTCGCTCGTCTAAATATGCACACATAATTTCGCTGTGCATTGTCATGTGACATTGTCATGTGACATTGTCAATCAATCAATGGGAGCCGAAATAGCACATATAAACATGCCTATTAAAGCAGAGAATAGATACTGGCAGTTTGACAAGATTCCCAACAACCAAATGTAAACCAGTTTAAGTCTAGAGAGAACAAGAAGCAGACAGACTCCACACCCGTGGTTTAAGTGGATCGTGTTGTAGGTTCATCTTAAAACTGGCAAATTTGTGGTGAAGATTTACCGGCAAATATCAAAAGTTGCTAATGTTGGCAATTTCCTTGTTTAAACACAAGTTTGAGTAACAACAATACTTTGGTTTGCTGCAGAATCATTTCAAAAGTCATATTCAGTCATATTAGCCAATCAGGTTAACGGCTTTCATTTGAGAGAGTGACATGGTGGTTTTTTAAATAGTTGTTACAATCGTGATTGTAATGTGCCAACAGTAGTAACTATTTACAATGCTAAACACAAATCCACTAAGACCGTGGGAATTAAAAGAAAATGTCCAAAACACCAACTGAAAACTGGGCTAATATGGAAAGGCTGCTTACTTTCTACAAATCCACACAGGGTGATTGGTGACGAACAAAGAACACATATATCATTATAATTACATAATCATTGCGACATGGTGCAAAACAGCATGAAGGGCAGAAAACTAGTGATTAAAAATAACTATTTTAACTAATAATATAATTCACTATTTTAATTTAAATAAGTACACTTGATCGGAACAGGAATGCTACTGGTCAATTTGCCAATAAGAAATTTTACATGGATTTTGTTTGGCTTCATATAAATTTCAAATCAAAAATGCAGATTTAAATCAAAGAATAATATGTTCGAGAACTATAGTGATGTCTTCAGTTTTACTGATGTCGAACATTCTTGGGAAGTTGTCTACTGTCGGAAAGATGTTAATTCTAGGAAATTATCTCTGGGTAGATTATTACAAAGTTCTATGTTAAAATATCACCATGGTGACAACAGGTAATTAGACTCAGAGCATGCATGCCCGCACGCACACACACATGCATGCACTCACACACACACGGACACATGCACACACTCAGGTGCACGCACACATGCATGCACACATGCACGCACTCACACACACGCACACATGCATGCACTCACACGCACGCACACATGCATGCACTCACACCTACGCACACATCCATGCATGCATATGCACGCCCACATGCATGCACTCACACGCACGCACACATGCATAGACTCACACGCACACACACATGCATGCACTCACATGCACGCACACATACACATCTACATTTGCTCACCATCAAAATTACCCACTAATGTAAATAAATAACATAAATATCCACATAAACCAGCATAAAAAGGTCACCAGAGAGGTCACAATCTGACCTTTGACCTACCTCTCAAATGGAGGTCGTTTGACGTAGTTGTCCCGGACATATTCCACCAGTTGTTTCTGTGTTCGGCCGCTGTATCTATAAAATAACAAGATAATGTATATTATTAAAATTAGTAATTGTTATTATGTAGTGGCCTTGTTACACTTTGTATCATTGTAATATTACACTTTGTAAAATCCTTGTAAGATTACACTTTGTAGTATAATTGTAATACTACACACTGTAGTAGCCTTGTAATGTCACACATTGTTGTAGCCTTGTGATATTACACTGTGTAGTATACTGATATTGATACACTTTGTAGTAGTATTGTAATGTTACACTATGCAGTAGCCTTATAATTATTAAAAGTATTATTAAGAATACATTGAAAATACACTGCCAACAAAATTCTGTCTAATTAGCCTGAAATTTGATCATTGCACCAATGAAACTTTCAAATAGTAATCACCCACTATTGGCGTTATTATGGTGGCAGGTGAGGCTAACAGCAAGTTCCTGGAATTGCCCTTTGATGCCAAGCACAGCGTTTGGAAGTAGAACCCCTGTCTGACCACCAACTTAAACTAGGTCCCACAAATGACCATTGACTTAGAGGGACTGAACAATGACCAGTGACTTGACATGAGCAGGACTGGGTTCAATTACAAAAGATGAAATAAATAACAATTACACCTCTAAGTTTTCAATTACAATTACAGATGCATTAATGGGACTTACCAAAAAGTACAATGTCCACTAACCTAATGTAGGACCCTACAATGACCAGTGACTTAAAGTAGGACCATAGAATGAAAACAGACTTAATTTGAGACCCTAAAATTGCCACTGATTAATGTAGGACCCTAGAGAAACCACTGACTTAAAGTGGGACCCTTGAATGACCACTGACTTAACATGGTACCCTAGAATGACCAGTCTTAAAATGAGACTGTAGAATGACAACATACTTAAAGTAGGATCCTTAAATGACCACCAACTTAAAGTAGGACACTAGAATGACCAGTGACTTAAAGTAGGACCCTAGAATGACCAGTGACTTAAAGTATGATCCTAGAATGACCAGTGACTTGAAGTAGAACCCTAGAATGACACCAGACTCAAAGTAGGACCCTAGAATGATCAGTGACTTAAAGTAGGACCCTAAAATGACACCAGACTCAAAATAGAACTGTAGAATTACCGGTGACTTGAAATAGGACCCTATAATGATGATGACTGACCTAAAGGACGACCCCCGACTGACCTGAAGGACGACTCCCAACTGACCTGAAGGACAACCCCCGACAGACCTGAAGGACGACCCCTGACTGACCTGAAGGACAACCCCCGACAGACCTGGAGGATGACCCCCGACTGACCTGAAGGACGACCCCCGACTGACCTGAAGGACAACCCCCGACAGACCTGAAGGACGACCCCCGGACTGACCTGAAGGACAACCCCCGACAGACCTGAAGGACGACCCCTGACTGACCTGAAGGACAACCCCCGACAGACCTGAAGGACGACCCCCGGACTGACCTGAAGGACGACCCCCGACTGACAACTCTGGTCTTGTGGCGTGGAGTCTTCTTGATGGCGTGACATCGGAAGAAGGCATGGTGCTCGATACACTTCTTCCAGAAGTTCTTACACTCGTCGCGCGTGTCAAAGTAGAACTCCACTGTGTCCTTGTAGTAACCCTGTAAAAATACACCTTGTAGTAGCCATGTAATGTTACACTACAGGGTTTTAATTTGCATGCTATGGCTGGCCAATGGTGACCAAATATTGTTTTGGCGACAATTTTTTCAATAATGGGGCCAGCAGGCGAGTATAAAGATTGGCTAAATCTATAAATAATGCCTGTCCAGTTGCCCTGACCACTGTGTCAGTGGCAAAGAAAATCATCATTCACTTGTTACAATTTATCAATAAATGTTGATAACACACACTAAAAGTACCAACACTCAAGCAAGGAAGTTACCACTGCTGTAGGGTGATAATGGTCTAATTTTAGTGATAAGGGGCCACCAGTCTAGGCAGAGAATGTCATCATTCACTTGAAACAATTTAACATTACAAAGTCACCAAGTCAGTGTGAATAAGTTACCAATTAATCAGTAACTGCCTGAATGTAGGGGTATTCCCAGGGTATGTGACTGGGCTGGCATGTCTACTTCTGAGAAGGGGTGGATTGGCCACAATGTGGACAGGGGGGTGGGGAGCGACGGCAGGGGGAAGGTCTTATTATGTTTTTGTCAAGTAAGCAACCCTGCATTGATGTTTTCCATGACTGCTTCAGCCTCTGAGGATCATGGAAAGTCTCTACATTATAATACAGCATCCACTCGGTATTATGATTTCTTTAAAGCTGAGCCACATTTTTTACAGTAATACAGATAGTTAACAGACTTATCAGTTGATATTACTACAGTCTGGTACAGGTGTGTTAGATGGCCACCATGCAGTAAAACTTATATTTCCAGTAAGGATGATTAAGAATATTAGATAATGGTTCATGTGAAAATGTATTGGAAAACAGATTCTCACTTATAAACCACTAAAGTCTTCAGCAGCCATTTTGGGTGCCAAGTGTAATTATAGAAACACTTCTTTATTCAGTAAATCACTGTTAATTTGTGTGGATATTTATCTACAAGTTACACAAAAAACACTTGTTAAGTAAAACTGTGAATTTTGGGAGAGATCTGTATTGTATTGGTCATGATGAGACCTAAAGTTAGGTAGCATCATTGACATACAGTGCCCCATTCAAAGCATTGTTCTACTGTGCTGTAGATTGGCATTACAAATAAATTAATAAAATGTATTTTTAAATAATAATGTGCAAAATATGCAATTATTATTACTAAATAAAATCAACAAATTAGTGTCTTTAAAAATGAAAAATACCTGTGTACAAACTATTGCGAATAGCAATAACAATAGTGATAATTTAAATAAGATATCTATATATATATGTTTCATAATCACTGCACAAAAACAGCTATTCCCACCAGCTGGCCCCTAAAGTTTTTCGTTGGCCCCTAAATTTGAGAGTACCTGCACTGTGTAGCAGCTCTGTAATATTACACTATGCAGTAGACTTGTAATATTACACGTTGTAGTAGTCTTGTAATATTACACAGTAGTAACCCTGTAACATTACACATAGTAACCTGTAATATTACACCTTGCAGTACCATGTACTGTTACACCTTGCATTAGCCCTGGAATATTACACCTTGTAATGTTACACCGTGTAGTATACTGATAACTTTACACTTTCTAGTATCATTATAATGTTACACTATGTAGTAGCCTTGTTACACTTTTAATAACATTGTAATATTACAATTTGTAGTATACTGGTAATGTTATACTTTGTAGTAGCATTGTAATGTTTCACTTTGTAGTAGCCCTCTATTATTAAATTTTGTAATACCATGTAATATTTAACCCTGTAATGTTACATTTTGTAGTAGCCTTGTTACACTTTCCAGTTGCATTGTAATATTACTTTGTAGTAGCTTTGTAATATACTTTGTAGTAATCTTGTAATGTTACACATTGTAGTAGCCTTGTAATGTTACACTTTTTTATTAGCCTTTTAATATTATACATTCTAGTCAAAATTCTCCTTAGGAGTGAAATATTTATGAAATACTGATGGAAGAAACTTCCGATAGTTATAAAACACAAATTATCATAAATATTCATACACACCAACAAATTAAGTTTAGCTTTTTTTACAATATTCTAACTCTAAATTCCTCGGACCAGAATTATTAAATGTGACTTCTGGTCGAATCTCACAATACAATACACCTCTCTTTATGATCACCTCTCTAATACAGCCATCTTGTAATTATGTCGCCCACGACTCACCCTCGAAGACCCCCAAATTATTTCCATAAAAATTAAGTACAGAAAATTAGTCCCACTAAAAATACCATCTCGCATTCTTTTTCTGGTCACTTTCGTCCAGTCCCAAAATGTGGTCAGCCTTAATAGTGAGGCTCAACTGTGCTGCCATTTGCCATACTAATAACAAATCCCAATACCTAGGGAATCAAGAGTTTTTCATAATCTATCACAAGATAGGCCAAACCGACCAATGATGAATTATTTAATCAGTTTATGGGCAGCCATTCTAAGAAGTTTGTTTGTTACATGGCAGTACTAGAGGAACCGATCGATTGCGGTTGACATAAGCATACAACATATTTGACGAAAACATACGTCTTCGCATAATGCGAGGTTTCCAAACACACCATCAGCATAGCATTTTGGAATTATGTCAAAGGCGTCTTTTTCATGAAACCAAAAGGTGAAATGGATAATCGTATTTCAATCAATTTTTTTATATAATCAGAACAATCACCGATCACATGACTGAAATGGACTAATTGATTGGAAGCATGAAGCAACTGACCATTGACAAAATTCATCTTTGTGTGCCACGGAGCTAATGATTACATCCGTGTCAGTACCCCCTGGCAGATCACCTTGCGAAACTCTGAAGATAAGCTGCGCCAATAATATCGCTTGCCGGGAAGTTCCGGTGGTCTTCAATTCAGCCACACGCTGGTCGAGGTACATTCAATGTTTGGGAAGTAGATGTACTTATTTGAATACACACTACTGCTCGGCGGCTCATGAGAATGGTCGAACGGGTAGTTATATTGAGATTCCAAGAAGTCGAGGGCTTCGTCTTGGAATTGGAACATGGGTTGGATGGGTGTCTGCACTGTTCTCAAGGACGGGTGAAGTCAATCACGAGTTTTATTTAGCTAACTTGCATAAAATGTGTAGGAGATTTGCCAGGGGTAGTGTATGTAATCACAGCCCTGGCTGGCCTACTCTACAATGCACCACTTACGTATCCCTCAGGGTGCAGCTTGATGAGGTATTTCTTCCGTTTGAAACTCAGCTTGCGAATCTTTGCCCAGGAGAACGTGTTGATCTTTGTGTAGTTCTGGAAGACAAGGACGCCCATGTGTGCCACGGCGAGATGCAGCGACACGCCGTCATGGTCCTGGCGACAGAGGTCAGGCAAGGTCAACACAAGGTCACCTCAAGGTCAAACGATGGACGTGGTTACAGAGAGATATGTAAAGGTATACAGATGGACTGTGACACCTTTTTCATATGTGTAGCTCACAGATAATTATCTTCAGTGTGCTTTATAGTAAATGTGCAAATAAAGAAGGCAATTAATACAAAATACGCACGTAGTTGTAAGCATGGTCTCACATAGTGGGCTTTTTACGTAATGGCTTAAACGAGTGTATACTTTTATTAAAATAAAAAAGAAATGGACACATAACAAAAGAATGTACAGCCTTGTTATAATATTGAATGGCTGAGCTACGTTTGCTATTTTGCCAAACTTCAACTAGGCCTAATCAAAAATAATTAAACAGTTTTCTTATTATTTCATAACTAAATAACAAATTTGTAAAACCAAGTTAACATATAAGTAATTTTTATGATTGTGAAATGAGACAAATGAAAAAATCAATAAATACAGAAGACTTTACTGTTAGCAGTCTTTAAGTGTGTTGGAGGACCTGACTGGTTATATGACCATGTCAACACTCACCTTCGCAGGATGCATGCGTATGCCGTACAGCTCCACCTTACGTGCCGTGTCAAGTAGGTTAAAGTCTGCTTCTGACGGAGTCTGACCTCTACAATCAACCAATCGCAAGTCAACATTATGACCTCTGTAATCAATCAATCACAGTTCAACATTCTGACCTCTCCAATAAACCAATCACAGTTCAACATTCTGACCTCTGCAATCAACCAATCACAGTTCAACATTCTGCCCTCTCTAATAAACCAATCACAGTTCAACATTCTGACCTCTACAATCAACCAATCAAAGCTCAAATTCCTACCCTCTAAAATCAACCAATCATAGTTCAACATTCTAACTTCCACATTCAACCAATCACAGTTCAACATTCTGACCTCTGCAATCAACCAATCACAGTTCAACATTCTGACCCCTGAAAATAACCAATCACAGGGAAATATTTACATTAACTCAGATTTTCTGATAATCTAGATGCATGATGTTCTAGATGACGGTGGTGTCCCTATCCATGGTCTCACCTGTGTTCTATATGGTGCTCCATGATCTCACCTGTGTTCTATGTGGTGCTCCATGATCTCACCTGTGTTCTATGTGGTGCTCCATGATCTCACCTGTGTTCTATGTGGTGCTCCATGATCTCACCTGTGTTCTATGTGGTGTCCATGATCTCACCTGTGTTCTATGTGGTGCTCCATGGTCTCACCTGTGTTCTATGTGGTGCTCCATGGTCTCACCTGTGTTCTATGTGGTGCTCCATGATCTCACCTGTGTTCTATGTGGTGCTCCATGATCTCACCTGTGTTCTATGTGGTGCTCCATGATCTCACCTGTGTTCTATGTGGTGCTCCATGATCTCACCTGTGTTCTATGTGGTGCTCCATGATCTTCATCTCCAGTTCATCCACCTGTCCAGGTAGAAGGCGGACGTCAGACAGGTAGGCGTGGCCGTCGCATTGCTCCTCCGAGTAATCTCCAAACTCCGCTACAACAACCAGCACATGAAGGTCAAGGTCAGTACTTACAACCAGCACATGAAGGTCAATGCCAGTACTTACAATCAGCACATTAAGGTCAAGGTCAGAACTCACAACCAGCACATGAAGGTCAAGGCCAGTACTTACAATCAGCACATGAAGGTCAATGCCAGTATTTACAACCAGCACATTAAGGTCAAGGTCAGTTCTTACAACCAGCACAAGAAGGTCAAGGCCAGTACCTACAACCAGCACATGGAAGTCAAGGCAAGTTCCTACAACCAGCACATGGAGGTCAAGGCAAGTTCCTACAACCAGCACAAAAGGTCAAGGCCAGTTCTTACAACCAGCACATAAAGGTCAAGGCCAGTTCTTACAACCAGCACAAAAGGTCAAGATCAGTTCTTACAACCAGCACAAAAGGACAAGGTCAGTTCTTACAATGAGCACAAAAGGTCAAGATCAGTTCTTACAACCAGCACCTAAAGGTCAATGTCAGTTCTTAACACAGCATGGTATCGAGTCTTAAGAGAGCTCATAGCATTTTAAACTTCACCCCTGGCAGATCTGTTCATTCAAACACTTATCTGAGAAGTATTCAGCCATGATGCAATTATTGTACGAAGATTATTTGCATACAAATATCCACCTCTTTCTATAGCTAAATGTTCATTCATACCACTGAATGAACTTGATCAAAACAGAGTGAACCAGACTGCATAAGCTTGCACCATTTAGCACCTGCCCCATAAGAACTGTGCAACAGGTAATGGCACCATTTAGCACCTGCCCCATAAGAACTGTGCAACAGGTAATGGCACCATTTAGCACCTGCCCCATAAGAACTGTGCAACAGGTAATGGCACCATTTAGCACCTGCCCCATAAGAACTGTGCAACAGGTAATGGCACCATTTAGCACCTGCCCCATAAGAACTGTGCAACAGGTAATGGCACCATTTAGCACCTGCCCCATAAGGACTGTGCAACAGGTAATGGCACCATTTAGCACCTGCCCCATAAGAACTGTGCAACAGGTAATGGCACCATTTAGCACCTGCCCCATAAGGACTGTGCAACAGGTAATGGCACCATTTAGCACCTGCCCCATAAGGACTGTGCAACAGGTAATGGCACCATTTAGCACCTGCCCCATAAGAACTGTGCAACAGGTAATGGCACCATTTAGCACCTGCCCCATAAGAACTGTGCAACAGGTAATGTGTAATCTGTAAAAAGAATTAATTGTCAGTGAGAAGACCTGCTTGACTCTACTCAGAGATTTTTAAATGTTGAAAATATCATACTTATATGCTAAAAACTTGATACATGCTTGCATGAGACCTGTCTGCCTGTTTTCAAGACTGATAAGACCGGTGGAATTCAGAGGGGCCAGCTGGTCACTAAATTAACTAATAGTTCAAAGTCTAGGGGCCTATATTAATGATTATCATTGGCACAATTGGTAGTGAAACAAATCAAAATGGATGAGTATTAATTAAATAAATGGCTCAAATGACACTGATTTGTCACTGACGAAACTAAACTGGCCAATAATGGCTGTGACTGACGTGAATGACGTCCACACCAGCCATTCACGGGCTAAAAGACAGTTTGGATTAATTCAACACTGGCAACAAATTATACATGGTTAAGGGCCTGATATGCATGTGCGCGTGCATGCATGTTGATATCTTACCTTGCACTACGTAGGATGCGAGCAGAATCGCCGTGTGTTCCTGACACGGCATGGCACCAGTCGCCAAGTCACGCTTGATCTGCATCGCATACAGATACCTGGGGAGACACTAGTCATTAGTGACACACGTACAGATATCTGGGGAGACACTGGTCATTAGTGACACCCATAGATACCTGGGGAGACACTGGTCATTAGTGACACACATGCAGATACCTGGGGAGACACTAGTCATTAGTGATACACATACAGATACCTGGGGAGAACTAGTCATTAGTGACACGTATACAGATACCTGGGGAGACACTGGTCATTAGTGACACCCATAGATACCTGGGGAGACACTAGTCATTAATGACACACATACAGATACCCGGGAAGACACTGGTCATTAGTGACACACATACAGATACGTGGGGAGACACTGGTCATTAATGACACATACAGATACCTGGTGAGACACTAGTCATTAGTGACACACATACAGATACCTGGTGAGACCCTGGTCATAAGTGATACACAAACAGATACCTGGGGAGACACTGGTCATTAGTGACACACATACAGATACCTGGGGAGACACTGGTCATTAGTGACACACATACAGATACCTGGGGAGACAGCAGTCATTAGTGACACATATACCTGGGGAGACTAGTCATTAGTGACACCCATAGATACCTGGGGAGACACTGGTCATTAGTGACACACATGCAGATACCTGGGGAGACACTAGTCATTAGTGACACACATACAGATACCTGGGGAGACACTAGTCATTAGTGATACACATACAGATACCTGGGGAGACACTAGTCATTAGTGACACACATACAGATACCTGTGGAGACACTAGTCATCAGTGATACACATACAGATACCTGGGGAGACACTAGTCATTAGTGACACATATACAGATACCCGGGGAGACACTGGTCATTGGTGACACTCATAGATACCTGGGGAGACACTGGTCATTAGTGACACACATGCAGATACCTGGGGAGACACTGGTCATTAGTGACACACATACAGATACGTGGGGAGACACTGGTCATTAGTGACACATATACAGATACCTGGGGAGACACTAGTCATTAGTGACACATACAGATACGTGGGGAGACACTGGTCATTAGTGACACATATACAGATACCTGGGGAGACATTAGTCATTAGTGACACACACACCAGGACACTCACAAGTAGGACAGAAACAGGAACAGGAAATATATATTTGTCCCAAATACAATACCAAAAACAATTGTCCCATTACAATAAGCAAAAAACATACCTGCAATTGAATCGACATTCTGTCATATTAGGGACGGGAGACTACTAGTAAGATTAATTATAGTTGCTGTCATAAGAGCCACCCTATGATTTAATTTCAACAATAATTTAACTTACATAAAAGAAATTACTAGTATAATTAGTGCATCATCGCTACAAGAAAAATGTATATATGCATGTATATTACATACATACTAAATATACAAACAGTTGGTTTTAAATTAAGTAATTTAAGATAAAGGGTAAATCAATCATGCATTGGACACTTGCTACTGGTAGCTAGTGTTGGCAACTGGTAACATTTCCATGATCGATCATGTCACTGTATGATAAGATAAATCCCAATATGAAGTTATAGCAAACACAATTGACAACAGTCGACTGATGTCGCAACTGAAATGGATGTACACAATTTGCGATTGAACAACAATAACTGACATATATATAATGGGCATGCTGTTTTGAGATAGATATCGTTTCCATAACACAGACGTCAAGGTGTTTCTGAAGTGGAACTGACAAGTACAAGGTTTTATTCGTCATCATTCGACAAAATGAAAGTGAAACATGTGTGCACGTTTCCAGCGCTGACCGCCATTATCACTGCCCCACGGTTATCTTACTCATATCTTACATGTGTCCAGCACTGACCGCCATTATCACTGTCCCCCGGTTATCTTACTCATATCTTACATGTGTCCAGCACTGACCGCCATTATCACTGCCCCACGGTTATCTTACTCATATCTTACATGTGTCCAGCACTGACCGCCATTATCATTGCCCCCCCCCGGTTATCTTACTCATATCTTACATGTGTCCAGCGCTGACCGCCATTATCACTGCCCCCCGGTTATCTTACTCATATCTTACATGTGTCCAGCACTGACCGCCATTATCACTGCCCCAAGGTTATCTTACTCATATCTTACATGTGTCCAGCACTGACCGCCATTATCACTGTCCCCCGGTTATCTTACTCATATCTTACATGTGTCCAGCACTGACCGCCATTATCACTGCCCCACGGTTATCTTACTCATATCTTACATGTGTCCAGCACTGACCGCCATTATCACTGCCCCCCGGTTATCTTACTCATATCTTACATGTGTCCAGCACTGACCGCCATTATCACTGCCCCAAGGTTATCTTACTCATATCTTACATGTGTCCAGCACTGACCGCCATTATCACTGTCCCCCGGTTATCTTACTCATATCTTACATGTGTCCAGCACTGACCGCCATTATCACTGCCCCACGGTTATCTTACTCATATCTTACATGTGTCCAGCACTGACCGCCATTATCACTGCCCCATGGTTATCTTACTCATATCTTAATACGAGAGTGTTAACTGTTGATGGCGCACTGTCCACTCAGAGTATTTATCAACAGTTCTCAAACATGACAGTTCTGTTGTGATTGAAGTGAAAATAGTTCCGTCACCTTGTGTATTCCTCCTCCAGGAGCCCGGGATCTGGGGTGTAGAATTTGATGAGTAATTTCAGATTTGGGTCATTGGGTGACAGCTGCTTGATGATTGGCTTCTCAGGGTCCAACCAGCACTGCAGTGGGAGAGAGAAGATGTTACACAGCCAAACATACAACTGTAATCTAGCTAGAGTATGTGTGTACGAATGGATGGTCATAGTACATGGCAAGAGTAAGCACTGGGACAAAGTGGTGCCACTGTTGTATGCAACTGACTGGCTCATATCACTCCACTATGTGGCGCCACTGCTTTATCCAATTCCTTGGTACCAGTGTAAGATGGCTGCACACGTTGGGCCAGATACGTTGCGCTCACTGGCATTTTGGACAAACTGAAGTGACTATAACAACTCAATACAGCAGTGATCTGATTCTAGATGGTAACACAGACACACACATATAACATCACACCACATGCACGCATCCACACGCACGACACACACGCAGACACAGACACACACATATAACACCACACCACATGCACGCATCCACACGCACGACACACACGCACACACAGACACACACATACAACACCACACCACACGCACACATCCACACGCACGACACACACGCAGACACAGACACACACATATAACACCACACCACATGCACGCATCCACACGCACGACACACACGCACACACAGACACACACATACAACACCACACCACATGCACGCATCCACACGCACGACACACACGCACACACAGACACACACATATAACACCACACCACACGCACACATCCACACGCACGACACACACGCACACACAGACACACACATACAACACCACACCACATGCACGCATCCACACGCACGACACACACGCACACACAGACACACACATATAACACCACACCACATGCACGCATCCACACGCACGACACACACGCACACACAGACACACACATATAACACCACACCACACATCCACACGCACGACACACACGCACACACAGACACACACATATAACACCACACCACATGCACGCATCCACACGCACGACACACACGCACACACAGACACACACATATAACACCACACCACACGCACACATCCACACGCACGACACACACGCACACACAGACACACACATATAACACCACACCACACGCACACATCCACACGCACGACACACACGCACACACAGACACACACATATAACACCACACCACACGCACACATCCACACGCACGACACACACGCACACACGCACACACAGACACACACATATAACACCACACCACACGCACACATCCACACGCACGACACACACGCACACACAGACACACACATATAACACCACACCACATGCACACATCCACACGCACGACACACACGCACACACAGACACACACATATAACACCACACCACACGCACACATCCACACGCACGACACACACGCAGACACAGACACACACATATAACATCACACCACATGCACGCATCCACACGCACGACACACACGCACACACAGACACACACATATAACACCACACCACACGCACACATCCACACGCACGACACACACGCACACACAGACACACACATATAACACCACACCACACGCACACATCCACACGCACGACACACACGCACACACAGACACACACATATAACATCACACCACACGCACGCATCCACACGCACGACACACACGCAGACACAGACACACACATATAACATCACACCACATGCACGCATCCACACGCACGACACACACGCACACACAGACACACACATATAACACCACACCACATGCACGCATCCACACGCACGACACACACGCACACACAGACACACACATATAACATCACACCACATGCACGCATCCACACGCACGACACACACGCACACACAGACACACACATATAACACCACACCACATGCACGCATCCACACGCACGACACACACGCACAAGCATGCAGACACACACGCACGCACGCACACGCACATACGTGCGCACGCAGACACAGACACACACAAACACACACAAACAGACACACAGACACACACACACAGACACACTAATGGACCATTGTCAGCACTGAATTTACTATGGATTGGTCATCTTCTAAAGTAGACTAACTAATAAAATACTAAACGTATGGTTGTTATGATCAAATAAAAACTACTGACGGTATTTCAACAAATAAGGTAACATTCTAAACATTACAGTCAATGGAATGAAATATATAAGACCCCGTACATTGACTGTGGCAAGTCACATGTGTGATTTAGGTTACTTACCGAATTTCCGTGTTCGTTTGTGAACTCAAGGTCGAAGTAGTCAGTCTCCATAATCTGTAGCTTCTTGACGACTTCGTTGAACAAGGCCCGCCCCACGCATTTGTGCTGCAAACAATGGCACTACATGAGTGGTAACAGCAGACTTCTATATCTATTTACATAGCCACATCGTCAGCAACTGAGGCCTTATTGGTGTCAGTAAGAAATATAGTTTCATTTCGCAGTCATCTAAAAACCTAACTTTTTAATATTGCATATCCTACTTAGCTTCTTAACAATTCCATCCATCTGTTGACGACATTTTGCTCTGTACATGATAATGAGAACACTTAATCCTCTGGATTTGTTGCATCACTGAGCAAAGATTTTCCGAGGATATTAGCGCTAAAGAAATCATTCCATGATTATAGATGCAACAAGAATCACTCCAGGCATTATATCATGACGTAGATTTCTGTTGCATAGCAAGAAAAGATACCTATTAATATTTTCTGGTTGCAGCTGCCTATCAAAGAGAGTAGATAACCACTGATGGATAGTTAGAGTGTTACTATATTCAATGCCTAGTCACACTCACTCCTGCCCCACATCCCATGCCATCAGTTTCCAGGGTGAAATTTTTAAAATATCAATCTACAAACCACCCTAATGGGCTCACAAGCACTCCGTGAAAATGAATGGTTCAATCACCAATGGCACTTAACATAAATAAATAATTAGAATCGAGTAGATTGATAACACTAGAACACAGAGCGAGCCTTCACTGAATGCTGCTAAGACGATTGGTAACAGATCAAAGTACTGACAGAAGCAGCAGGTAGGTGAACACATGCCACCACAGAAACAACACAGTAGTAGGATTAACTCAGTTTGATTCAGCATTAGATTCTGGAAGTCTTTCACATTAACCATCAGCTACGATCAGATCGCACCACAAGAGTGGAAGGACGTGTTTGAGAAGCATGGACTGAACATCATCATGGATCAGATATAAAGGGTGTGGTTGGACAACCGAGAGATACACAGAGAGAAAGGGAGAAGGAGAGAGAGAGAGGGAGAGAGGGAGAGAGGGACAGAGGGAGAGAGCGAGAGAGCGAGAGAGCGAGAGAGCGAGAGGGAGTAAGGATCAGATCATGCATAACATCACCATACCAATATGGGCTGGAGATGATGACATTGACAGAGGAGAGACAGAACGTTTGCGAGAACAACAAAGTCTGGAGAATTACTGGAGTAAAACTAGTGGATGGTTTGGTGGAACTGATGCAACTGAGCTGAGAAAGAAGAACACTAAGAAGCATCGTGTGATGGACATGTGACATGTGGTTCAGATGAGACAGGTGACTGTCAACAGAACGGAGATGGTGAAATAACAAGGTCAAAGAGAAAGGGCAGATTATGTCCGTCATAACAAAGATATGTATCTGGCTCCTTACTATTCTTCTGTCCTGAGTGTCTGTACTCAACAGCACCAGATCAACTATGTCATCCATCACTTTACTCCGGTAGATTAATATATATATAAAATATATTATATATACATATATATATTATATATATACATATATAATATATACATATATAATATAATATATATATAATGTATATATTATATATATATATATATAATGTATATTATATATTTATATATAATTAAAATAGTCTTCCCATGTTATCTGTTATCTGCCCCTTTTCATGCTGTTTTTATTAATTACTCAAATTACCTTTTACTCGCTACAGACGATCATCCCTAAGCCTCTGTATTATGTTAGCATAAAATTACATCGTTAATTTATTGCCGCATCTGTGAATGTTGAACAACAACTAAAGAGACTGTAACATGCCAAAAGTAGTAGAGAGAAACTAATCGAAGAGGGAGATTTAAACATGTCAATGGATTCACTACAAAGAAACACCAACAGCAGCGAATCAACAGAACGTCCACGCCATTCAATCAGTCAGGGTTGTGTCACATGAAATATTCATACCTCTCATTATTGGCCTCACCACTGCCAGGTGTCTTACTGCCAGGCCTTCTCCTCCATCACTCTGGACCTAAGGTTTAATTATTAACAGGTTTCTACAACCATCACTTCACTTGGTCTTGAGCCAATATCATCTTATGTTTCTACTACTTATAGTTACTGTAGTGCCCAGGCACCAGGCGCTCGGGTGTGCCTGGTTAAATATAGTCTTCTTCTCCAAAAGAAGCTATGAAATTGCTGAATTGTGTAATTTATTCTATTTCCCCCCGATTCCTTGTGGGGTGGGATCCTTACTCTCTGTCTCTCTGTCTCTCTGTCTCCCCCTCCCTCTCTCTCTCTCTCTCTCTCTCCCTCTCTCCCCCCTCAATAATAACTCAAATTAACCATAATAAATCCTTTACAGCGACATGATTACCAGGGAGGGTAGCAACAAGCTAGAACAGCCATATTATTATTAGATAACCCTAATTATCTGCACACTCTTTGTTTATAAATCCATTACCACATTACCCAAATATATTACTTGCTTTCCAATTTATTTGATTTGGGTGCCGGGGATAACTCCATGTTCAACACGTCGATATGCACGGGTACTGATGCAATCAACAACTCATTCCTTCCATCCAAAAGCTTTGTATAAAGCCAGAATATATATCAAGTTTTTTTTAAACTCTTCACTATGTAGCCATAACTGAAAACATACAATCAGTTACACAATACAATTCTTATACTACTCAACACCTAATACTATTTTGTGAACTTATTATTTGATTTTTTTTTTCAGCCAATCAACTGACAGCGTGTCAACATGGGTCGATACTGCCCAAGGAATGTGGTGGCAGCCATCTTGCTCAGTCTCTTGGGTCTTCAACTCTACTACGCTGTGATTGGTTCAATGAAAAGTCACATGACACACCTCCAGGATGTACTGGCAAATGTTGTGTCTGGCAAAGTCAGCATCTCAAACTATTTGTCAAAATCTGAATTTCCGACTTCGAACATGAGAGACGTTTATTATTCAGTCACAGACAAAAATGTCAAAGCACGAAATGTTCTTCCAAACAAGTTTCAAACACCTATCAAGAATTTGCTGATGTCAAAAAAAGGAAATACAACAAGCGATCTGACATTGCGAAGGAACATGACACCTGTTGTTGGAAATATTTTCCCACATAAAGTGTTTATTTATGAGCTACCTGAAAAATTTAACAGTGACCTTATACAGTGCGTCTCACGAAAGGAAAGAGCGAAATGTTACAATACATCTGACTTGGGTTATGGTCCGCAACTCTACTTGGATTCTGGCATGTCCATCAGAGCCACCTGGCAATTCTCACTTGAACTAATCATACATAACAAGTTGTTGCGTAACCCACATCGAACAAAGATTGCCACTGAGGCATCGATGTTTTACGTGCCATACTACGGTGCACTAGCAAGTTTCTGTTACCCTCTCCAAATAAATAATACCTATCCAATCAACTTCACCGAGTACAGCAGTGATCTGGCTACATTTCTGAAGAAACAAACCCCATTTCAAGATGGCCGACCACACCTGATGACACTTGGAAAGATCGAGCGTGAAATGCGTCCTGTTGGATATCCCATAATTCCCCGCTCACACTGGCATCACATGGTCTTCGTTGGGATCGAACAGGAGATAAATAACGAATTTCGCAAATTTCATACACCAGGTCTATCGCCGCTGATTGTTGCGCCATATCCGTCGTACGGCCATCTACTTGGAACGCTGGGAACTACACATGCCTACCTTGCCACACTTTATCGTGAGCCACGTAACGTGTTCATACTAATGGCTGTGTCGACTCGACGGAGTAATTCGTTTCGGGAGTATCTACTTGACCAACTTGAGAAATCCGCGACACGTGCCAGCCACAGTGAGTATTTCGCTACCCATTACAACGGAAGCATAACTGACTCGATCTGGCTGCAAACCAACGAATGCTTTGACCAACACGAAAATGAAACAATGTCATGGATGAAACGCTCCGTGTTTTGTCTGCAGCCACCTGGTGACTCACCGACGCGAAAGTCTTTCTATGATGCCGTCCTGGCCGGATGCATACCAGTCATCTTTCGTGGCAATTCTCACGTCATTTATCCATTTGAAACAAAGCTGGACTACAGGAGCTTCACGGTATCAATAAACGAAAGTGAGATTGTGCGTAAACATGTGAGTGACGTACTTGCTCCGTTTAAAACGATTCACCGAGGGAAAGTGAAGAAAATGCAACAGAATATCTTGAAGGTGTTGCCAATGCTCCAGTACAGCTACCCCCCGGACTATAACAGTGAACCTGATGCCTTGGACTTGATACTCCAAGAAACACAGCACAGATTCAATCTGTAATCACCTACAGGTGTTACTGCTAATATTAACCAGATTTACAGATAGTCCACAAAATCCAGAAAAATGTGTAACATGGTCATTTTGAATAGAAACATGTGTACGCCGATCATGTAATCAGGCTATGATATATATAAACACATCAAATATAATTTGCTAAGTTTTGCTGGTGTAGCTAGAGTATGCAAAATTTAATTTTCATCATTAATTAATTTTCAAAAATATGTTACATATCGCGTTACGTGCATCTTACAAAAATCCAAATTTAGACGGGTGCATCAGTTATTGCCAAAAATCTGTGAAGTTATGGAAGTATGTGACTAAGTTTCTTTATCATAAATAAGTACATATGTAAAAGTATACAGTGTACCTGTAGAATGCTGTCATTGGTTATTTTTTAAATAACAAATATAAATGTGGCGTTACATGTGTGACATGTGTTTGTTACTTGTGTGACACTTGTGAATTTGACCTAGTAATTTGCTTAAATTTACCTAGTAATTGACAGTTTACATAACAATATGAAATTTATGATAAATGCTATGATAACAACAGACAGTAAGGTTACTTTATTGTAATAAATTATGTAGATGTTGTAAATATGTCAAATCCAGTGTTACGTGTGTGACGCTCAAAACTCTAACTTCAGATGGGCACATCAGTCATTGTCCAAAATTTGTAAAATTGTACAACTAATTTAATTATGTTAATAAGTGGCATTATTCTAAACAGGCATATATGTATAAGAAAACTCTGTGTATGTATGTATGACTGTAATTTGCATAAAAATATAAATGTGACATTACATGTGTAACATACTTTTGTTACGTGTGTGACGCTCGAGGAAATGATTTAGTAATTTGTTTAAATTTACCTGTTTACTGAGTTTCCATAACAATATGACATGCTTAATGCATACTATAATTTAGCACAACATAATTAGGTAAGCTGATTATGATAAAACAATAAATTATGTGACATATTTATGTGACGAGAGGAAGTTACTTATTTTAGGATGAATCCAAGCAAATCAGCAATTCAATTATAGTTATTAAAAGTTTGTAAAAAATATATTGTGTCATGATACAGGTAGGTGCAGCTGTATTAGATTCACAAATGTAACGTAGCGTTACGTGTGTCACACACATATATTTTGAACTTTGTGCAGTTAAATATTTTTTCATGTCTTATATTTTGGTATTACAGAAGTATCCATATGTTGCTTTTTAAACAAATTAGAAATTAAAGGAACAAATTTAGTTTTTTGGAAAATTGCTTTACGTGTGCGTGACATGAAAAGTTGAATTTTTAAATTACGATTACATATATATTACCTATTAACAAAAATATTGTTGTGGGTTACATTTTTTTTCGTTGTAACCTAGTGACATCTGAATAAACCTAATTAACATCTTTAAAAAATTACAATAAAAATGTGGTTACTTGAATTTTTTTAATTAGTATTATAATAAATTACATAACAAAATACCTGTTGTTGACATGTTGACCTGTATGCAAAACGGCCATTATTTCCCATAACATTTTTTGAAATCGTATTTTGTTTAACTTGTTTCGTAATAAGGAGATGTAGAAGTAGTAAATGGGTCAAGACTTTTCTATCCTAGTGCAATTATAGCAAGTCACCTCTCAGGCTCACTTTCTGTGGAATCGCCCAAAACAGTGATTTCCAAACCTTATGGTCGCATCAATTTGCATGATTTAGTAAAGATACATTCCATGCAAACACTTAGTAGTTTGAAAAGGACTGAACACAAAGAAATATTTAATTATGAGTGGTCAGAAATATCACCATTTAAACAAACATGTTGACCTCAGAGGTTATCCAAGTAATCCAACAGGTGGCAGCACGATGTGTTGTAATTTATGCACCAGGTGTCAGCACTGTAGACACCAGGCAGTAGAATTAGAAGACGGTGACAAACTTGAAGTGACAGATCAAGCGACCATTACCCACTTAACCCATTAACAACTTACCCTAGTAAACGGTGGATGAACAGTGATGTTTATACAACTTGTGTGTTGACATAAAGCTACACTTACATTAAAGTAAATGATCAGTGAAGCATCTCTTACGCATGTCAACATTTTGGCAGGAAAAAGGGGGAATTTGTATGCATGCATGCACTTTCAAACATGACGAGTTTTATGGTATGGTGAAACACGATATATCCTGGGTTTTTTTTTTATACAAAAATTCACTTGTTATGGTCCACCCTCAGAGCATAAATAATAACTTGGAACATCTTAAGAAAACAAAATGACAGTAACTAGTAGCATTGGCCAAACTATTTTTCTACATTTTAATTCTTTGAACTTTAGTCTACTTAACTGTCATCCAAATTGATATTGATCACATTTTACCTTGTAACCCTTCACATTATAAATGATCCTTGAATATAAAACATTTCAGTTTCTTGGCTTATTTAAATATTTATTGACATTACCTCTCAAGAAACCTATAATTTTTTTTCTCAAATATTTGTGAACTGTGTTACGCAGTTTTCATCAACGAACTGTTGTTTTGTCACGTTAGGGGCATGTCACATGACCAGAGTCATGTGACACAAGCTGCAGAAGGATGGGTTAGGTTCTTCAGACAGATCTACACTAATCTTATATGTAGTGATATGACTGACTGACATATGTCAATCACTCATGTATAGATTTGTCAAAGGCAGTATATTTGATTAACCTTATAGTGCAAGACTTGAGGCATTGATGTCCGTCTTGGGCTCTATTCCAGTGACACAAGTTTAAGATTCATTCCTGTACCAAGATTATGACAAGTACTTATGGTGGCTGATAGCCAAGACACAAGACCATGTACAAGACATTTACTTTCCTAAGACATATAACCAAAGGCAGGAGAAAATGAGTAGAGAAGTTAAAAGATTATGTTGTTAACTTTGTTTCCCTGTATGGCCATAATGTTGGGTGCATTTGCTCAGAGGTCTGAAGGTGGATAAATATCCCACCCAAACTGTCAACGATACAGAATGTTTGTCAATTAGTTTGTCCTGTGTCTTGTGGATGAAACATTAAAAGCCACTGATCTCTTCTTTGGGGGGGGGGGGGCAGAACACAGCTAGGAAATTGTGATAATTAAAATTACACATGGTTATCTTGATTGATGTGCATCATGCATGCATGCATTTTTACGAGCTGAAATTAGAGAGTCTCACAAAATGTGTTCTGCATTACAAAGACACGATTACATTAGCTGCGAAGAACGTTAAGAATTGTCTAATGTCCAGTTTTTTTTTAATCTAAAAAAATACTAACAAGACGACCAATGAGAAGATCATCTGTGCTGTAAACCCTTCAAACTAGAGACCAAACTCTAAACGTGAGGAGGATAAGTAACCTCTCAGTTACTCTCTCACTGTGAACCTTTCAAACTAGACACCAAACTCTAAACGTGAGGAGGATAAGTAACCTCTCAGTTACTCTCTCACTGTGAACCCTTCAAACTAGAGACCAAACTCTAAACGTGAGGAGGATAAGTAACCTCTCAGTTACTCTCTCACTGTGAACCCTTCAAACTAGAGACCAAACTCTAAACGTGGGGAGGATAAGTAACCTCTCAGTTACTCTCTCACTGTGAGCCGTTCAAACTAGAGACCAAACTCTAAACGTGAGGAGGATAAGTAACCTCTCAGTTACTCTCTCACTGTGAGCCGTTCAAACTAGAGACCAAACTCTAAACGTGAGGAGGATAAGTAACCTCTCAGTTACTCTCTCACTGTGAGCCGTTCAAACTAGAGACCAAACTCTAAACGTGAGGAGGATAAGTAACCTCTCAGTTACTCTCACTGTGGATATGAAAAATCTGAAATAAATCTTCATGACAATATACTAGCATGATTACTCAGTGCAGTTATGTAGGCCCAGAATGAGGTGTACAGTAGACGTGTAGTTTGTCTACACTGCAGTATCAGCCCTACCCTTGTGTACCATGTACCGGTCCACCGGTCAACTGGTTTTCGATACAGTTTTGAAACCGTTTTTTTATACAGTCAAACCAATATTCCTTACGGTATGTATACATGATCAACTAATAATGCGTAATTATTCAAAAACTTCATAAAAGTCACATAATATGAACTAAAATCCAAGAAAAAGCAATGCACCACGCATATCACTGCATAGATTGGACACCCAAACAATGAATGAACTTTGAACTGTTTGGAACAATGCTACATGCCTATAATTCATTTTGCTCGAGTGTCTTCTATGCAAAATGGATTTTTTCATTTGTGAAGTTACTTATGTTTCAGACCATTGATTCCGTGGGTGATCACTGAATGTCATGTAACGAAAAACCATATACCATATAAAATTTAGAGCCATATGGTGCACACCTCTAGTCAGCACCAACCAATGTAGAGCCATATGGTGCACCCCTCTAGTCAGCACCAACCAATGTGAAGAGAGTCATATGGTGCACACCTCTAGTCAGCACCAACCAATGTGAAGAGAGTCATATGGTGCACACCTCTAGTCAGCACCAACCAATGTGAAGAGAGTCATATGGTGCACACCTATAGTCAGCACTAACCAATGTAGAGCCATATGGTGCACCCCTCTAGTCAGCACCAACCAATGTGAAGAGAGTCATATGGTGCACACCTCTAGTCAGCACTAACCAATGTAGAGCCATATGGTGCACCCCTCTAGTCAGCACCAACCAATGTGAAGAGAGTCATATGGTGCACACCTCTAGTCAGCACCAACCAATGTGAAGAGAGTCATATGGTGCACCCCTCTAGTCAGCACCAACCAATGTGAAGAGAGCCATATGGTGCACACCTCTAGTCAGCACCAACCAATGTGAAGAGAGTCACATGGTGCACACCTCTAGTCAGCACCAACCAATGTGAAGAGAGCCATATGGTGCACACCACTAGTCAGCACCAACCAATGTGAAGAGAGCCATATGGTGCACACCTCTAGTCAGCACCAACCAATGTGAAGAGAGCCATATGGTGCACACCTCTAGTCAGCACCAACCAATGTGAAGAGAGTCATATGGTGCACACCTCAAGTCAGCACCAACCAATGTGAAGAGAGTCATATGGTGCACACCTCTAGTCAGCACCAACCAATGTGAAGAGAGTCATATGGTGCACACCTCTAGTCAGCACCAACCAATGTGAAGAGAGCCATATGGTGCACACCTCTAGTCAGCACCAACCAATGTGAAGAGAGCCATATGGTGCACACCTCTAGTCAGCACCAACCAATGTGAAGAGAGCCATATGGTGCACACCTCTAGTCAGCACCAACCAATGTGAAGAGAACCATATGGTGCAAACCTCTAGTCAGCACCAACCAATGTGAAGAGAGTCACATGGTGCACACCTCTAGTCAGCACCAACCAATGTGAAGAGAGTCATATGGTGCACACCTCTAGTCAGCACCAACCAATGTGAAGATAGTCATATGGTGCACACCTCTAGTCAGCACCAACCAATGTGAAGAGAGCCATATGGTGCACACCTCTAGTCAGCACCAACCAATGTGAAGAGAGCCATATGGTGAATAACCTCTAGTCAGCACCAACCAATGTGAAGAGAGCCATATGGTGCACACCTCTAGTCAGCACCAACCAATGTGAAGAGAGCCATATGGTGCACACCTCTAGTCAGCACCAACCAATGTGAAGAGAGTCATATTGTGGACTGGTCTAATAAGCAACTTGTCACTGACTTGCTAATTGTCGAGATAAAAAATATAATTTAAAATACCCCTCCATGACAATATCGTAGCAGGACGATTCAGTGAAATGACATAGGCCCAGAAAGGTGACTGTAGTGAATGTATACACTAGTGTCAGCACCAGCCAGAAGGATAGCAATGATTGCAGCATTCCTGTGGTACTTTACATGACTGCCAAGGCAGGAGAGACTGCCACTAATGCGTTCTTACACACACAGTCATTCACTAAGTCCTCAATTATACACTGCAACTGCTGAAGTGGACACACACTGTCATTACAGTGGACCATTGGAGAGTTGTTATTATTGTACCAGTTACTGACCTAGACCAGCTTAACGTTGTCTGTTCCGTTATGCGGAATGATCCAGGTGGTAATTATTAGCAGGAAGTTCACTGAATTGGTTATCATAAATGTGGGAAAAGACAGATGCGCCAAACACCAAGGCGTGTTGCCAATTGTGTCACCAATGATGTCGTTTTTGCACCAGTGGTATTGTTCTTTCTGTCACCAATGGTATCACTGTGTCACCAATTGTATAATGATGTCACCAATGCTATCATTCCATCACCAAGGGTATAATTGTGTAAACAATTGTATTACATGTTGCCAATTGTATCATTACATCACCAATGGTGTAATTATGGAAACAATTGTATCGTTACATCACCAATGGTATGATTATATCACAAATGGTATAATGATATCACCAATGGTATAATTATATCACAAATGGTATAATGATATCACTAATGGTATAATTATGTCAGCAATGCTATCACTAATTCATTATACCACCGATGTAAATATAATTTTGTCACTGATGGCATCATTACGTCACCAATGGTATCTCTCTGTCACAAATGGTATCATGATGTCACCAATTGTATTTTCTGTCACCAATGATAAAAACACTGACTGAACTGGTAGTCTGGAGCCTCCCCAGGCCTCGTGTCTATTTACTCCTACATCTGCTGTGGTTTGCTGTGCACACTGCAATGACTGCAAACACACGGCATATCAGATTCCTGACTAGAGCAAGGTCGAGTTAGAATATCTGGATTAAACACAACTCAATAATCCGACATATCACGCACGCTCAACACTGCTCCAAGTTGTACTCTCAACTTTGCAGCCTTCTTCTTGGCTACTTGAAAATGTAATCTGAAATTATGTACTTTATGAAATTATGTTTAAACCTTTCAAGTGTATTGATGATAAAATTAGTTAATATTTGATATTATGGAGCTTGTGATACTTTCATTTCTGCTAGACACTAAGAGATTAACTACTATATATATGTATATATATACAGCGTTCGAAATAGCACTTGTCCGTTTGTCCGGGACAAGTGATTTTTGGCCCGGACAAGTAAAATGACTCTACATGGTTATCCGGTGGACAAGTGAAAATTTACAGTAAATAGTGATGCGTGCAACATTGCAAACTTTTTATTTGAGGAAATTCAAACGTAAATGAAGTTCGCTAGCGATCTCGCGCATTGCAATTTTGTTAGTGTGTCGGCGTCTTGTCGTTCCGCCGCCAATGTGTTGTACGTCAGTGTTCGACCGAGTTTAGTGCCTGCGTTAACAGGGTCATCTGCTGAGCGCACCGACCTAGCTCTGTCATACGCGTAGGACAGACTCCCCATCAGCCACCGTTGATCGAGGCTGTATTTCAAAAAATCGTAAATCATTCAGTTTGGCTGACGTACAACTTGCTTCCACTAACGGATCATATTTTATGAAATTTGGAAATAGTATACTTTGTATCGCTACCTGTTATTAAAATAATTATATAGTTTTAACCACTATTATGCCTAACCCACGCGGACTCAGCAGTCTTCCAAGTCATCGAACGTCCGATCCAGATCGGTGACAATTTTCAAAACTTGTAACTGGCTGTCTGGTAAATCTATGGTGGTGATTGATAAACGGAATATTAATGAAATTTCAGAAGTGTTGTTGTATCTATGTAACATTTATTTTAACCATAAATTGCGAGTTTTCAAAGCCGAATTATGCAAAACGCGTGGCCGGGGACAGAATGCCAACTGCCGTTGACATGTCGGCTTCCGCCAACTACGGCGGTCCGCGTGCGGCAGCAACGTTACGACGTAACTAAATCTAAAAATTACATTCCGCCTGGTAAATGTAATTCGGGCACCGTTAAAACTGTTTTATCATCATTGAAAAATATGCGTTCGTTTGCTGATGTTCAATTGAATATTATCTTCGTTTATAAAAAACTGAACTTTTTTTATATTGAAGTTCATAGAGGTTGAACAAAATTATATCAGATTATATAGTTTATTATTATTTTTGTGATAACATTTCCTGACTTTGCATTGATCGTGTTCCTAATGGTTGAGTGACATCTTCAATGACAAACTGATGCCAACATTTTACAGCAGTGTTATATATATATTATATTAAACATAAACAGTTTTTGCAACATTATAACAAATAGCAAGGAAAACAATTGTCTCATTCCTATCATCGTAAAAATTATTTGTTATTAATAAAAGTGTATATATAAGCATCACAAAAATATTGGTAAACATCATGTAATGTGTCTACTTTTAATATTCGTGATGAATAATAATGCAGGCCTCGACATTAACACTGGCCCGATGGCCCGGCGCCTTTTTGAAGCTGTCGGGCCAGTTCGGGCCACCAGTTCTTATATTTTATTGGCCCAACGGGCCACTGCTGTTGGCATTGATTTCCGGTTCTCGAACGCTGCCGAGAAGAAGCGCATCGGTTATCAGACGCAGTTCGCCAGAATTCTTAGACCCGACTCAGTTATAGGACATTGTAAATATATCGCAGATATTAATTTTGATCAATAATGAGTCCAAACTCCAACACTTATCATGCGGACGACGGCGTGCAAAGCCTATTTTGGATGGTGCCACCTAGCGGATGAACCATGAAATAGTATAATGCCTTGAATGACCTGTACATGAAAGCAGTGTCAACTCAACTAACGACTGACTAGCTGCCGTCACACTGGCCACACTTTATTTAAACTTGGCAAATACTGTATATATGCATCCGAGTACACATTTGAACAATATTGTTAGCTTTGGACATCTAACTTTGAACAGTCAATATGTGTATAGTAACTTCTAACAACTTTGACTTTGTTGGTAAAATTATTTAAAAAAATATAATAAAACTTTTCAAATCTACTGGCCCCCTGGGCCAATGGATTCAAAACCTTAGCCTTAGGCTTAATGTCAAGGCCTGTAATGACTAATGGACCGGAAAATAGTTGCAAAAATAATTTTGCAATTTCAAAATTTGCAGATTATATCAAATTGTGTCTTTGATCACAAGTCACTCAGATGTTCATGCAACGAAACAGCAGGAACATTGTGTTGTCGTCATAAAAATAAGAGACTTACTTTTTTCCGAAGCTTCGATTCCCCTTGACAACCACTCGGACAAGTTAAAATGTTGGCGGACAAGTAGATTTCAAAACTTACTTGTCCGGCGGACAAGTAAATATTCTGGCTTATTTCTATCGCTGATATATATATACAAGTATATATTATATATATATATATATATATATATATATACATACAGCCGCGCCTCGTTATAACGCGGTAGTCGGGGTCCACGAAATGTATCCGCGTTATAAACGAGGCGCGTTATAAACGTGGCGCGTTCCCATATCTGCCGTCAGGGGCGCTACGACGACGACCGACACCGCTGCTGCACGAAGAACGCCATCGAAACCAACCAAAGTGTGCACGTCGCGCAGTCTATACGCAGTTTATGAAGCTTATTAAACTGCCAGCCAATGTCAATGTGTATTCTGTTTAAATGTCGTACACTTTTGGACACTGTTGAACTGAATAAAATTCATGAATTGTGTACCATTTTTAAATAAACAATGGACCAACAAGCCACAGTCAACTGAACGATAATATGGTACCGCTGACGTAAGATCTAAAATAATGACCTGGCACTCGGCAGCCGAATACGCAAATGATTTGAGAAACGCTGTGTTAGAGTTTATTAAGGATTTAAAGCTATAAATACGCTCACAATTGGCTTAACTTCGTCTTTCAATCAATATCAAAATACCAATTTAGAAAGCACATTTACCGTGCCGAACAATATTACGATTCACTAATTCATATGCGGTTGACGAATTAATATTTTGGCGCACCAGTACAGGCAGTAGCTTTGCGTTCATCGCAGCGAAAAGCTAATTTTTTTTACGCAATGTTAGATTACTGATCTTGTCTACTAAGCTGTATTAAAACGTATTTAACCCATTCTTAAGCAAGGCGTATTTGTGAATTTCAATTGCACTTTACAAGCCGCCCGGCGCCGAAACCTGGCGATCCGCAGAAGCCATGAGCATGACTAGCAGATTGGAAACGATTCGTTTGATTTCGGCGCAAAACAAACAATACCTCGCTCCACATTTACTGTTCCTAAAGTTAAAACTGAACATAATTATAGTCAACGAAACTTTGATAGCATTGGCAGTGCAGAATAAACAACGGCAACGTAGTGACGCGCCTCGCACTTGATTCGTTGCAGTTGTACGTCAACGTTAAATTTATTGTCCGCCAACTAGTCTTTCAATATACACATGTCGTGGACAAAGACGGGGATAACTTCACACAAAACAATTGACAGTTATTACCGTGTTAATATAGTTTGTCATACCGCCCATGTTCCCCCTGGCGGCAGAAATTCGGGTTTTAACGAGGCGCGTTGGTTAATCAGTCTATAGCATTCCTGTTCCATGTCATACCACTATCTATGAAATAACAAATGGAATCTTCTATGTTTCACCAGAAATCTGCCTTGCATCAAACGCGTTTTCTCAATGATATAATTTTGTTATATTTGATTTGATACTTTTGTCACAAACATATCAAAAACATGTAATTTTTCAAAATGTTTCCACCTTAAACAAACTCATACATAAAAACCGGGTACATTGATTGATGTAAGTTTATCTGTCAATATTACGCTTGTGTAATGAACAGAAGCCGATGTTATTTATGATAGTCTTCCATTTAAAAAAAAAACGGGTTATACTATATTTTAATAATAGACCTCTATAACACCTGCTCAGATCCACAATAAATAAGAATTATTAGTCTGGATCCAAACATCTGTATTCTACATGGGAATCCATACCAACTGAGCGTGTCTGTATTGAACAATGGTCATATGCTTGTGGCCACTTTGTCCAGATAACCATATTACGACTACCGCCCGGTACACTGATTCACTTAGCCAAGGCACAGCCACATGCAGGGAAGTAACACATATAGATTATAAGCGTAATACACTGCGGGGATGTGCTCCAATATTTATATGGAATAACATTTGCTGCCAGACACTCTTAACTTCCCACGATGCCAAGCAATCAATTCTGCATGATCATCTCTGGTCTACAGAATTCAGTGTTTGTTCTAATGTGTTCTTTACAGCAAACAAGACAATGACACAATTGTACGTCATCAATAATGACGTGTAATTATTCAACAGATTGAATGTAAGTCAAGTATTTCCTTGCTATTTTGCACAAACACACAAGTCAATGGGAATATTTTTGTTGTCTTATTAACTAAACAATACTTACTGTTTTACATTGAAACACTGAATCTAACATTATTTACATAAACTTTGTTGGCTAAAAATAATACCTACACAAACTGTATTATTATTGTGATTTCTTACCTCTTAATTTTTTAAACATTCACAATTTGGTAACTAATTAAATTATATAGTTTTGCAGCATATATAGAGCACGTTTTCAATTAAACGATCAATTGATTTATATCAAATATATTATGGAGTGAACAAAACAAGTCATAACAAAGCATCAGTCAAAATCAATAATGAAGGAAACTGAACACAAAGCACTTCACTTCCATTACAGGTCAATAAATAATTTATTCAAATTTGAAAATGAGATATAATTTGTTTTCCCGATTATGAATGTCTGTCAAATTCCTGTTTTAAACAACTTCGGACAACAATAAGCATAAAGATTAAAATACAATGAAAAACGCAGGGCAAACAAACATCGTTAACTTAGACCTCTTGAGCCAAACAAATTCACCAAATTTTGGCAAGTTAATTGCCCGTGAACTAATGAAAAGCATTGTACATGCCTTTAAATAATAATCAGAATTACTTTTATAACATTGCTGCTCCCTAGGTATGCTCCCTTCTACTCGCCAGTTCCGACACGACACCTTCTAGACAGAAAGGAAGCAGCAAAAGCATAGTCAATATGATAGTGTCCAGGCACATGGGGCTATGTCCAGTACACTGGTCAAGCCATAAGTAGCACAAGTCCCACATTGCCTGTGTCTCTTTCAGCTGATCAGATTTATGACATTTTGCATGACCAATCCTGAATAAATAAATGTAAGACCTTTCTCGATTCTTAAATCCAGTGCAAAATAACAAAGAAATGTCACTCAAACACGCTAAGGAAACAATTTACTTATTAATTTATTTATACTAAGTATCATTTGATTAAAGAAAATACTGTTTCTTTAAAGAAGCAGTCCCCCAGGTGGGTATGCCTACAGTACAGTGTTTATTACACACAATTACAAGTAGCTGAACCAGACATTTGGCAGATTATGTAATTTGAACACTCTGTGCATACATTTCTAGGATGGCAGCAAGGGACATAAAGCGTCCCCAGACTGGTGGATGGTTTATGTAATTTCAAACAACCATAGAAAACAGACATAAACCCTGTAGATATTTTTTAGGGTGCACAAAATCCTGTAAATGGGCTTTCATCTAGACATTTTTCACAGTTTATTTATATACATTGAATGTAGAAGTGAAACAGTGATCATGCCCACTAGTCAGACAGTCAGATGGGTTCCATGGATATGCTGATGATCAATTAATTGATCACTGATAGCATCATTGTCATGTGACGCACCACAGCAAACCGGGTATTAAGTCCACAATAGTTATGCTATTAAGTGTCACAGGCTTATTCTACACATGAACTAAAAATAGCTGTGTCGGTATTGTTCCATCAAATTAGTGATTTTGCCAGAAATGCGCACCTTATAATCTCAACTTTCAATATCCAGTTTACTTTTTGAACAAACAATTCAAAACTAATAAAACACCCAGATTTAAAAACAATAATTTATATACAATATGGGTCAATATGACCTAGTTTCTCAAAACATAATTTTTTTTTTTTTAAAGCGCATCTGTGGAATCAAAAAAGGCACAAAACTTCATTTTACAATTGTGTGACTTAATACCCTGTGTTTTTGCAACTTACTACCCCCTGTGTTTTTACGACTTTATACCCCCTGTGTTTTTGCAGGTCACATACTGTATTTGTTGATGTGGTCAGCACATTGTCAGTTTTCCCATTGGCGACCATGTTAATGTTTTGTGTGATTATAAGAAAATGTGACCTATAAAGTTTCTTAAACTTCTCACCTGCTGTTATTATCATCTCATTGACATGCTGGTCGAGTTTAGTCAAAATCTAATATCTCTAGCTCTTGCAAAATGCCTGTATGTATGACACCCGTCAATATTTACAAATGCATGCAGGCAGTAATCCGGCTAAAGTGTCAACTAGCCAAATTGCTGCCAGATACCCTTCCGCCTAGTAAAATCAGCTAAAAAGACACCATTTTACTGTCAACAGCTTCTACAATCACATCTAGAAATCTGACTACTCAAATGCACTTATGTCAGAGCAAGTGAATATTGTAGTCATTTCTAAAAAATATACTGCACTTTTTTTCGTCTGTAACCAAGCAGGAAGTCTAACAGTGTCCTAACCCCATATAGGCATGGTGATTTTAGAGAAAAAATTTGAAAACAACACACTTTATAGGCACCAATGTTACAAGCACTCTGCAATTTTATTTTTTGTAATCCCTCCAGGTGTTTGTGTTTTATGCACATTTCAAAGGTGCCACCAAACTTGGCAAGGCACCAGAAAAATCAGCACTTCGCTGTTGGACAATTTGTAATCCTGCACAATGTTCTCAGGTGGCACTATGTAACCAAGCAGGAAGTCTAACAGTGTCCTAACCCCTGATACTGCACAGTAGCATCAGCTGTGTTTGTCTTCATTCAGTCGGCCATTGAGCACTGCCATCAACGTCTGAGTGCAGGTTATTTAAGATGTTAATCAGTCACAGCAGATGTGCTTAATGCAGACTCCAATTTGTGTTGGATTAATGGATTACCTGTCACAGAAGCAACACATAATGGGAGACTGACACTACTCCCAAGGTAGCCCAGAGCAGGTTGTTAGGTCATTTTGAGATGTTCCCCGAAAGGACCCCAGGTGGCTTTTGGGAAGGAACTCCCCAAAGCTACTTTTCTTTGCCACTTGCACCTGCAGCTGCATACTCAGTCAGCAACACTGTCACATGTGATACCTCCACAGGTGGTCACCTTGTCACAGACAGGTGGTCACCTTTCACAGACAGGTGGTCACAGTGTCAACAGTGGGAAGGATGGCCAGGCATGGATAGTCATAATTGTTACAATAAAAACAACTGATGGGACGCATGTATGGATGAATGAATGGACAGACAGCCAGAGGGACAGAGGGACAGATGGATGTATAAATGTGCAGACAGACAGACAGATGGATGTATGAATGGGCAGACAGACAATAAAATGGTGGAACGCAGTGGTGCATTGGCTAGAGCATTGATGCGTAAAGCGCTTTGAGCAGTCCTGAGGACTGGATACTGCGCTGTATAAGAACTTACCTTTCTTTAGTAAGATAGACACAGATCATACATTTACTTCTGTGTTACTGGTGTATCAATCAGTGCCAGTGTGTTGACCTTGTATCGCCCTTTCTAGGACGAGTTGCACTTAGAAAGAAATCATTTTGAAGAGAGAAATAGGCATGTAATATATATTAAGTCACTGTGGAACTCACTCACAGAGGGCGCAGTTGCAGCATCTACTGCGGAAGTATTCCAGAGAGCCGCTCTCCCTGTCATCCAGTAATTGACATTATAGCTGCCTGTTTTGTTTTAATCATGGACTGCAATTTTTTACTTAGTTTTATTTATTTTATTAACTTATGTATTTATTGTTTTAGCCAGCAATAATGTTATAAACTGCAGGATAGTTTAGCAGTATATTCTTGAAGACTGTGAGAGCAACAATACTGATGCTATTCAGATGTACACTTCTGGTGGCAGACAGTGAGTGAGTGGGTAGATCAACAACGGAAGGATCCCTGTGAATGTATACAACATCTTCCATGTTGATTTTCTTACAAAATAAATTGTTGGCTTTGACAGAAACTCCTTCCTCGAATTCAGTGACATGAGAGAGAACCTGCGTCACTGTGATAATATCTGCAATATTATTCCACACATGTGACTAAACATGTTCACATGGTCTTCTGTGGAAAGATAAATAAATGCTCCCTAGACAGGAGTTATATTGATAAAAATAGACTCTTGATAATGGCTGCCAAAGCAACATTGATTCTACTTCAAACAGCAACCTTCTATTTTCTGTTGCTTATGAGACTAACCAAGGAAAGACTCCCACACAAGTTTAAACCAACATGTCTAACCCCTTTCACTGTAGTCTCGGCCTCTATATACCTCTCCCATCCCCTCCCATCGTGAATCCCACCAGATCTCTCCTCAAACAGTCCTCCTATCTCAGCCATGGTCTACCTCTCCTCCTCCTTCAATCCCCCACTGCCCTCTTCATTAATAATACTGTTGATTTTTGACAACATTCTGAGACGTCATCTCAGAATATTGATGTCCAATATCAGACAAAATTACTTTTGTTTGGGGGGGTCGGAGGGAGTTTCCTCTGGTGTCGGATATCGATATTTTATACTTCGGACCAAGACTTAATATATTTACATCATTATTAATTATATTAATGTTTACAAACTTTCGCCTGAGGACGGAGTGGGGCTGAGGCCTGATGAAAGTAAGTCTGACATCAGACATTCTGAGATGATCTGATATATATTACTGACAGCAGTACTTGGAATATTCCTATGGTAGTCATCAACACATTATAGATATTATCAAACAAGCCTCAAGAAGTGATTTGTTCCATTATAAACAACAAATTATGTGTGCATATTTTAAAGACATCTCCTCGGTTAGATTCTTCTTCTTGTCCTGCTTCTGATGCATTTAGGAACAAATCGAACCAGTCTAGACTGGCCATCATGTCTACTCATTTGTGCAAATTCGTTATTTCGTTTTGGTGAAATCATCAGGCAAACCAGTAAATTCTATCTGACATGACCTGGTCAAAATCCAACACAAAAAGGGCAAAAGTCGTCTAACTCTATATATATACTAGCAGTCTCACATAAAGCTATTCATACTTTAGGAAGTTACTCGATCTAACAGTCAATTATTTTGCAAAACTACATATTATTTTACTGGATATATGTTGCATGCCATATCACTTCAGCCATTCTTTTAATCTCAACAAGTCCTCTTGTTCTTTAGCAATCAAAAACCCAATTCCCACTAGGCCAAGTGTGAATAAATGAGGTCTTAATCTTAAATCTTAATGACTGTTTTAGATATCTTCCCAACTTTGATACACCCCCTGCTTCCCATCTTTGATACGCCCCCTGCTTCCCATCTTTGAGATGCTCCATGTTCCCTGCTTCCCATCTTTGAGATGCCCCCTGCTCCCTGAGGAAACTGGAGGAGGGAGTCTACAGGGATCAGCCCAGACCCTGTCTCCCTCCCTGCAGGCCCTGGTGCCTGCCTGTGCCCATGGCAAATTGCCCTGCTTCTTCCCTATTAGCCCACACTGCCTGGAGGAGACTCAATAAAGATGTAACCCTTTCCTTTCCGCTGCCTGGAGGAGACTCAATAAAGATGTAACCCTCTCCTCTCCACTGCCTGCTGGTGTAAGACCACACTAAGGATTCATCCGTCATTACCCAGTGAAAGAGTGCCCTTGAAAATAGTGTTTTAGTGTGGTGCTCGAACTTTTTCGAGTACTTTTACATGGGACATGTTGGTTCATTGAATACTGAATGTACTACTGGATTAAATCTTTCAAGAGGTAGCAATAAATATGCGCTAGTCGCTCGCGTATTCGCACAGTGGCTACTTTGCAGAACACACTGGTCAATATTTCAAAATCCATCACTAGATTGGGGCGACATTGAGGGGTATTAGGTTTGGTTGGATTTTTGTGAAAAACAAGGAATTTTCCACCGCATTTGTATCAATGGAGGATAAATATGCTGTGACATTTTCAAGAAGATTGTTAGAGAAACTTTGCAGGAAATGAAGGAAACATCATACTGGCTGGCCGCCTATGTAAAATCTAATGTGGTCTGACCCCTGCTGTAGTGTCAGACCCAGTGAGGTCTGAGGGCGACAAGGGCCGTCATCATCACTCTCACATCATACCTCATTAGTCTCTGCTTGCAACTGCATGTACATTATAACAATTTCTATTATAAAACAATGTTGTTTACTCTGTCAGCTTGACACTGTCCCTGACACTGTCCCTGAGTCTGACACTGTCCCCGAGTCTGACACCGAGTCTGACACTGTCTCTGCATTTACCCTCTCCCACACCCTCACTGCACAAGTAGTTAGTCTTCAACAAAAGCCCCTCAGTTTGATATCTCACCTTCTCCCTGCCAGGCCCCAGCTGGTAGAGCCCACTGAACAATTGGGGCATATCAAGGGTACACAGCCAACTCCAGGGTAGAAGTGTATTCAAAGTTAACACCTCTGCTCCGGTCCCTTCACTTTAAACGCAACTCACAACAATTCTCATTGGTCAACAGAATGAACGTTTTACAGAATATTATATACAAATTTGCACCATTTACAATTTATTTGTATAATTATTTAAAGCATTTCAGCCTGCTAAAATGATATTATACACACAAAACAATGTTTTTTTAATATAGCTTTTTTAGACATAATTTGGTTTTATATAATAACACATTACTTTTTAACATATACATACCACACCATGGGGACATTTTATGACATGTTAAGATAGCTTTAATATAACTAGTCAGTAAAAGTACTAAAAGATCAAACAATAACTGATCACCATAAAATAAAATGACATCACAGTAATAAAAAATTAATGCTCAAAATGGGACCTGTTAACTCAGATATAAAGATATAAAATATTCAGCTGATAGACGCATTTTAATTACACTAACTTCAAATGAGTTACATACCAGATAACCAATGGGAATCACTGAACAATGTCCATAGGAGACAACTGCAGCTATGGTGTGTTAAACAGCTATGATGTGTTAGACAGCTACGGTGTGTTAGACAGCTACGGTGTGTTAGACAGCTACGGTGTGTTAGACAGCTACGGTGTGTTAGGCAGCTACGGTGTGTTAGGCAGCTACGGTGTGTTAGGCAGCTACGGTGTGTTAGGCAGCTACGGTGTGTTAGACAGCTATGATGTGTTAGACAGCTACGGTGTGTTAGACAGCTACGGTGTGTTAGACAGCTACGGTGTGTTAGACAGCTACGGTGTGTTAGACAGCTACGGTGTGTTAGGCAGCTACGGTGTGTTAGGCAGCTAAGGTGTGTTAGGCAGCTACGGTGTGTTAAACAGCTACGGTGTGTTAGACAGCTACGGTGTGTTAGGCAGCTACGGTGTGTTAAACAGCTACGGTGTGTTAGGCAGCTACGGTGTGTTAGGCAGCTACGGTGTGTTAGGCAGCTACGGTGTGTTAGGCAGCTACGGTGTGTTAAACAGCTACGGTGTGTTAGACAGCTACGGTGTGTTAGACAGCTAAGGTGTGTTAGGCAGCTACGGTGTGTTAGGCAGCTACGGTGTGTTAGACAGCTACGGTGTGTTAGACAGCTACGGTGTGTTAGACAGCTAAGGTGTGTTAGGCAGCTACGGTGTGTTAGGCAGCTACGGTGTGTTAGGCAGCTACGGTGTGTTAGGCAGCTACGGTGTGTTAGACAGCTACGGTGTGTTAGACAGCTACGGTGTGTTAGACAGCTAAGGTGTGTTAGGCAGCTACGGTGTGTTAGGCAGCTACGGTGTGTTAGGCAGCTACGGTGTGTTAGGCAGCTACGGTGTGTTAGGCAGCTACGGTGTGTTAGGCAGCTACGGTGTGTTAGGCAGCTACGGTGTGTTAGGCAGCTACGGTGTGTTAGGCAGCTACGGTGTGTTAGGCAGCTACGGTGTGTTAGGCAGCTACGGTGTGTTAGACAGCTACGGTGTGTTAGACAGCTGCGGTGTGTTAGACAGCTGCAGTGTGTTAGGCAGCTACGGTGTGTTAGGCAGCTACGGTGTGTTAGACAGCTATGGTGTTACACAGCTGCGGTGTGTTAGACAGCTACGGTGTGTTAGACAGCTACGGTGTGTTAGACAGCTACGGTGTGTTAGATGGTTGACATAAAGTGTGAGAGAATTGTTGATGTTTGCAGTGCAACAAAAACATTGCTTCCTGTCATTATCCTTGTCACTGAGCATGAGACAAGATTGTAGCTAATGACAACAAGTTGAGTGCTCAGTGTAAACAATGTCTAGCGATGTCAACTGCTGCTAGAACAACACAAGGAGAACCGACAAGTATCTACACAGGGTTGCATAAGTAAAATATAATTTTTTTTTCTTCCTAAAACCAAACTTAACATTGGCAAATGTTAATTTCTCGGTTGCTGCACCCAAAATCTGGAATCAACTGCCTATCACTTAAAAATCAAATCATCTGCAATTATAGCTACCTTACCTCAACATTTATTTATTTGAAATTTCATTCCTACCGTAACCTCCAGCGGTCCCTTGCTCTAATGATGACTCTTGCTTTGTCCCAGTTTAACGATTTTGCTGAATGATTCTTATATGTTGCGCCTCTGAGCTCAGATTGTTGGGGATATAAGCCTTATAGAAGTTTAGTTTTTTTATTATTATTATTATTATTTAAAAGTACACCTTTAGGTTGAATAGATTCAATCCATTACTGTTCTCAGTTGGAAAAACTTGGAATTTACAAACCATGTTACAAGTCTCTACACCAATGTCCTCAGATCTGACGGAATCTACAAGTCACTAAGTACATCAACATCCTCAGATGGAATCTACAAACTTGTAACTGCACCAATGTCTTCAGATCTGACGGAATCTACAAGTCACTAAGTACATCAATATCCTCAGATGGAATCTACAAACTTGTAACTGCACCAATGTCCTCAGATCTGACGGAATCTATAAGTCACTAAGTACATCAATATCCTCAGATGGAATCTACAAACTTGTAACTGCACCAATGTCCTCAGATCTGACGGAATCTACAAGTCACTAAGTACATCAATATCCTCAGATGGAATCTACAAACTTGTAACTGCACCAATGTCCTCAGATCTGACGGAATCTACAAGTCACTAAGTACATCAATATCCTCAGATGGAATCTACAAACTTGTAACTGCACCAATGTCCTCAGATCTGACGGAATCTACAAGTCACTAAGTACATCAATATCCTCAGATGGAATCTACAAACTTGTAACTGCACCAATGTCCTCAGATCTGACGGAATCTACAAGTCACTAAGTACATCAATATCCTCAGATGGAATCTACAAACTTGTAACTGCACCAATGTCCTCAGATCTGACGGAATCTACAAGTCACTAAGTACATCAATATCCTCAGATGGAATCTACAAACTTGTAACTGCACCAATGTCCTCAGATCTGACGGAATCTACAAGTCACTAAGTACATCAATATCCTCAGATGGAATCTACAAACTTGTAACTGCACCAATGTCCTCAGATCTGACGGAATCTACAAGTCACTAAGTACATCAATATCCTCAGATGGAATCTACAAACTTGTGACTGCACCAATGTCCTCAGATCTGACGGAATCTACAAGTCACTAAGTACATCAATATCCTCAGATGGAATCTACAAACTTGTAACTGCACCAATGTCCTCAGATCTGACGGAATCTATAAGTCACTAAGTACATCAATATCCTCAGATGGAATCTACAAACTTGTAACTGCATCAATGTCCTCAGATCTGACGGAATCTACAAGGAACTGTACCAATGTCCTCAGCCTCTGTACCAATCAATACTTTCGTATAGAACCAAATATATACCAGTATTGCAAGTATATCAAGGCAAGTATCAAAGACAAATGTGTCTTCTGTGAATGACACATATCTACAAGATCTCTCCAACTGACAGCAGTCACAATGTTTATCACTGGGTGATTATCTAATCAAGCCATAATTATCTCATTGGTGGATGAGTAACTCATCAGAGATGATTGTGAACGTCTCTTTTGTCGATGATTAAGTCATCAGTCGATGATTGCTTCACCGCCTCTAGTTTGGCTGCATCTTTACAGTACAAACAATGTTACCGGCCAGGGCCGCATTCAGAGTTCGCGCCCCAATGTCGCGATCCATCGCGGTCCGCCGCTGGAAGTTGAACGTTTCAATTTTATGTACCGCAGTGTTCAAAATGGATGCTGCCAAGCACTGATTTTGAATGTGTTTTTCGACAAAAATGCTGCCATCCTTGCCATATGGAACACTTTAGTTTCGTTAAAAGCTCAACTTGTTATGTTTGAGTGTGAACTGAAGAGCTCAACCATACCGTTAAAAAATAATTATCATCGAATGCAAAACCAACTACGGAGGCCATCTTTGTAGGCATGCTTGCACGGCACGGCACGGCTTCAGCATGGTGTAACTATGAATGACAAAACCAACTACGCAGGCCATCTTTGTAGGCACGCTGGCACGGCACGGCTTCAGCACGGTGTAACTATGAATGACAAAACCAACTACGGAGGTCATCTTTGTAGGCACGCTGGCACGGCACGGCTTCAGCACGGTGTAACTATGAATGACAAAACCAACTACGGAGGCCATCTTTGTAGGCACGCTGGCACGGCTTCAGCACGGTGTAACTATGAATGACAAAACCAACTACGGAGGCCATCTCTGTAGGCACGCTGGCACGGCACGGCTTCAGCACGGTGTAACTATGACAAAACCAACTACGGAGGCCATCTTTGTAGGCACGCTGGCACGGCACGGCTTCAGCACGGTGTAACTATGAATGACAAAACCAACTTCAAGGGCAAAAAGTGACGTTGGAGTGCAGCACGAACTTGGAACCCGGCCCAGGTATTGGTGGAATCAACGACAGACTGAAGCTAATCTCCACCAGATTCACAACTCAGAACTCATCAATGTCTTTTACTGGTCAGTGACTGCCAGTTTGCACCGCCATTACATACACTGGGCTCCATTTCACCGACATCTTCATGAGTTCATACGCTCAATTTTGCTCTTTAAGACCGATTCTGCTCCTTAACATTGATCTTGCATACTGAAAACTGTCAGCAACAGGGTGCGCCACTGGGACACTTTCGCCGTTGTGTCACAGAAATCATGACCTTGTTGACACAGTAGCAAGATTTTGCATATATTTAAAAAGCTCCTGAAATTTAGAAATGGGTTCTGTTTTTTTGTTACGAGTTCATTATCTTGGTGAAGCAAACCCTGCTCTCTTTCCCCACAAACAACTCGGTGTCGCCATCTGTCTGTCTACGAAATAATATGGTCTTGTCGATGATCGTGCCAATGATATAAAATGCCATTTTCACAAAAATCTGAAGAAACATTTGCGAAAGATATTGTAACTCCCTACCACTTATTTGTGTCATGCTATGCAAATAAATTGTCAGAAAAGTTGGTTTTAGTGAAATACAGTTTCCATACGAAAACACAGCGCCACGCGAAAAGTTTGGTAACAGCGTTTAGCGTGCTAGCAGTTATAACCAATGAAAAACAAACGTTGACAATTGCCTAAGGAAGTCAGCTCAACCTCACAAGTGATACACAGAGATCAGTGGCTAGATCTTACAAGATTCAAAGCAACAAATTTGTGTGTGGGTCGAACAACGACCTAGTAACTATATAGCTTTCAAACTACATCTGATAAGTTTCAGTACAAATCTCCCTCCCCATACCTGTCTGCTAATTTTCAAAGCAAGAAAACTAACTATTTGTTTCAATTTATCTTATAAGTTATATTGGTGAAACTGTTCAAGTCAAATTATTTTTTCTTTTTTTTTTCTTTATCATGATCACAGGATGACTAAAAAGTATATAAGGGTATTTAATACTATTTATTTTATTACATCTAGAGTACCCGGGTAATTCCGTATTGAATACAATTTTATTCAAGACAAACATAATTTTTATACACAAGAAGCAGCCATACATAACATACCACAGTTGAACCTAATACAGCATCTGGGTGCTGTGAATACCTAAAACTCCATTTACAATCAATTTACAAATAAGTTGAGAGGAAACGCATGAAGTTATAAAAAAGTATATTTTGCATTCCCTATTATAACTATAGCATCTATTTTGTATATTCAATAAAAAGAATTGACTAGATTTAGTTTAGCATCTTTTTCCTGTAAGTTGCTGGGTATACTGTATAGTGTATATTGTATGTAAATTTATATTCAAGTATACATCAACCAATAGTTTTTTTATTTAATACAATGTGTATGGAAACTATGGATATACCTGATAACAAATAACTAAAGTGTTTATTGGTAATTAGTTTATTGGTAGTACTGACAGGTCTTAACTGTGCACACAACTAGCTACCTACTGGCTAAATAAAACACTACTCAACCCCTGATGGACACCTACTGCACGCTGTCATCTAATTTAGACCAATCTTCATTATCACAGCATCAGAGGATAGGGTTAAAACACCAACATACAGGAATACAAAACAACTAGCTGGATTCTGTGAAACTCAACACTAGGCATTTAGTTTCTCACAAGTCTGCCACAGGAGAGGTGATAGATGTCCTAGGATCAATTTCAGCTGACAACTTCCCCAGGAGACCCGCGGCAGCAGTACCAGTTTGTAGGCAATAAAAAGCAGCAATAAAATCGCTGTTGCTACACATCTGTGATGTGGCAGCCAAGATTATTGGAACGAGGTCTAAAATCGAGCTGCAACCCGATTCATACTACATGACCTTTACTGCCTTCATATCAGCTGCCCTCGTTGGTTGGCCTCATTCAAGGTCACCTTCTCATCATAGTGAATTTTTACACAATTTACCCTCATATCAACACACTTACCACTTTGTAAACATTTCCCATTACAGTATAAAAATATTTCAATATATCTATCTATATAAGAATGTGGCCATGACCTTTTAGTATGGTTTGCTACAAATTAATGTGAAAAAGTAGGCATTTGTTAATGAATTCATCACAAATGCAAGATTTTGAAGGACAAACTTACAGGAGTAGAGAACAAATACTTCTGAATTTGATGCAAGGCAGATTTAAAAAAACACGATTGTTCTTGATGAAGATATATTATCCTGGCTGGGGGTGACACTTTTGACCCAAATACAACTTTTTAAAGTCAGTTAACTAATGAAAAATGTCACATGGATTTATACGGATTTAGACAGAATTTCTTGTCAAAAATATGGATTTTCATTGCATAATCTCTTAAAATGCTACCATCTCATACCATGGATTTTTGAGCTGGCCCCCTAGACTGAACAAGAGTTTTACTACTGTCAGTAACAGATCTCCATACAATTGCTAGGCCAGTGTTAATTATACCACTTTGACACATTCCCTGTCACCTGCACCATTGTCATTACAACATGTCAAGGCCCTGGCCACAGGAAGTGATGTGAGGAGAATTTACATGTTACCATCAACAGATCATGTTATGCAATCAACAAACCTTCAGCTAGCGGGTCAGACCACAGCTACATTTCAGGAAGTGTTTCACAGAAATGTGGTGCCATAAAATATGCCAGTTTTTATTTTAGTGATTTAATTTGCTTGGACTGCTCAAAGCGCTTTAGACTTTACTCCCTGGCAGACCTGTTCGATGGAACACCATCTCAACTTGGGAAGCATCCAGCCAAGCTGTAATCCATGCATGAAAACTATTCATACACAAATATCCACCACATTTTAACCATTTCAGTAAGACATTGTCTGTGATGCTTCAGTACGACAGGCCGGTTATTCAGCATTAACAATGTCTGCTATTCAAATTGTTTTTACTCATAATTATCCCCGACGTGGAGCCACTTGTTGTGTACAGTTGTCAAGGCGAATAAATTAGCTATTCAGCAGTGGTCACCGTTTATTATCGCTCAATAATAGTTTAGAGATTTTCGGGGTTTTTAATGACGGATTATCAAAATTTGCGGTGGCCACAATGGTGGACGACATTACATCAACTAGCGATTTACCACCGTATGTCTTTGACAGATTATTTGATAGTTTTAGCGAAGAATCTTTGTCGGATGTTGAGGATCGACACAATAACGATGTCGGCGAACTTAGTATACAACTATATTCAGCAACTGCAAAAACATTGAAATCTTGGTGGCCATCTTGGATTTCTGGTTACCATGACGACGGAATGTAAAATGATATGGCTCATTTTACTCGCAGATTATTATACTTTCCAAAAACATTCCTATTCATAAAATTTATTTTTGTTGCTCAAATCTTGACTTGAAGTGAGGTAGTCCATTGCCTTGCATATTCACGACACTGGGAATGCAGTATTCAGTGGTCACAGCTGGTCAGGGCTGTAGTACTGAAATGGTTAAATGTGTGATGTTTCATGTCAACAGTAAGATGCTGCAGTATGAAACAGATCTGAAGACAAATAGGGATTTTGGAGATATTGCAGAAACGACAGACTATGATCTACTTTTTATTCCCATAGTTAAGACAAATGCTGGAAGTCGAGACTTTTCGGTTGTTGCACCAACTTTGTTGAACTTTCTCCCTATTTGGGATAAGTCAGTAAGACATAGTTTCATTTTGCTGTCATCTAAAAACCTACCTTTTTAATAAAAACTGCACACCCTTCTTTGCTTCCTAACAATTCCATCCATCTGTTGTCTATTTTTGCTCTGTACATGAAAATGAGAACGCTTAATCTTTTGGATTTTTGCGCCACTGAGCTCAGATTTTCCGAGGATATTCGTGCAAAAGAAGTCATTCCATCATTATTATTATATATATAATTATATATATCAATTTTCTTACAATCATGCAAGAAGTCAACATGGACATCAATGTATTGTAAAAATCAACTATGATCGGTGCCTCAGGATGGTGTTTAACACAACTCAATGGGGCACAACGGCTGCTCCCTGATGTATGATTCTACTACAATACAATGGTAGCTCCCTTGACACCTTTCTCACATGATGTGTTCTAACTAACAGTTTGTCTCGTTTATCTCTCACATAGAGGTACATAATAGACTAGCCACAGGGTGTCAGTGTACGGTATCAACAAGACCTGTGTAGCCCTTCCGTCATTACCATGCTACACAAACTTCAACACTTGATTGCTAATTTCTACACTATCTTATGCAATCACAAGTAACATGACCATAAAACAGTATTGTTTATTTTGTACTAAATCTGTGAGGAAGAAATATTTAGATCTTCTAATGGCCTCCTCAACTAGTTTATCCCATCATGAATCAGTTGCCTTTTTTCACTGAGTTTTCTCTGGAACTGTCCAAAATGGTCTGTCTAGTGATTACATCAAAACTAAATGACCCATTTGCACAAACAAGCCAACCAGTCGCGGTCGATAATATATACCTTCGATTTTTCACGAAATGGGTCTGAAATGATTTGAGCAAAAAAACTAAATTTGAAGGGGAACCTTTAAACGGCTAACAACTAAGGAGCTCCTTACATAGATGATTTCTGGAGAGGTAAATGCTAGTTGCAGGATCTCCTTGAGATGACCCCCCCAACTGTTTGAGGGGCTGTATGCAGGACTGTCAATGTCCTGTCATTTGGTTGTCCCTGTTTAACGAATCACAGCAGGCCCACAGGACATTACTGCAGCAAGGTTTAAACATTCATGACTCACTGAGTACAACTGTCTATTACAGAACTCAGGGGACACCGGAATACACCATGACGATGACGACAAACATGATGATGCTCCATCTAAAAGTTTCATATTAATTTTATCTTTAATATTAAAGCTACATTTTAAAGTTACAATTAAACCTCAGTATTAAGGTCACCCTCGGGACTGGGGCAAGAGTTACCTGAATGACAAGGTAACCCTATCAGTGAGGTTATTTTTTGCAATATAATTTGGGACTACATGTACCATAGGATGATCTCAATAGCAAGGTGGGTGTATTACCGAGGTGACCGTAATAGCAAGATGGTTGTATTACTGATCTGACCTTAATTGCAAGGCGGCTGTATTACTGATGTGAGGTTTCACTGTACATCAATTTTATCGTAAAAACATGCCAATGTATAAACTTTTGTAACAACCCGATCACCCAAAACTGTCACAATGAACCACAATTAGTAATATAAAATTTTTGTTGACCATTATCTAAAAATAGCTTACTAAGTTCTCAATATGTTCACAATTTGTAATATGAGTGGACACACTCTATTGGGGTCAGACATTCCCGTGATCACATGACAGACATGTGACAGGTTGCGATGGTTAAGATACAGTACATTTGGCAGTTTGGACTTATGAGCAGTTTTGCAATGACACCAGTGTCATCCTTGTAAGCCAATCTGTTGCTAAATTATGGGTGGTTGAATTCTATTTTATAATTATAACAATAGATCATCTATGAGTATGGTAGGAATTTGTAGCTCAATGACATTTTGCGTATTTATTTAGTACTTTTTTAACAACTATACTGTAAAAGTAGCATTGCAAAGGGTTGGGTAGTTTTTATATTTTTTGAACACAATGGTCAATTATCATCAATGTTAGGTATTTATCTTTAATCAAATGCCATTTAATCTAAAACATTAATAAAAAACACTTTCAAGATATTAATTCGAAATATGATTGTTCAACCATAAGGAAATTATTGTTATTGATAAAAAATAGAGAAAACTATTGCTTTCTACCTGTGAATGCATTCTTGGAGCTTTATTTTATGGTCTGTACTGTGGTGATCCTTGTTTTATATTATTATAAAGCATACTTGAATATCTTGACACTTTCCACAGCCTCAGCTGAAGCCCATTCATTATTAACGTATGTTCCAGCCAATTAGCGAGTGTGTCTGCCTTAGGTTCAACTATACAATGTGGGTTGTTGTTCTCCTCGTTGTTCCCTGTCTTCAGGGGTGAGACTGGCTTGGATACGTCGACATTTTCTTTCTCTTCCTCCTCATTGCACTTGCACTACATTCTCTACCACCCTTCCCCATTCTCCTTGGTCTTTTGATCTTTTCCTCCAGGTCTCTCTTCATGCAATCCTTCCACTGCAGTCTCAGTCGCCGTCGTCTTCTTTTTCCCTCCAATCTCCGGGCATCTGCTTTCTTTGTCATCCGTTCTTCTCCCATTCGCATGGGTGTCAGAGATCTTATTTAGTCTTAACAGGTTTAATCTCAAGATCTAATCTTCACTGCTCAATAGTAGCCACCCTGAATACTCTCATAGCAAGACCAGCCTGATCTTAACCTTGACCTTTCTCCTATTAACCAGCCAATGACATGGAGAGATACATTCCATCAAATGAAATGCTAGGTAACATAAAGGTTGTGGCTAAAAGCATCCACTCATCAATCATCTATCATATTTCAGCCTATCCAAGCCAGTAAGCCACCAGCACAGTTACAGGAAGCATTAATCTTGGTTGGTGTTCTCTTCCTACAACGTTGAAGCTTGTAACAGTAGCAGTATTGATGTACCGAACACAAACTTCCTGTGTATATTTATGGCAGAAGCCATAGTGCTGTGTTGATATTTCCTAGGAAGCTCTGTTAAATGGCAGTATTTTCAAACACAAAATATACTTATAATATTCAAGTAAGTCGTGAACAGTAACTTAAATGTTACTTGCTTGATCTGTGCAACCACCTAGCACCACATTCAATTACCTTGTAACTGTTCATATGCAGCTGCTGATCTCCATATCTCATTACTTCATAACAATCAAGGTTTTAACCAAGGGGGCAATGCAGCACCCCCTGCTAAGGGGGTCCATGGTCCCGGGTATGTGCACTGAATCAATGTCAACCCTACAAGAACCTAATATCTTCAGCACAACTGTAAGAAATCGAAAACACCAAACGTTACAGTAATTCATTCGTACTCAACTGTTACGTTCAAACCATATTTACAATTTTACATTCAAATTTTTTTAGCTCTTCAGAAACGAAGTTAAAAAACGCTGCTGGTGGCGCCACTTACCGGCACATGAAAGAGTTGCACCGAGTCGTCCAACATGAGAACCTTGCACTGGAGGTATTTGCCCTTTTGGGGCAAAGTGTTAGGTTGACTCATGGCGCCCTATTTCCCCTGGTGGCCACTACACACAACGGGCTGTCAAGGTGTGGTCGCTGGATTCAGTTGATGCGGATGTCCGCTGTGACGGCATTGTCATGGCAACCATGTGTTTATCGTGGGCATACCTGGAAGGAGACAAAATCATGTAACTCGTGTACAACAGAAATATTCTAACAGGTTACAAGTCCGATTATTTAACCAGAACTAAATAACAAAAAACTACCATGTTGTGGTGAAGTACAAAGAGACACGGCCGTCCAGACTCTGACGGTAAGACCAACTGGTCAGACCAACTGGTCAGTGGGGCCAGGCTGAAAGAACATAACTTTTATCAACGTGAAGACCTAGGCGTAAAACCACATTAAGGATTTGTGTGACATTACCCAGTTAAAGACTGCCCTTGAAAATAGCATTTTGGTTATGCGTGAATTTTTTCGAGCACTTTTACAAGGGACATGTTGGTTCAGTGAATACTGAATGTACTACTGCATTAGATCTTTCACATTTCAAATTGAGAAGTATCAGGCTTTGGTGAATTTTTTTCTGAAAAACGATGTATAAAAAATTCACGAATTTTCCACAGCATTTGTGTCAATGGAGGTTAAATATGCTGTGAAATTTTCAAGAAGATCGTCAGAGAAACTTTGCAGGAAATGAAGGAAACGTTATAATGGCTGCCTACGTAAAATAAAATGTGGTTTTACCCATGTAGAACTTCAAGTCAAACATGTTCTAAAGCCAGAGAAAACAACTTCTGGCCTAGAAAGATAAGTGAAATGATTGACATGGGGGGGGGCACCCAACCATCAACAGAGCTGGGGACTACACAGTACAGATGTTCTCTCCATTTCCATGGAGCTGTGGTCATGTGACAACCACCAACCTAGTTACATAACAAAAAAAAGTTGCTCACAATGACACTGATAAAGGCACTGTGATGATCCTGGAAGCCACCTTGAACACCAAATCAAGATTCTGAACAGTATCTTTATATTTGTTTTAATGTAAGCATTTATATACAGGATTGTATGAAGAACAATATACCAGCTGCTTGTCTTTTCTTGTCGTCCAAATACAAAGTGCCTTCCAGATGTTTCACATAGATCTAACTGCCAAACCCGGACAGTTCACACAAACGATCATCCATGAAAAACTGCACATTCCATAGTACACAACATATCGGGGAGCTGGATGGGCATAGGTCATTATCTCATTTTCAAAGTTAGTGTTTTGTTATTGTAGTGAGCTGTGTGTCAACGATAATGCTTTAAAGGTTTTTTTCACGGCAGCACAAATTGCTGCATGTCGTGTTACTGACTACCTAGACGTGTTACTGACTACCTAGATGTGTTACTGACTACCTAGACGTGTAATGACTACCTAGACGTGTCACTGACTACCTAGACATGTCACTGACTACCTAGACGTGTCACTAACTACCTAGACGTGTCACTGACTACCTAGACGTGTCACTGACTACCTAGACGTGTTACTGACTACCTAGACGTGTTACTGACTACCTAGACGGAGTTTTTGAAAAATCTTTTTTCTGAGAACATCAACAGGGGTAATGTTGTCATCACATGTTACAAAAACTGACGAGTTCACCGACTGTCAGTCCACCATCAGAAAGTTAACCCTCATACCAACATAACCATCACTGATATAGGCATAAATGTAATGCCCACTTCCCAGTTAAAAATATCTTTTCTGGGACAAAAATGCTGGCGATCTCAACAAAACCACCAGCCCTTCATTCACATGGCATGAACCTACTGCAGTGTAATGAGTGCAATGTAATCTTTATTCAGTTATCTGCTGTTTTATTGCATGTTTTTTTATATTATAACACAGTCACATCTGTTCTAACCAAGACAAATTCCTCAGCTGAGACAATAAAGAATACCTTATCTTATCTTAGCATAAAATAAAATAGTGGTCTGTCCCCATATATTTATGGCCACCCAAATGTGGCACTGGTGAGCCATGCTGGAAGTACTGCCTGTCTCCCTCTATTTTTACCACATGTTCATTGATTGAATTGCAGAATCATCTGGCAGTAGGGCAGAGATTCCTGTACTTGGAAGACCTAGTTGAGGGGATTGAGGGATCAATCAGACAGGGCAGTAATCATCTGAGATATTATCTCACTCTCCCTGTACCTTCTAGGTCTGTTGACCCCCCAGCAAGGTCACTCACTCAATACTGCTTCAGACAGGGACAGATCGCCATTTATTGTTTCACTGATGGCAATGTTATTTTTACTAATGCTTGCAGATCTATGTATAGTGAATCTTCTGAAAATAAATTATGCTAATATTTATTCTTTCATTAGCCTAGTGGCAAAAATTTGTGTAATTCTGGATTTTCTCTCTCCCGAAAATCAACTTAATTAAGATGGCATCCAAAGCAAAGTACAAGGTGCCGTCCACTAATACTATGGGTGATGTTATCATGTACAAGGATCCCTAGATTACTGTCATCCGTTCACTAAGAATTTCAACCTGGCCAGAGTATCAATGTAAAAGTTCACAAATATGGCCATATACTTGTTCAAAATTTTTTTTTTTCATTGAGCAAAAATGTCAAAATAGTAGACCGTCCTTAAATTCATTTGTATATCATAACTTATAAGCCAAACATAATTAGTGAACCATCTCAGAAAACATGTATTAATTTAAATACTAAACAACCTGTACAAAATCTACTGCAATACATCAGTAAAGTGGCTTTCCTGGGCTCTGGCTGGTTAATATACTTGAAGATTGTATTAAAAGTTGTACCCACTGTATTTAACATACAAGCTTGGCAAATTTTAATGTTTATGACAAGAAATTATTAAATAGTTAATAATAATTTATTCTTAATTTTAGTTGTATTCGCCAACAATTGAATTTAATAATAATATAAATACTTTTTTTAAACCAATATCCCTGAAAATCTAATGTATTTAAAGTGTTGTCTGGTTTAACAAAAACTCTGTATGTAATACACATGTAGCATGAACTGTGAACTATCCATCAATTGACTCTGGCAGTGGCATAAACTATGTCCTTTCATCAACTGTCAGTCTGACTGTCACAAATTCTGATGTCTACAAAAAATCATTTATATACAACCTGTCCATTAGCACTGTGGGATATTGATCCTTGTCTACTATGGACAGGATGTTTTAGTAGATAAACATGTGTCACATTAATAAATGATGCCACTGCAGTTCAGTTTTTATTTGTTTTGTTTCGGAAAGAATATATTTGCAAATGTTCAGCGACATGTAGTTTGTTGTATTCTATAGGCAGACTACACATTTTACTTGAGGGTTAGGTTACATAGTAGGTCAGTGTACAGTGGGTGCTTATCAAAAGGTCAAGACATGTCAACCCCCTTGAGCTCAACAACCCTTATTATACAGTATATTTACCCTTCAGGGGGTTAACTAGGTTGGTCTCCAACTAGGTAAACCATGACATAACATACAAGTTTAGAAGTGATCTCCAAGTATGTGACAGACAAGTTCCTGTCTGCTAGTGCTAGTGTTAGAGCACATTATTATGTACATTCAAATCCGATACAAATCGCTCCCTTAACCAACTTAGTGATTGCCTTCAAGATATCTTCCACTGGATGACTGACGGCAAGTTGAAATTAACTGCAAATAAAACTGAATTGATCATTATTGGTACTCCAATGCAGCATAGTAAACTGGATGGTTTTTTCCCTAGGTGTACTTGGAATCACTATATCACACCAGCAACCTCGGTGCGGAATCTTGGAGTGATCTTTGATTGTAACTTCAATTTCCGACAACACATATCTCAAACATGTCGCTGCTATTTTTATCATATTTGTGATTTTCACTGTATTCGCAGGTATATGTCATTTTCTGTTGCTAAAACTATTGCAACAGCGCTTGCTAGCAGCAGACTTGACTAGTTCTGACCTACTTTTTGTTCCTAGAGTCAACACTAATGTTGGAACTAGGGCTTTTTCTGTTGCTGCACCAACTCTTTGGAATATGCTCCCTCTTAGTGTTAGATCACTTGAAAATATAAAAAATTCCGTCGTCATTTAAAAACTTTTTCTTTACAACCTTGCTTATCCACCGTAGCTCCCTAGCGCCTTGACCCATCTGTTGACAACTGGAATACTACTTATGGATTTTTAGATTGACCAATCCTTTTGTTTTGATGCGCCTCTGAGCTTGGTTTCCAAAGATTTAGGCGCAATAGAAGTTATCTTATTATTGTTATTATATAGACAGGTGAATTAACTAAATAACATTCTAGTCAAGTCATTTACTTAATGTAATAGTTATATCATAAAACAATACCACTATAATGGACTGTATAACATGTCACCATCTAGTCCATATTGACAACAAACATTGTCACTTACATAGTCTATAAAGCGGGTGTAATTTTGTCAGGTGCAAAAACCATAATATTGAAGCGGGAATAGTGACAGGAAACAAAACAGAGACAAACCATAAGAAATATGTGAGGAAGACACCACAGATGTCTTCACAATTGAAGAACCAAATTTGTGAAATGTCCAAATAATAAACAAATGACTACAGTGCAAGATCAGCCAGGAGAAGAAACAGAAGTCGAGGATCAGTACGAGGCCAGGCTCACCCCTGACAGACAGGTACGAGGCCAGGCTCACCACTGACAGACAGGTACGAGGCCAGGCTCACCCCTGACAGACAGGTACGAGGCCAGGCTCACTCCTGACAGACATGTACGGAGGCCAGGCTCACCCCTGACAGACAGGTACGAGGCCAGGCTCACCCCTGACAGACAGGTACTGAGGCCAGGCTCACCCCTGACAGACAGGTACGAGGCCAGGCTCACTCCTGACAGACATGTACGGAGGCCAGGCTCACCCCTGACAGACAGGTACGAGGCCAGGCTCACCCCTGACAGACAGGTACGAGGCCAGGCTCACCCCTGACAGACAGGTACGAGGCCAGGCTCACCCCTGACAGACAGGTACGAGGCCAGGCTCACTCCTAACAGACATGTATGGAGGCCAGGCTCACCCCTGACAGACAAGTACGAGGCCAGGCTCACCCCTGACAGACATGTACGGTGGCCAGGCTCACCCCTGACAGACAGGTACGAGGCCAGGCTCACCCTTGACAGACATGTACGAGGTCAGGCTCACCCCTGACAGACAGGTACGAGGCCAGGCTCACCCCTGACAGACATGTACAAGGTCAGGCTCACCCCTGACAGACAGGTACGAGGCCAGGCTCACCCCTGACAGACAGGTACGGAGGCCAGGCTCACCCCTGACAGACAGGTACGAGGCCAGGCTCACCCCTGACAGACAGGTACCGAGGCCAGGCTCACCCCTGACAGACAGGTACCGAGGCCAGGCTCACCCCTGACAGACAGGTACGAGGCCAGGCTCACCCCTGACAGACAGGTACGGAGGCCAGGCTCACCCGACAGACAGATACGGAGGCCAGGCTCACCCCTGACAGACAGGTACCGAGGCCAGGCTCACCCCTGACAGACAGGTACCGAGGCCAGGCTCACCCCTGACAGACAGGTACGAGGCCAGGCTCACCCCTGACAGACAGGTATCGAGGCCAGGCTCACCTTGACAGACAGGTACGAGGCCAGGCTCACCCCTGACAGACAGGTACGAGGCCAGGCTCACCCCTGACAGACAGGTACGGAGGCCAGGCTCACTCCTGACAGACAGGTACGAGGCCAGACTCACCCCTGACAGACAGGTACCGAGGCCAGGCTCACCCGACTGACAGGTACCGAGGCCAGGCTCACCCCTGACCGACAGGTACGGAGGCCAGGCTCACCCCTGACAGACAGATACGGAGGCCAGGCTCACCCCTGACAGACAGATACGGAGGCCAGGCTCACCCCTGACAGACAGGTACCGAGGCCAGGCTCACCCCTGACAGACAGGTACCGAGGCCAGGCTCACCCCTGACAGACAGGTACGAGGCCAGGCCCACCCCTGACAGACAGGTACCGAGGCCAGGCTCACCCCTGACAGACAGGTACGAGGCCAGGCTCACCCCTGACAGACAGGTACCGAGGCCAGGCTCACCTTGACAGACAGGTACGAGGCCAGGCTCACCCCTGACAGACAGGTACCGAGGCCAGGCTCACCCCTGACAGACAGGTACCGAGGCCAGGCTCACCCCTGACAGACAGGTGCCGAGGCCAGGCTCACCCCTGACAGACAGGTACGGAGGCCAGGCTCACCCCTGACAGACAGATACGGAGGCCAGGCTCACCCCTGACAGACAGATACGGAGGCCAGGCTCACCCCTGACAGACAGGTACGAGGCCAGGCTCACCTTGACAGACAGGTACGAGGCCAGGCTCACCCCTGACAGACAGGTACCGAGGCCAGGCTCACCCCTGACAGACAGGTACCGAGGCCAGGCTCACCCCTGACACACAGGTACCGAGGCCAAGCTCACCCCTGACAGACAGGTACCGAGGCCAGGCTCACCCCTGACAGACAGGTACGGAGGCCAGGCTCACCCCTGACACACAGGTACCGAGGCCCGGCTCACCCCTGACAGACAGGTATGCCATTAGCCAGAAATAATTTGTTGCCAGTGTTGAATTTACCAGTTTAATTTTTATTTAATGACAAACCTGCATCATTTGAGCCATGTATTTAATTAATGCTGATCCATTTGATTTGTTTCACTGCCAGTTGTGCCACTGATACTATAGTAATTAATGTAGGCCCCTAGACTTGGAACTATTATACTATAGTAATTAATGTAGGCCCCTAGACTTGGAACTATTAGTTAGTCTTGTGGCCAGCTGGTCCCCTGTAAATTCCACTGGTCTTATCAGTTGTAATTACCAGTCCTGGCCAGTCATCTGCCAGTCTTGAAGACAGGCAGACTGGTCCATGGCTAAGCCTTTGCACAGGCTTGCAGACAGGAAAAGAAGAGAACAAACAACTACGGATACACCCCTTCCCTTTGATATCAAGCAACAGCAGAAATGGGTTTCTATGACGTCATATTTAGCATCTGAAGCTCATCCACTTCTGTCTCACTTTGGTAGAAGTACATGTTGTGAGAACACTGTGGTTGTGTAGACAGAAGATGTTTACAGGGGAAACACACCCCTGTCAGTCCCCTTCAGTGCCTGATAGTGGGACTTGTAATCAGACTTCTCACACTGGATCACCTCAACTGATCTACAAGCATCTGGTTCTCAGGCTCATCTGGAGTACAGGGATCACCTCACAAACGCAGACATGCCTCTTACAGTCTCTCAGACAGCCTTCATTAAGGGACCATCTCACAAACACAGATCTCATGAAAATACAGTCTCGCAAACATCCTTTGTTAAGGGGTCAAGTTAGAAATATAGATCCTCACATTACAAGCTTGGGCACAATGTTTAAGGGTCAATTCAGAAAACACATACATGTAATTTCCCCCAAATCATACAGTAAGGAATCAAGTCAAAAACTATATTTGTCCTTAATGTATAATATGTAACGGGTAGTGAATGCCATGATTACATCCCATTTAGACTACTGCAACTCTCTACTGTTTGGTACCTCAACCAATGACATCGGTCGATTGCAGCGACTGCAGAATGCTGCCGCTCGCCTTATTACTCGACAGGCTCATAGTGAAAGTGCGACCCCTATTCTTCGCGAATTGCACTGGCTACCTATTCAACAGCGCATTGCATTCAAGATCGCTGTTCTTACGTACAAGTCGCTGCACGAAGTCCTCTCGCCTGTCTATATGCAGAAACTGGTGCGTGTCTACAAGCCAGCCAGACGTCTTCGGTCTGCCGACTCGAAGGCACTAGTTGTTCCGAGAACACGCAGCAGAGCCGGTGAATGTACATCTGCTCACGCACACTGGAATCATTTAAATCTGTGTTGAAGACTCATCTGTTCACTGCAGCGTATATGTAACTCGGACTTACCAACACGGTTTTACCATAGCTGATTGATGTTTAACATTTATTTATTATTTATTTACTTTTCATATACATTTTAGTCTAATTTATTGATGTTTACATTAATTTTAGTTTATTTATTAAAATAATAATAATATGATCTTAACTATTTTATTTTATGATATTTTATATCACATTCCTTTTCTACTATATTTATTATCTTAATTACTATTATTATTTGTTAATTTTATCTATGATATAACAACTATTTTTTTTTATTAAAATGCATTAGTTTTAATATACATTTGTACACTGTTGTAAAGCACAATATTGGGTGTAACGCTTAACAAAATAAAATATTATTATTATAGGCATGCCCTGCTTCCTTCTGCATCAGTTCATGCCAGATTACAAAGATCCTCACAACTTACAGTAAGTGATCAAATAAGATAGAGACCCTCAGAGATCAACCGTGAAAACATAGATCCTCACAGCATCTACCACCAGGTCAAAATCAGACACACAGCTTCCTTACTGGGTGGTAGGTACAGGCCATTAGCCAGAAATAATTTTTTTCTAGTCTCGAATTAATAAAAAATGTGCATTTTAGCATGTGAACGGCTCGCGGGGAAGTCACTCACGTCAATCACAGCCATTATTGGCCAGTTTAGTTTTTTCAATGACACGCCATTGTCATTTGAGCGATTTATTTAATTACTACTGATCCACTCTACCTCTTTCACTGTGCCAGTGACATTCATTAACCACTACTTAATCTAGTAGTAGCCAGCTGCCCCCTCTAAATTCTACCTGTCATCAGTTATAATTACCTGTCTTGGCCAGTCATCTGCCAGTCTTGAAGACAGACAGACAGGTCTCTGACTATGCCCCTGGGTAGGTATATTACTTTACCTACCCCTCACACCCTGCCTGCCTCCCATCTCCCCTCATCTACCAACTACCAGAACAAATACCACGAGGGTATTTACTATATACCCTATGCATGGGTTACCACAAACCCACCCACCCATGTTATGTAGAGGTGGCAAGGCCACTAGAAATAAATGTAAGCATTAAACATAAGACCAGATGGCAGCATCCACAGATCTGTCATTAATAGGTGACATACCAGAGATTCCCTCTTGTCAGTGTAATTGTTCCTGCTCAGGCCACTGTCAACTACAGACTTCCCCTTGCAAGCAGTATCTGGTACATTCACTTTCTGTAACACAAAGCTACAGGTTATGACCCCTATTGGCACCCTCTGTGAGCTCAACACAGTCAATGTAAGGGTCTTTATCCTACATTAACAACCCTGCCAGCTGCTGGGTTTATAGAGAATGTGTCCTACACAGCAATAAAACATCTGATATACCTCAATGCCAAAGGTCAACACAGATAAACTATATCTATACAAAGGTATGTGTGTCTGCATTATACAGACAGCAAATGGTTCCAAATGCCAAATAAGAATTTGTCGCTGGAAAATCGGTTCTGGTTCTCGAGTTGGTTCAATTCAAGGCCAACAACACATTATTCAAATAGTTGGGTGTGATAGTTTGAGGCTTAGTTACATGTAATGACATCTAGTTTGTACCAGCAACATTTCTGTTCAAAACTTAATTCCTGAATTATACCCTAACGATGTGAATAATTATTGAATAATTTATTTAATATTGGCCTACCAAATTATATTTATTAGGCCTGTAAAGTTCAATGTTAGTAGTTTGAAAGGTGTGCCTGAGACATTTTCCAACTGTAAACAAAACAGTCAGATTCAAAACATGTTCTATAACTTTTATTGACAATACAGTCAAAGCCAGGTCGGTTAATATTACGAGAAAGCTGGGTTAACTGCAAAACCTTTTGATGTTCAGCGCAATCGCATTTTCCCACGTTTAAAACAGCCAATTCAGCAAACATCCTTTTAATAACACAATCCTGGCTGATTGTGTATAAAAGAAACAGACAATCTCCCTTTAAAAATCAGTCAGGACGAGTATTTCCCTGCCATTGCACTAACAGTATGGTAGTACCCCACAAGCTGAAACTATGAACTGTATTTGAATGTTTAATATTAATTTATACACTAATAATGCCAGTGCTTGTCTTCACTTACCGGGTATTCGTGCAATATTTCATACCAAAATTAAATATGAAGATTATGCTGTATTGTCACATACTAAATTGTATACTACGTAATACCTAAAGAAACTTGTTCAGGGGTATACAACTATAAGAACTTTCGTCAGTTTGCCCCTTTTTTGACATAATACGTATTTATGTGCCACAAACGTTGTATATATATATTATCGTTATGTTGGAAAATAAAACGTCTTATTATTATTATTATAAACTGGACCACATTCAAGTATTAATCAGACGCTGGGGCTCACCCAGGATGACATTTTTGCCAGTCCAAATTTGTCCAATGTGCTATGAAGCACGGTCTGGCACGCAATCGAATGCTATGCAACTATGAGTACGCAATGTATATATAAATGGGAAATTTTGATTGGGAAATTTGTGTAACCATACTCAGTGTGTCGTCATAAAATTAAAAAATAAACACATATTACCATTTATGAAGGCAAGGCAGAGCATATGGCTAAATGTACATCTCAAATGATGCATTTTATGTTTATTGTTCAACCGTTTTAGCTAGGGCTATATATGAGTGACACCATCCAACGGATTTGTTAGAACTACGAAACGCTGGCTACATTACTTTGAGCCAGCGTAACCTAGGCTGTTGTTAATCCTTCGAGTTTTGGTTCGAAACCGGAATCTGTACACTTGTATGTGTTCTAACGATGTGATAATTACATTTAATAAGCAACATGTCTTCAATGCGCTTAGCGGACAGCCAGACAATAATCGCGAAAAAGGTTTAAGTTAGCGCCTTCCACCCGCGTCCCTGTTTACGTCGGTTGACACCGGCACCAAGACACTCGTAACGATTTACCTTGCGCATTATAAAAAAAATCCTCCGTCATAAATCCACCACAATAAACAAATACCATTGCATAGTAATCATGCTTGTTTCAAAATATCGCTAATAAAGTCAGTATAATTTACAGTGTTGGTGATTCTACTCTTTCAACATTTATGGAGTTTCTGTTCGAAAACAAATCCTGTTTCCAAACGTCGATTACACGGAATTCCATCTGTTTTTCAAGATCGCGTCGTAATCAGGAAAGGCTTATTGTATCTCCCCACCCTGATGTTGACCTCACATAGGAATATTTACTCTACACAAATGTTGGCTGACTTTCAAGCAACCACCACTAGTGGTTAAGTGACAATCACCCTAGCAAGTCCAGGCCTGGTTTAATTGGTTTATGGTGTGTGTTGGGCAGCTGACCAGGTGATCTGGGTGGGCAAATTTCAAAACCTGTAGATTTTGTAACTGGCTTCGCGGCATTTTCAATGATGTCATAAAAATGACATGGATGGGATAGCCCACACAAAAAACAACATGGACGAACCCATCCGTAATCAATTTAAGACCGTCCAAAAACAAAATTTTTGAATGTTAACCGTCAAAATTATGGGTGGAAGGGTCTCTGGGTGAGGCCCTGATGAGATGTGTCAAACTATAAAAAAATCTATCTTTTTAACAGTGTGCAAACTTAGTAAATTACCATCAGCAATTTCACAAACACACCAAACGGATGTCAACTGTGTTATACAAGTGTAACCAGAAAAAAACAGGTCCTACCCTATATTCAACACCTAAAGTTAGCCTTCCGCCCCTGTGTGAATCTGCAATTGGAGGTCACTAACTACACTACCCTGGTCTGAACCCCATATCCAGGTGCCATGTCTGCCCGTTGACAGTTTCTTAGAAACATGTTCTTCTCTAGTGAGTATAAAAGTGTTGACAGAAGACGGGGGATGTCCTGGTGGGGTGGCATCACACGCTCCAACACCAGATGTTACTGACAGATGGCTACTGACAACAGCCATTCACGACAGACACACAGTTCACGACAGACACACAGTTCACGACAGACAGCGAAGACTCTACAGTAATTCCAGGCTGATTGAAGCAACAGGGATTCCCAGCAGTGGCTTGTTTAATTAAGTTGTACATTTCTTTATGATTAAGTTTAGTGAAATTTCAGAAGATATTCAGTAATGTTAAACAGAGAGAAGAAATATAATTAATCGTACAAGGGTTCAATACTGAATCAAAAATGACAAGGATCTAAGCCAACAGTTGTGATCATAAAAGAAACAAAACTCCAAAATTACATAACTGCACTTAATAAGCCATCTCAGCAGCTCTTATCGTATATACTGCCTTTGTTGCATAAAGCTGAACCTTTTAAACACTACTAACTCTTCTGAACTATGCACGTGGTATACTGCATTAAAAAATGAATCGTGACACACTGCGGTCACATGTTTAAACAGCACAGTCTCAGTACTGCTCAGTTTACGAGTGCAGAATAAAAAGTGCTGGCCTGAATGGGTCGTATGAGTCTACTGTGTGAATCTGATGATGCCTATAAATACACATTGTGGCGTTTACATTCTGCCTGAGCTACCACATTCAGGTAACTGCTACATAGAAGACAACAGCACACCTGTATACTGCCAACCCACCCAATACTTTCAGTTCATGTATCACTCAAGAGTCAAAACTCCAGGGTTCATGTGGCACCCAAGACTCCAGGGTTCATGTCCCACTCAAGACTCCAGGGTTCATGTCACACTAAAGATTTCAGGGTTCACATCCAACCTAAGACTCCAGGTTCATGACCCACTCAAGATTCCAGGGTTCATGTCCCACTCAAGACTCCAGGGTTCATGTCACACTAAAGATTTCAGGGTTCACATCCAACCTAAGACTCCAGGGTTCATGTCCCACTCAAGATTCCATGGTTCATGTCACACTCAAGATTCCATGGTTCATGTCACACTCAAGATTGGCAGTTGGTTGGTGTGTGCTGAATTTAAGCCCGACAGTTGGCCTTATAGTGCCAACTAACACCGATTAGAATGTTGAATCAGCGGTTTTTTGTCATAACACGACGGTCAGCGGTAACTTGGCCAATAAGAAATCATAGCGTGATCATGTGACAGTCCTCGATACAAGTCAAGGTTAAGCCCAGCGGTTCTTTTTTAGTTTTCAAACCAACGTTTCAGAAAGTGACAGATTATTTGTTATCCTATTGCCATTGACCATCATCATTTTTTTCGCTTGTTCTTAAAACAGGCGCCACAAATAAACCTCATTTCCACCTGACTTTGTTTCATGCTTCCGACAGGAATCACCATTTTGTTTTGTGAAAAACGCTACCTCTGGTGGAGCCGCTACGGGGCGCATATATATTAAGCCTTAAAAATCCGCTAAGCAGTGCTAGCTGTGGAAAACGTTTTTGAGGAATCCATTGGGTGCGACTGATTACACTTCAACATAACTGTTAACTGAAACGGCTAAATATAACGTTCTGCGTACTGTTATAGAACACAGCTCGACGTTATGCGTTTCTTTGCTGGAGGATATGTTGAATGCTCAATCCACATCGTCGTGAAGGCTGACGGCAAAGCTCCGACTTACTATGTAAAAAGTTTCGTTTTTCTGATAGCCGTTTTGGCTTAATTTTTACAAATTTTTTGTGTTTATTGTAGGTGTTTCAAAACATATTGTTAACTCCATAGTAAACACGCGTATTTATAGTGGATTTTTCCACAAGGATCAAGCCGAGCACCAACGGTCGACGCGAGTCGGGTGGTGTGTGCGGGCAGAAGTCGGCGGAACTAATTGGCGTTTAGCACCGACTGCTTTTTGCGCCGACTGGCAACACAAGTCGGCGTTAGTCGGTTGGTGTGTGCCTAGCATTAGAGTCCGGGATTTATGTCTCACTCAAGACTCCAGGTGTATGTCCCACTCAAGATTCCATGGTTCATGTCACACTCAAGACTTCAGGTTTCACATCCCACCCAAGACTCCAGGTTCATGACTCACTCAAGATTCCCGGATTTATGTCCCACCGAAGACTCCAGGTTCTTGTCCCTCTCAAGACTCCAGGGTTCATGTCCGACTCAAGACTTCAGGGTTCACATTCCATTCAAGACTACAGGGTCCATGTCATACTCAAGACTCCAGGGTTCACGTCACATTAAAGACTCTAGGGTCCATGTCACATTAAAGACTCTAGGGTCCATGTCACATTAAAGACTCCAGGGTTCACATCCCATTAAAGACTCTAGGGTCCATGTCACACTCAAGACTCCAGGGTTCATGTTCCAATCAAGACTCCGGGGTTCATGTCACATCCAAGACTCCAGGGTTCATGTCCCACTCAAGATTCCAGGATTCATGTCATATCTAAGACTCCAGGGTTAATGTCCCACTCAAGACTCCAAGGTTCATGTCACATCTAAGACTCCAAGGTTCATGTCCCACCCAGAGTCCAGGGTTCATGTCCCACCCAGAGTCCAGGGTTCATGTCACATCTAAGACTCCAGAGTTCATGTCACATCTAAGACTCCAAGGTTCATGTCCCACCCAGAGTCCAGGGTTCATGTCACATCTAAGACTCCAGCGTTTATGTCACATCTAAGACTCCAGAGTTCATGTCATATCTAAGATTCCAGGGTTCGTGTCCCATCCAGACTCCAGGGTTCATGTCACACTCAATACTACAGGGTTCACGTCCCACTCAAGACTCCAGGGTTCATGTCACACTCAAGACTTTGCGGTTCATGTCACACTCAAGAATCCAGGGTTCATGTCACATCTAAGATTCGACAGTTCATACCCTATCCAGGTTTTTTTCAGATTTATTGTAATTGTCTCAAAAATGAATGTCTGCTGGGTGCACGTTTTATACACTGACAACCGGCAGTGAAAGGGTTAATATGTATAAAATGCAACACTCAGCAACATTTTATTTTTTAAATCCTTAATATGATGTCGTTATTACTAGAATCTATGACCTCTAGAGGTATGCTAGAAACAATTTGCTTAATTTGTTAACAGAACTGAAGAACCAAGTTGACGCTGAAATGGTACAGGCAAGCTTCTCAGAACTCAAGAGACGAGTGGTTCTGGGGAAATGTCAGTCATAATGCAGTCGTGAAATGGTTTGACAGTGAGGTGTGATAGAAAATCATCAAGGCACTATCAGCATTGGAGGCAGGGCAATCACCAACCTTCGCTTCGCTGATGATATCGACGGCCTAGCAGGAGAAGAACAAGAACTAGTCAACTTGGTGGAGTGCCTGGACAAAATATCTACAGCATGGCGATCAGTGCCGAAAAAAAAAAACTGATGACAAACAACACACAAAGCATCAACACAGAAGTCGGAGTTAATGGACAGAGATGTGAAACAGTAACAAGCTTCGAGTACTTGGGATCAATCATCACAGATGAGGGTTCCAAACCTAAGGTACCTGCCAGGATTGCACAGACAACAGCAGCGCTTAAAAGGGTGATCTTGCGCATATCATACAAAGACCATGTTACTAATGAAGACGTTCGAAACAAGATCAAACAAGCCATCGGACCTTACGAAGACCCCCTTACAACAGTCAAGAAGCGTAAACTGAAGTGGTACGGCCACATCTCACGATCATCTGGCCTTGCAAAGACCATCTTGCAAGATACCGTGAGGGGGGGGGAGAAGAAGAGGTAGACAAACAAAATGGTGGGAACACAACATCAAAGAGTTGACGGGACTGGAGTTCGCCGACTCCCAGAGCCTATGGAGAACAGGGAAACGTGGAGAGAGCTGGTTAACAAGTCATCAGTGCCAGTAGTGCCCCAACGATCCTTACAGGTTATAGGAAAAATTAAGTGATGGAAGGGGTAATGGAAGGACATCGGCGTCGACACAGGGTGACATGGTGGATAGCACACGTAGCCGGCGGAATGGCCGCCGGTGTTAGATATCACTCGCTATTAGTTTTACTACCAACGAAACATAAACACGCAAGTACTTGGTAGCCATGTTGATCGCTGTCTTCGCGGTCGGATGTACAGCGAGCGTCGGTGTGTGCATCATTCACAGACGCCCCATTCAAAAACGATGTCAAAACGATTTCACTACGTTCCCCGTGCCAAACACTAGGACGCTGCTACTCCTCCGAGCCCGTCCAGGGTACGCACTCGCATGCCAGCGCAGCAAACGCGATACACATTGCCGTACACACCCCTCTCGAACTCGGCCGTCACACTCACGGGTACAGCCCGACTACTAGATCCCCAATTACAACTATCTCCGGGTGATTTCAGTCGCTGATTATGCTTACCTTACGACGTTCATATGTAGTTAATATCCATGGTTCAAAACAGACAGCAATATTGGAGTAATCCGCAAATAAATATGTATCAAAGATGCCGCTAACATGGACCTATCGCTACTCTCAGGCGAGTCCGATACGGAACGTAATTGGTGGCTGTTACATTTACGGTAGCCACCCCCACTTCCAGTAATGCCACCTGATATACATAATACATTTTGACAAGATATGGCAAGTTCGTCAGGTGTGATCAACACCTGCTAAATAACTTTTTTTAATAAACTGCAGGTATGTAACACAGTGTCCAATGCATGCTCAGTTAGTTCACAGTGGAAATTTTAATGATCACTTCACAGGGCAGCAAAGCATTTAGTGGAACATCTACGCAGAGTTGGCCGCGAGTACCATATTTCGTTTCGCTTCCGGACCCCGGAGCGGTCATAAAGTGACGACACGGGAACTAATGAGAACAGGCGGGCAAATAGACTAGTTTTACTGTACGAGTGGATGGACAGACGTCCGCTTGACCGTCGGCAAGATTGAGCTAATAAATACAGTTGGCCTACTTCGTCTGCTGCGTATTAAACCGAGAATGTCTGTTCCTCATGCATGCCCTAGGCTGAGGCAAAGGGTACGTTTGACCCCACCGCTGAGGCAATAGTTCCACATGGTTTGTCCAACAGGGGTTGTAGTGGGGGGTCGCAAGGGGCGGTGTACATGCTGTTTGTGACTCAGGGGGCGGTGTAGCTGGAGGTCTGAAGGGGAGGTGAGGTGTCTGGAAACTTGCATGGTCTACAAGAAGGGAGAGAGAGAGTGGAGGGAGGGAGAGAGTGGGAGAGAGAGGGGGGAAAGAGAGAGGGAGAGAGAAGAGAGAGAGAGAGACGACAGAGAGAGTTGGTGAGAGAGGGGGCAGAGAGAGAGAGAGAGAGAGAGAGAGAGAGAGGAGAGAAGAGAGAACGAGCGACAGAGAGATAGGGGGGGGGGAGAGCGCGCGAGAGAGAGACAGGCAGAAAAGAGAGACAGACAGACCGAGAAAGAAAGACAGACAGACGTACAGCGCCTTCAAACGATATAACTATTCCTTCACGAGCATCTCCTGAAAGACCTTGAAGCACGTCGTACACAGCAGCTTAACTACCAGCATAATTTTATAGATTTCGCTAGCGCAGATCCTGCGAAACTGAACTCAACCAAGCAGTCGACGATCTATAAATAGCCAGACTATGTGTCTCAATAAGGATTGAGAGAATGACGCTGTGAAGTTGAATTTTTCCACGGCATTTGACAAAATATCCCGCCACCATCTGGCAGCCAAACTACACCATTACGGAGTGCGACAGAATACGCTGGACTTTGTCAAAAGCTATTTTAGATTACGTCGAGAGGCTGTAGAAGTGCGAGAAGAACTGACAGGTGGAGCTTTTTTTTGTCTTATTTTTAATTTTACTATACGGACACAATGCATATTGTATGTACGCTTCTTTGTTTGGAATTAAGATTTATTTATTGACTTAACCCGAACAAGTGCGAACTTATCAGAATTACCAATAGAAGGAAGAAGAAATTTGTCAGCGTCAGATCCACGGACAAGAATTGAAGGAGGTCAACGCACCAGTATTTTGGCGTAACCATCGACAGGACGGTAACATGGAATGCGGACTTCAACAACGGGGAAAAGAAGGTCAACAATACCGTGAAAGGTTGACCGAGTTGGTCTACATTAGTGGTGTTCCCCTTTTTTGCATTATTATAGACCTCCTTTCTGGTCTGATCAACTGGCAGTCCGCGGGCCGCAGTTGGCCCGCGGAGCTAATTCATGCGGCCAGCAGGCTAATAGCAAGATTGTACACAACGGCGCCCGCGGTGTGCCGACAGTTGGCATCGTACATAGTCAGAATAACCCACTGCACCATCCCATAAGAATGTACGTGTGGCAAGTAAATGAAAGTGCCAAACGCAATGAGCGTCATCGTGGAGGCTGTGACCTATGTTCCTGCTCGTGGCTTAAGCCACTAGCAGTTCCAGCATTTTCTTTCCGATATAAAAACGCAATTAAGTGGGATATGTTATCTTATTCAATCTCACGATTGCAACGAAATAAATGATTATTATGATACAAAAAGATGATGATATCAGCTGTAATTGTCACGACTTATTGGATTCACATTCAACTTAGGGAATGTTAAGAAAAAACATTTATAGACAAACATAAAAAATAAAAAACCTAGGTACGTGCCTAGTTCACATGCCAGCGTTACGAAGCGTAACAGGGGCGATTTAGTGAGCCAATAAAATAAAGTATCAACTGCGACTTGTGTGGGAAACATCCAGCCCAGCGTTCTTAACCTTTTTTGTTCGAGACCCAAATTCCGGTCGCGGAACTTGCTTGGCGACCCATGCTTTCTGTTCAAGACATTATTTTATTTTATTAATGATAAAATTACTAATTGTGGAATGAATAGGCTTACTCAAATAAATAAGAACCTTTATTAAATGTATTTGTTGATATTATATAGGCATTACGAAATCAGCGCCGTTCGTTATCTTATCGACGTAGGAAGATGACACTCCTTTCAAATAGAAATCAAAATGGCGGACGAAGTCGGGAAGATCGTACGATTTCGAAAATGCTTTTTAAGTATGTTAGGTCGACACTAATTTACTTCATACTGTCTCTACTGATGATAACAAGGAGGCAGTCAATCCGATACACATGTTGAGTGATGCTGAATTTTCCTGTAAAAGCGTACTTTGATGGCTGCGATATGGACTGATAGAAAAGGGCACCGATTGTGTCCTGGTCCGCCCATTCTTGCATTCTCGGCGACAACAAACATAACATCACTTACCTATACCAGATACATCCGTGACGAACATATTACACCAATGTCGCGTTAATTTTAAATGTCATGTGGTAAATCATACGACGTGAAATTCATACACCGGTTGGAATAAATAAATGAGCTTATCGGTCGCCGATCTTTATTGATAAATAAAATAGGGATCAGTGGTATTATTGATGCACAATGAGGAATTACTGCTATAACGATTCGCGAACATAATTTTTTGTAACCGACACATGGAAGAACCAAGGCAGGAAGACCAGCAGCAACTTACATCGAGTGCTTAAAGGAAGATGTGGGTCTAGAGACGGAGGAGCTGAATACGGCAATGGCAGACAGGGGGGTCTGGAGACGGATGATTGAAGCCACTAATGTTCGACCCCAGTGGCCGACATGAGTGAATGGATATCACTATACTTAGTCCACCGCGAGGCGCCACTGTGCTTGTTAAACGTATTTTATGGCGCATCTAACACTAAAACACTAATGCGGACATCTGTACATTACAGCAATATATGAATGTCGAGAATGGTGTTCAATACAAACCAGAATACAATGTGGCTTTACCTACTGGAGACACGCACAAACAGACGGGCGGGCGGGCGGACAGATGGATTGACGGAAGTCAGCCAATCAGACAACCAGACAAACATACAGTCGTACATATATACGTGCGCGTGCATGCGTGCGCGTGTGTGTTTGTGTCTGTGTGTGTGCGCGCGTGTGTGTATACGTGCGCTGTTTAGAGTGGATACGAGTGCATGACCCCATACGCGACTCACTGCGGAAGAGGAACAGATCAAGTGATGTTTTGGCAACCCCCTGGCTTGACAGCTGGCGGCTCCGGCTCCGATCGGCTCGCTAGGCATCTTCAACCAGAACCAATTTACGGACTGATGGTCAACAAGAACACACTACGTTATTTGCACGAGACTCGCTGCCAAGCTACTGCGACGAATAATCAGTCAAGTGGCGTATCGTAGCAGCGTACACAACTGATTGCTTTCTCGACCGAAGCCAATTGTGAATAGCAAAGCGGCAGTTCGATCATTGGCTTCTCTTGTTGTGCTGTTTAGTGTCATTCTCGTAGATACTACCCTTCTCGATTACCATGTTATTATCCATAAAGGTATACTTTTTATGTTGCCGCAAATACTTAGTAATTGAACAAACTAATTAGTTTCAAATAATTAATAAGATAAACATGTTTATAATAATTGACTGACTTCGTTAGCGCCAATATCTTCGCACAATCTGAGCCCTGTGGCAAACCGGAGCTCAGTGGATGTTCGTGCTTATAGAAGGTTGTGTTTGAAGTGTCATCCTTTTTGTATCAATGTAATTGCACGTAAAACACTCAACATCTCTTACACACATCACATAACAAATACCTCATTATAACGGGAAATATCAATTACAAATTTTGGAAGCAATCAGACAGAGAAGAGCTTAGTAATTATTACTTGCATTGACTGTTGCAGAAGCAAACGAAGTGGTGAGAGATCGCTTAGTATGGTGAGAGATTGTTTGTATGGCGAGAGATCGCTTAGTGTGGCGAGAGATCGCTTAGTATGGCGAGAGATTGTTTAGTATGGCGAGATATTGCTTAGTATGGCGATATATTGCTTAGTATGGTGAGAGATCGCTTAGTATGGCGAGAGATCGCTTAGTATGGCGAGAGATTGCTTAGTATGGCGAGAGATTGCTTAGTATGGCGAGAGATTGCTTAGTATGGTGAGAGATTGCTTAGTATGGCGAGAGATTACCAAACGTAGCTGTCAAATGTGTCAATAAGCGTCATTGTGACAAGAAAGGCTTCTGTGCTGTTTATTTGTTTCCATTGTTAACATAGATAAAGCTTCATCAACTATTTCGTTCGCCTCGGCTCATTCTCATTGTAGTAACACATCACAACTATCTTCTCTAGACCACAACACGCTGGCTCGTTAAAAAAATATTCTTAAGTTTTAGTAGACTCAATCAATTATTTCAAATTCAGCGAACAAATCCAACTTTTCCGGCTCTATACACTGTGGCATGGAGCTAATTTATCTAACAATGTCAGTTAAATCCATGATTGTAATAAAACATACGCACTATTTTAGTAAACCCACTGCACATTAGATTATTCGATTTTTCAACTGACGTGAATGGCAGCTGGCCTGTCTCGCGATGGACTAGCTCGGTTGTGAATGGAGCTTTACGATGATTTAGTAGAATTGGTATTTCAGATGATGTCGGAAGACAATGTTTATACTGCATTCATCGATCGAGTGCCTATGTGTCCAGACAAAGTGCAGCTGTAATGGAGCATTTTTGTTTAATAATAACATTTTAATAATATCAAAATACCTTACGTTGTGTCTACGCATCGCTCACTCAATCCCGTGACAGTTGGCAAAAAAACATAGACGGATAATGTATTGACATATAACTATTGCGCATCCAGTAATACCATACATTTGTTGACGGTGTGGCGGTTGTACGAGACGGTACGAACCCACTTACGACCGGGAATGAGTGTACCGTTACTTGCTTTTCGTTTTTATATCGTGATATCAAAAGTGTGCCTGTGATATCGTTTTCTATTTTCTTCCAACGCAAAGCAAATTGTTATAGGTTATTCATTGTTAACGAATCACCATATATAGCTGCATGTCAGTGGTAGCTCAAATGTATCTTCTGATTCTGTCTTTCATGGACACCAAGACACATCCGTTCGGTGATGTTTTCCGTCATATTCTGTCTCTGTCTCTCTAATTTTTCTAATTTTTTTTTTTTTATTAAGAACCATACTAAGTGCATTTTTTGGCTTCTTATGACAAATTTGAAAACAACACAAGTTCTAGTTACTGAAAATTTGAAAACAGAAACCTTCGTATAAATAGACGATATCAGGGAGCATCTTCGGTGGCGTCATCAGCAGGTACGTGCAGATAACGTGTACCTGACGTCAGTATAAGTTACATGATTATTAAGAGTTAATTGGATATCACTCAACCCTTCCAGATACCGCAGAAGATAACAAGACGTTGCAATGAAACAAAAGAATAGCATTTTAATGTTCTTATCGTACAGTAGGGAGTGTGTTGCTGAAGTAGTCGTATACAGGGGTTTGTATGGTGTTTGTGGCCTATTATCCTCAAAGCGGTCATGTAGGTTATAAGGGGTAATATGCGCTACAGATCGCACAGTGTTACCAAAACTAGCAAACACTCCCGTTGGCTGAACTGTAGTCTTGCTAGCTTTATTGAGATTCACTGATTGGTTCCAATCAAGTTTACACCTTCAACGTAACTGTGTTGTTTCGTACATTTGGCAGCGTCGTCAGTAACTCCAGCATTGACCATATCATAGTCAAATAACTGGACACGTTTCTTCGAGAGCATAACAAATGGTACTTTTACCTAAGCTAATACGCGGGTCGTTTTCACAATTTTCGTATTTTCGTCAAATACTTCGATCTTTATCCTTTGCTCATCGATCGTATAACATCTCTTCACTAGTGTCGTGTCGACTTCCTTGATGGAATGTCATTCATTGTCATGTTCTATTACTAATTGTGCGGAAAGTTGTTTTGCTGTTTGTTATAAATGTATGTCATCAATTATTAATGACACACAATTATAACAAGATCAATTAGTATGTGACCACGAAGAGGCAGATATACATTTTCCAAATAGAAACCACAATCCAGGTATCTTATGTTAGTCACTGCAGCTGCACCTTTGATCCGACATTACAGCGAGGACTGGGAAATTGTGTTACAGACCACTTACTGGGTTCCAATACATCATAGGTTTGATTGATTAGTGATTTATTATCGAATAATACAACATTGAAAGCCGAGGTAATCAGGCCTGTAACCGGGGGGATGTTCAGACGAACCCCCTTTTTACGAACCCCCCTTCAAAAACGAAACCCCCGGAACCCACGCCTGTACCCTCACCCCATCCCCGTTTACCCGCTAAACCAGCTGCACAACAATCAATAATTACTTTTAGCTGTTCCGTGAAATCTGTTCAGAATTATATTAAAAACTAAATATGATAACTTTTGCTTGGGAGGTTCGGACTAATCTCATGTAAAAAACGAACCTCCCGTTCGAACCCCTCATACCCACCTCCGTTATCCCGCTAAACTAGCTGCACATAATCAATAATTACATTTAGCTGTCCAGTGAAATTTGCACAGACTTAAAACTTGTGAATATGATACTTTATTGTTTTGGGGGGCTGATTAATCCCACTTTTTGCGAAACACCTTCAAAAACGACCCCCCGAACGGAATTATCATACACACCTCTATTTTCCCGCTAAACCAGTTGCATAGCAATCAGTAAATACTTATAGATGTTTATTTCAATTTGCACAGAATTAAAACTGCATGTGCGATCACTTAGGGGAGGATTCGGACTAATCTTATTTTCAAGAACCCGCTCCGAAAACGAACCCCCGCTCGGTGATTTGTTTTGTGTTGTAGAAGTCGCAGGGAAGGAACCAAGACCAGGTACCAGCCGTGAAGCAGGCATCGGTGTGGTTCAGGAGGAACAAACGTCCAAGATGTCAGGAGACAAAGCAATAACATAGTTTGCAGAGTTCTCATCTTACTTATCTTTTTCCACATATCATATAGCTTTATAGCAGTTCCAACATTTCCAATATTGGTTTTAAATAATTGTCCTAATAACTCCTGAGATTTTGAACGTTTCCGGCGATTCATCATTAAACAAGTATTTGTATAGTAGAAATGTTCAGGGTGATGACTACACGTGGATCGACATCTGTCTGTGGCAGTGCATACGTGACACTGCACCATATTCACAACGCTTGCTATTGGCGTATTACGTAATCCGATTGTGCAATTGACGCTGATGTTTAATACCTATGTTTCTCATATTTTTCGGTAGTTTTTTCCAATTTCAGGTGGTGATGACATTGATGCCTGTTTATCCGAACACCACGAGGAAACCCCACCTGTTATATGATGACCTGGGCACAGACATGACACCTGACGAGGTGAACAAGGTCATTGACGGTCTAACACCTGAGCAGAAACTCAATCTTGTCTGACACCAATCCACGCCTTCGTCCGTCTACAATTATCCCTCAACAGATGTAATCGATCCTTTCAAAGGTCGTGGCTTAAAGGTGACATGAACATAAATTTTCTATTTTAACCACGTAAATAACATACTAACATGATGCTATTTAAACAAGTGTAATACCCGACTGGTTCCTTAGTTAATATACACACACAGTTTAATGTATAAAAATCAGCCTATAAGACCGATTTCCGAATGAAATCCCGAATGAAATAGTGTGCCTGACTGCCGCTTGGAAAAGTACTGTGACGTAATATGTGCCATAGCCCAAATATGTCACTGTGACACTGGAAACATGGAAGATACGGCGTATGATTCTTGTGATTCGGATTTGGAGAGTTGTGTCGCAAATGTGAAGACTTGTAGGACTGTTGCCGCATACAGCGATGAACCATTGGCAATAGACGTCACTCGGGAAAGTTTATGACATGTACGATGATGACGACGATGTAAAAAGGAACATTTTGAGACTGTCGTTGTCACCGTTGACAAACGACATTTTCAGATTCACGGACCGAACATCGAGTTTTATTGGAAACGGACAATACACTCATGACATTACACAGAATCACGCTGTCGCTGACAATGACATGTCATTGAGTGATTCAGAGATTTAAGTTACATCCAACAAAGCGGCTCGATTTTTAAAAAGACTAATAATTTGGTTGGGCTGCTGCGATGATGTAATCCAGAGATGATAAGGCGACCCCATGTTCGGTAACAGAAACCTATATTCATCACAATAGCCGCAACGCAACATGTATTGACAAGCGGGACCGACTCGCTCGAATCGACGTTTCTCCGCTGACAGCTTCGGGAGCAGGCATTGCTTTTGTCCGACTGTTATTAGTGTATGTTCATAATCCGTAGTACACTTGTGAAATATCCAATCCCTGTCAATTAGTCACACCAGTTTGCTCATCAATGGCTATATCTATCAAAATGATTCGTAAATGTGCCAGGTTGTTTACATGTCACATTTTAATGTGATGATTTACGTAAAAGATCCAAAATATATATGATGTCAGTGCAGTTTTAATTGTTCAAGAGCATTTTTTTCATAATTAGAGGTAATTTCAAATATTTGTTGACTTACTTGACTACAATATTATCCATAGAATTGTGTAAACACAACAGCTTTCTACAATACAATAGATATACATACAAGGTATTTTGCAATACAGTAATTCTCCTAGTTAAACAAAACATTTTTTTAAACAAAAAGGTGAACATCCTGCATCAACAGAAAGCTATTTATAAAAATACTAACATCACTTGCTACCTTTACTTGACAGTTGATTTTTATTGTAAATGTGTTTCTTTCAAATTAGATTAGGGTATATACAATCACAGTAGAATTGTTATAGTTATATATTCATGATTGTATTGTATAATGTTTAGTAAATGTGATATGTTTCTAACGAATGAGCTTAAGCTACAATATTGAGAAACACAACTTAATTTGTTTATTGTTGCAGTCCAATGAAGCATGCAATGTCATTAGGCATGTTGTCATTTTCCATTTCATTTTCTTGTTGATACATAATCATGTATTCTTGACTGCTCCCTCACAGCTAGTGTCTCCAAATTCCTATTCAGCACTATCTGATGCACAGTGTTCTATGCACAATGGAGAATGTAAAAGGGTTCACATATAAGAGTTGAGTGTTTCCTCATCCCTTGATTTGTCAGCAATAACAATACTGAAATACAAACCAAAAGTACATAAGTATAATAAAAACAGATAACCTTATCTATTTGTTGGTATTACTAAAATTAGAACACACAGAGGTATACTACATAATAATTGTTGTTGGATTGAAATAAGTATCCTCTTACCGTACTATGTTGCAGTCAAGAAATACATAATTAAAATAAATTTATCGTAATATTATTTGATAGTTTAATTGCAGCGCAGAAAGTAACTATTCGGTGTACAGTTTTGTTGCACCTTGTTATTTATGTAATTACGACGATGTAGTGCATATAGTCAAAAAATATATTTCCATAACACTTTTACATTGAATGATGACATGCCAACCAGGTTTATTAAGAACGGTAGCTGCCAGTTCAACATAGACATTTACCGAAGGAGTCGGACGGAAGAAAAACGACACAATACAAAGGTGTCACGGAATTAAGCATTGCCATTTGACGCGATGTTATGACACGCGAAGTTCTACACATTTATAATATACCCACACTCCAAATACCAAACAAAACAAGAAGTAACAGTCCAGGTTATAGAAAATATACATATCTAACAACATGGTCAAATGTTATATTGTATACACGCTAGAAAGATATGTTCGCGAACTGCCAAGCTAGTAATTAACAACAGTCGAGCCGAGGAGTTGAACGCCATTCTTTGAAGCGAAGGCGAAGTGCTCAACTTTAGATAACGAACGGTCCCTTTCCATTCGTAGATGTGCGTCCAAAAACTGAGAGTTCATTGCTAGTAGTAGTATTGAAATATTCTGAGTAATATTGTATACGGTTAACAACGTATAACATATCTATCAAGTACAACTGATAAATACAAATGAGGGGTAGCAAATTAATCGCAGCTACGTCTACGTTTTGTCACTCTTCTTGAATTTGTCTTACCTCGACTCAACTTCAAGCGTCAAAACCAAGACCAAGTTAAGTAAGTTGCTTCGCCTTCTGCGTCGCAGCTCGCTTCGTTGTTTTGGGGACGTTAAACGTTGTCTCTTTTTAGTGGTTCTCTTGACAATAGTCAGGATGATAGTTAATGTCACTGGTACTTGTATTATTCGAATTCACAAACTGTTGTATCCTTCACGAAACAACTACTGTCAACACTGACAAAGGTGTAGCAGATGCGAGTCCAACTTTCAAGTTGCTATATCGATGGCGATGAGATGGGCATAAAATTCAGTCGATTTATCTGTTTATAATCCACTCATTTCTAGTTTTTGGCATTCGATCGAAAACAAGCAACTCTTCGCTGAAGCATTTCCATAGCAATTCAATATACAATGATTGGTTGTCATTAATCGATGGCAACAGTGCGACAACCGCTGAATAACATGGCCAACTTCGATCAGCCGCCAGCTTCTATGACACATATGACGTCACACTCACGGAAATTCCCGAAGGCTAAATTTCAGAGGCGGTGTGTGAGGAAGCATTCTTATTTGCGTGATTTTATGGAAACTTTTTTTGGACTACATGATTATTGTATTTTATATATATTTTATTTACTATAGCATTTATTTCAACCTGTTCATGTCACCTTTAAGAAATGCCTATGGCTGGTACGCAGTTCAAAGTTAGATGTAGTGTTCTGCTTACCGTGTGCCTTATTCGTCGAAGACAGAGCAGGCAGGGGTGCACTAGTCAACGGTCCGTTCGACAAATAGGAATATATATATAACAACATAAAAACGAACCCCCGTCAGCAAAACCTGGTTACGGGCCTATCAAAAACGAACCCCCTCAGCAAAACCTGGTTACGGGCCTGATAATGACGGTCCAGACTACGTGCATGCTGTGGAGGCAGTGGATGAGAGCAACCCATGAAGTTCAAGAACATTTTAGCATTATTTTTACTTATGTCGCAGTCAGCTCTTTTTGTGACGTTTCGGTGATCTTCATCAGATAACTACCACTAGGTGGCAACACGGTATTCATTTTGTGCAGTGATGTTCCACACTGGAGTGGCCCCCGGTCGCTGTCTGGGTGGCTCTTCAAGGTATCGTCGGTGACAGGTGAGAGTCGGTACACATCAGTGAGAGACAGCACTGCGATACCGTGTCGCCATCTAGCGGTAGTTGTTTGGTGAAGATCCCTTGTAGCGTTCGAAGCGTCACAGAAAAGTAGTGTGAATTGACTACGAAACAAGTAAAAGAATACCGATTTGAACCATCGAGTCTGGCGAACCTGTTCACCCACACTCTTGAAGAACATCTGTACAGAGAACTTGGAGTATGGGTAAGAGGACAAACATACATACAATAATCAACGAAGACCTCTACGCAGTACTGACAGACGACATCAATTCATCCAACTCTCTACAAGAAGACCTGACAAAGCTACCAGACTGGTCGGATACGATGCAAATGAACTTACATCCTGACAAATAGACCTCGGACATTCAAACCCACGAAATGAATACCACCTGAGAAGGGACAGTGAAGGCAGTCATAAGCTTGATGCAGTGACCTCAGAGAAAGACCTCTGAGTCACCGTCGACCTACAACTCAAGTTTTATGACCACATCGACAATAGTGTCAGAAAGGCCAATCGAGTTCTGGGGTGTCTAGCCAGAACATTCCGGCATCTCAACAAGGATACAATCCTACAGCTCTACAAGGCAATGTTCAGACCATACCTGGAATATGCATCCTGTGTCTGGTTCCCTCACTTAAAGAAAGATCAAGACCTCATCGAACAAGTCCAACGGCGTGCAACACGACTAGTGCCAGAAACAAAAGGACTACCCTACGGCAGCAGATTGAAAGAATTAAAACTCCCCACACTGCACTACAGAAGACAAAGAGTCGACATCATTCAAACTTTCAAAATTATCAAGGGACTCGAACAGGAAAAGACAAGATAAAGAGAGAAAAAATAGCAATAACGCCAACAGCAACAACAATAGCAGCAGAATCAATAGACAATGGAATACCAATACAGAAAACTAACCTTGAGACGGTCTCAGTGCTCAACTTGGACAATTATTGACCGTACTTAAGGTAAGAACTTAAGGAGACTAGGAAAGTTGATGTTATTGGGCGTAGTATTCTTGACACATTCTGTACTCACGATCTCCGCGCCGCCCACCAAGCAATGTTAAGCCGAGTCCAGGTGATACTGCATAGTTTGCATAGGGTCCCTTCAAGGTGCAATTGCTAAGCCCTCAAGTGAGTTGTGTCTACCTCCTAGGCTAAGCTGTACAGCTCTTAGTTAATGCGTAGAGTAGTGTATTAAATCGAGGTTGTGTGTTCTTCATTTTTCAATATAATATTCTTAATGCTAAATGTTGTCTCAGTGATTAGACTAGACACTAGTAGGACTTATATGATATTAGAGATGTTGGGTACACGATCCACAATCATTTGGCACATACCGAGGCCTGCTCTCACGAGAGCAGACAAAATAAAACAGAAAAGACATGGCAAATAAAAAGGCTTCGGGATATTTCTTATGCTTAAAGCTTTAAATGGCCTGCGTTTTCTTACCTTCGCTAGTATACAACTGTGTCTATTAAGCTAAAGGTTTCTGCTTCTCAAATAAGGAGGGTTGCCGTGAATCTAGCAATGCTTTGAACATATACAATATCCGTTTAAGACTTTGTCCCCGCGATATAAATTCGGTAGACAAATCGAGTCCGCATTAATTCCCGTATCGTAGTACGCATGGTTGAATACGCAATTGCTAAATACGTGTCAGTTCATCTGCACGCGGCGTCACTGTTCCACTTCAACAAACCACATTACCTACTTCAGTTGCGTGCGTATGCTTTATGTTGCTAATAGCTGTGTTCAGTCGTGGTCGTTTTATCACGCTGTCTCCAGTGGCTGCAAAATAAACCTTTTACTTCAGCCATTCATGCAATTTTATTTTATTGTCTCGTGCAATAGCAATGGGTGGACTATTTGCATAATTATATAATCGATAATCACAATTCTCTAAATTATTCCTAGAAATATATATTATTCGGACCTATGCCCTGACGTTTGATACGGTTATGCCCTGGCTTGATTCTACCAGTTGAAAGTAAATGAAATTATACAGGTTCCACTTTTTATTTCCACAAAACCAAACGTAATCTAGAATCAAGTTCAACCACTTGTAGGGAAAATGGGTGGCTTAATTCGGGGAATTGAAACAAACCCGCGCACGCACGCACGCACGCACGCACGCACGCACGCACGCACGCACGCACGCACGCACGCACGCACGCACGCACGCACGCACGAGCACACACTTGCACACACTCACATACACGCACACACACGCGGGCGCGCACGCACGCACGCACGCACGCACAAACACACAAGCACGCACGCGTGAAATCGGTTGCTTACTGAATTATGTAAACATGTGCCTGGAACGGGGCCGGAATGACGCAGTAGAAACTTTGTCGCGACGTGGGTTCAACATTGTGCCGTTAACCTTTCCGTTAAACATGCACGTAATTGGCTCCATTATCTCGTCGGGCAGGCGGCACGAGGCAGATAGGGTGGCAATCACGCACTTTTCCTGGTAACGATTGGGTGGGTCTAGGCATTTCTACAATGCGAGTTGACTGGCTTTGTAGCAGCTACATTTATTCTCTCACTTACTTTCTTACCTACGTATCTATGTCAATTATTGTCAGTTTTACTGGATGTGGGATTTCGTAGTGTGTGGTCTACGTTCTGTCTCCACTGTGAAAGAGTCGGTGGGTTGCCTTGCAAGAAACACCATGCAAGGCATCCCTTCGTAGGGCTTTGTACCAGAGGAATCAACGTTAATAATACCCCGTGATGATGTAGAAGATTCGAAAGGGTTTCTCTGTCGAAGGTATAAAATGTGTTATCACAGTCCACAAAATTCATGTACTGGGATGAGCCCGACTGCATAGATTATTCCACTATGATGCGAAGAGTTGCGATTATTGGTCCGGTGTAAGAGCTATTTTTAGGAAGTCTGCCTGGCGTCCACCAATTGATTGATTGATTGATTGATAATTTGATTTTCACTCGGTAACAGCTTAGTGTACACTAGTTTAGATGGCCATGCATCATTTACGTAAATCATACAACACATATTGACATATGCACAATGGATTACAATTTAAAAACAAGAAAATAAAAAGTATAAAATAATACTAATTAAAAACAAATACATAATAAACAATAAATACAATCATAACCATACATGAGACAGATAAACACAGAGTACAATGAAAATGGTTGTGTAGCACCCAACTATTTGTGTAGGGACATCTTGAAGGTTGGAACAGAATGGCTGTTTTGAATGTCAATTGGTAAATGATTCCGTAGTTGTAGACCGGACACATTGAAGCGGCGTTGACAGCAGGCAGTTCCAGCTTTAGGTGGTTTTGGCCTAGAGGTATTTCTGGTATTATAGGAGTGACTATTTGATGAAAACATATCACACAAATATTGTGGTGCTAGACCATTTACACTCTTGTACAGAAAACACATTTATGAAAATCCCTTCTTTGTTGTATTGACAACCAGCCTAATGTATTGGACATAGTGTTTATGTTTTGCCTACAACTAGAGCCATATATGAGTGTAGCGAATCTGGTCTGTAATACCGATGTATTAATATTTCCAAGATGTCTGGTGTATCGGTCTGGAAGTACGTTCCGGTCGGAGAGTAAGTTCCGGTTCCGTTTTGCATATTACGTATACATGTGCACATGCCAAAGGTTAGCGCCTACTTTCGGCCACGGTGTCTGCCGAAACCATTTATATTATAGTTTACGTTAATGATACGCTTACTTTTATAATTGTTAGTATACATAATAACACCTCATAATTGGCATAACTTGTAATTATTTGCAAAAAAGTTGTGTTTGGTTTTTATGTCATTGTCTCAGGGCGTTGTGTATCTTGCGGCTTCGTCACACAGAGCAGCAGTTTTCAGCCTTGTTTATACGAACAGCGGGCGTCGTCGTAAACACAAATTTCCGCTGTTTAAATTACACATATCTCCATCAGTTTGGCATGTATGAAGCTGAACTTGTGTGTGTAATCTAGCGGGCCCATTCTGGGAGGTTCATAGATTTAGATTTTTTTTATTCGTCGGGGGTGGGGATCCTGAGGGTAACAATTTATAATTGACACATATTACGTACTTCAACAAAATATTAATGGGCTTATATTAAAGAAAATAGCTTATGGATCACTCAACTGTTTATTTTATCAAGATGTCTTTAATAAATCAGAAGCTATCGCAATTTTAAGACGAAAAAACAGAATAATGTTTATGTAGCTCTTACAATGGCAAAATGGACTAATTTTTGTATTTTCTGTGCATAAATATTTGCTTTAAAATGTCATAACTTTTTTATTTATATAAATGTTTAAATACTGTTTTAATTAGTATACAAACTAGACATACAAAAATCCCACAATGTTCATTATTTTGAATATATAAATTTATATCACATATGCAAGGTGTACAGCCACATCAATTAGGGTAATATTTATTTATTAACTAGCCATTTAACATTAAAAAACTTAATTAGTAAGTCACTGTTGGCTAATTAGTACACAAAATAGACTGATGTATTTCCATTAAAAGGCCATAACTTCCATGGTTATGATGAAGATATTCACATATATTGTGCAGACATTAAAAACTCAGTTAATAAATCAATATTTGCTAAATAAAGCAACAACTCAACAGACGAACACGTGTCATTGAAATACAATATTCATACTCACAGTTCACTGTGTGATAGTGCATCATGACAGATTGGAATACCGAGTAATGCTCAGGCTCAGTGATAGTGCACCATGACAGATTGGAATACAGAGTAATGCTCAGGCTCAGTGATAGTGTATCATGACAGATTGGAATACCGAGTAATGCTCAGGCTCAGTGATAGTGCATCATGACAGATTGGAATACCGAGTAATGCTCAGGCTCAGCGATAGTGCATAATGACAGATTGGAATACCGAGTAATGTTCACGCTCAGTGATAGTGCATCATGACAGATTGGAATACCGAGTAATGCTCAGGCTCAGTGATAGTGCGTCATGACAGATTGGAATACCGAGTAATGCTCACTCTCAGTGATAGTGCATCATGACAGATTGGACTACCGAGTAATGCTCAGGCTCAGCGATAGTGCATCATGACAGATTGGAATACCGAGTAATGCTCAGGCTCAGTGATAGTGCATCATGACAGATTGGAATACCGAGTAATGCTCAGGCTCAGTGATAGTGCATCATGACAGATTGGAATACCGAGTAATGCTCAGGCTCAGCGATAGTGCATAATGACATTGGAATACCGAGTAATGCTCAGGCTCAGTGATAGTGCATCATGACAGATTGGAATACCGAGTAATGCTCAGGCTCAGTGATAGTGCATCATGACAGATTGGAATACCGAGTAATGCTCAGGCTCAGCGATAGTGCGTCATGACAGATTGGAATACCGAGTAATGCTCAGTCTCAGTGATAGTGCATCATGACAGATTGGAATACCGAGTAATGCTCAGGCTCAGTGATAGTGCATCATGACAGATTGGAATACCGAGTAATGCTCAGGCTCAGTGATAGTGCGTCATGACAGATTGGAATACCGAGTAATGCTCAGTCTCAGTGATAGTGCATCATGACAGATTGGAATACCGAGTAATGCTCAGGCTCAGTGATAGTGCATCATGACAGATTGGAATACCGAGTAATGCTCAGGCTCAGTGATAGTGCGTCATGACAGATTGGAATACCGAGTAATGCTCACACTCAGTGATAGTGCATCATGACAGATTGGACTACCGAGTAATGCTCAGGCTCAGCGATAGTGCATCATGACAGATTGGAATACCGAGTAATGCTCAGGCTCAGTGATAGTGCATCATGACAGATTGGAATACCGAGTAATGCTCAGGCTCAGTGATAGTGCATCATGACAGATTGGAATACCGAGTAATGCTCAGGCTCAGCGATAGTGCATAATGACATTGGAATACCGAGTAATGCTCAGGCTCAGTGATAGTGCATCATGACAGATTGGAATACCGAGTAATGCTCAGGCTCAGTGATAGTGCATCATGACAGATTGGAATACCGAGTAATGCTCAGGCTCAGTGATAGTGCGTCATGACAGATTGGAATACCGAGTAATGCTCAGTCTCAGTGATAATGCATCATGACAGATTGGAATACCGAGTAATGCTCAGGCTCAGTGATAGTGCATCATGACAGATTGGAATACCGAGTAATGCTCAGGCTCAGTGATAGTGCATCATGACAGATTGGAATACCGAGTAATGCTCAGGCTCAGTGATAGCGCATCATGACAGATTGGAATACCGAGTAATGCTCAGGCTCAGTGATAGTGCGTCATGACAGATTGGAATACCGAGTAATGCTCACTCTCAGTGATAGTGCATCATGACAGATTGGACTACCAAGTAATGCTCAGGCTCAGCGATAGTGCATAATGACAGATTGGAATACCGAGTAATGCTCAGGCTCAGTGATAGTACATCATGATAGATTGGAATACCGAGTAATGCTCAGGCTCAGTGATAGTGCATCATGACAGATTGGAATACCGAGTAATGCTCTGGCTCAGTGATAGTGCGTCATGACAGATTGGAATACCGAGTAATGCTCAGTCTCAGTGATAGTGCATCATGACAGATTGGAATATCGAGTAATGCTCAGGCTCAGTGATAGTGTGTCATGACAGATTGGAATACCGAGTAATGTTGAGTCTCAGTGATAGTGCATCATGACAGATTGGAATACCGAGTAATGCTCAGGCTCAGTGATAGTGCATCATGACAGATTGGAATACCGAGTAATGCTCAGGCTCAGTGATAGTGCATCATGACAGATTGGAATACCGAGTAATGCTCAGGCTCAGTGATAGTGCATCATGACAGATTGGAATACCGAGTAATGCTCAGTCTCAGTGATAGTGCATCATGACAGATTGGAATACCGAGTAATGCTCAGGCTCAGTGATAGTGCATCATGACAGATTGGAATACCGAGTAATGCTCACGCTCAGTGATAGTGCATCATGACAGATTGGAATACTGAGTAATGCTCAGGCTCAGTACAGTTCAGGAATTAAATGTCAGTGTTTCGTAATCTAATGTTCTGCATTTCAACATGAACTTGATGAAGAAATGCTTATTAAATTGTTCACAGTATTCCGACGCTGGATCCGACATCATTTGTGCCGAATACAAGACTGGTTTCTGCGTTACTCACCGTGGGAATGTGCATGATGAAGAAGCCTGCTCACAATATAGTCTTTCTAGCAATATTCACAGTGATTTGTTTCATAAATCGATTATCTTACAAATCAACGCCAGCACGTTGCAAGATCTATTCAGCAATTTTCATATTTCAGTGTGTCGTAAAATAACGTTGTGTTCTTCAAAATGATGTCTACGTGTAATGTACAGGTTATGTTCACAGGACACTGTATGTTAACTTGTTACGTGTAGATATGTTCACCGTCATATTCCGCCAGATGAAGTATGCAGGCAGGTGACATGTGTCATGGTCACGTGACTTTAAAGGGCCATACCTTAACAGTTCACTATCAGACACAGGTTTGTACGACGGATTCAAGTTGTTTGGGCATTTCTAACAATATGTGAAATAAAAAGGCCATCATATATCATATAATAATTACTATCTTGATTCCACATGCACATCTTTTCATTTCATATCTCTGCCTCCTTTAATCAAAATAGTAATATGTAATAAAATGTATTATGTAACACATAAATTCATAATAATTGTGATACTCGATAGATATAACTGTGGTGTTCTTACATTTAATACATTGCGTGTTATCACACAATGATACATCAACCGGTGAAGGCATGTGGATTACATTGCCTGTTATCACACAATGATACATCAACTGGTGAAGGCATATGGATTGCATTGCCTGTTATCACACAATGATACATCAACCGGTGAAGGCATGTGGATTACATTGCCTGTTATCACACAATGATACATCAACCGGTGAAGGCATGTGGATTGCATTGCCTGTTATCACAAAATGATACATCAACTGGTGAAGGCATATGGTATACATTACAACACGCCTAGCAATTTCATGAAACGTTTTTTAATGAAAATAAGTCCAATAATTGTAGTATTTTACCCCAAAACAACTTTTATAACAATTTGTTGATTTCATAATAATAATATCAATTAATTGGTTGTTAGCAACTTAGACTTAGTGATATTATATATAAATAAATATCAGTCTTTTCAAAATAAAATACATGTTAAAATAATTGCATAATAAAACATATTATTTCTAGTCTGAGTAACGCTAAGTCTAAACAGTAAACCTAACCTGACCCAACTAAGCCAACCCAAGCCCAATGGTAAGCAGTAACAAGCAGTATCAAGCCCTGTGACTTTGTAGTATGTCTGACTACTAGGCTAGGTTCTGTATATACTATAGCCTCTTTTAGCAGAATTGGCTTGGCCCAGGCGTAAATTCATAAAATAGCAATTTAGTATTATCACATTTACAGTTAAAACATATCATTTTGTTTATGTAGTGATTTAAATTATAAGAAATCGAATAAGTAATGAACTGCATCTGGCTGGGGTGACGCGCTCTTGGTCTGACTTGACACAGATCGGTCAAAATCAAACAAATGTTGCATGTTTCCAACGGCGCTAAAACAACATTTCTCTTGCGTTCTCGACATCGAAATTTTCAAATCAACCTAATATATGATACCTATAGAACTGGTTAAAGACATCATTTTTCTTGGCTAATACTAATTATGTAACTCAGTCGGTGCGTGCGACGAGCAAGGGGTCAAAGTTGATCAGTCACCTGAGGTCACGTTGCTTACTGCAATGTGATTCAGTCGTCGCATCCTTCTGGCACGGGGTCAAAGTTGATCAGTCACCTGATGTCACGTTGTTCACCGCTGGTCGCATTTGGTGTACTGCGCTTGCGCGAGCATGTGCAATTCGCACAAACGGAACCGGAACTTACTCTCAGACCGGAACTTACTTCCAGACCAGTACACCGGCACTAACAGGAGTACTACCCTACTACCATTGTTGCATTCCAGCATAACTCTTTCTCTAGGAGCGTGAGTCTTCTTTCCATCTGGTTGATATTTCTTCGTTGTCCTATATCTTTCCAAGCAGATTACACAGCAACAATATGGAGTTATCAAGGTTTGCTTTGATTGCTTTGAATAGCAGGATATTTTCCTATATTAAGGAGATAATTGTATTTTTGCTTTGACTCGTCCTTCACAGTTGACCTGGAGGACATCTCGGGTCCTCTGACGCTGGTCGGTTCAGCAGTTCTTCGAAATGTTCTTTCCAGGTCTTCAACTGATGTCCCTCATCGGTAAGAATTACGCACATGTTTCTTCCCGCTGGGCTGCGTGTTGTGTGGTACCGTTGTGTCAGTATCCTTGGGCTGCGGCATCATCTGGTTTCTTGACAACAGTCTCAACAGACACCCACTCACTGTGATTCTTTATATCTCCTAATACTGACAATTTCAACAGACACCCACTCACTGTGATTCTTTATATCTCCTAATACTGACAATTTCAACAGACACCCACTCACTGTGATTCTTTATATCTTCTAATAGTGACAATTTCAACAGACACCCACTCACTGTGATTCTTTATATCTCCTAATACTGACAATTTCAACAGACACCCACTCATTGTGATCCTTTGTATCTCCCATTGCTGACAGTTTCAACAGACACCCATTCATTATGATCCTTTGTATCTAACATTGCTGACAGTTTCAAGACACCCCACTCATTGTCATCCATTGTATCTCCCATTGCTGACAGTTTCAACAGGCACCCACTCATTGTGATCGTTTATATCTCCCATTGCTGATAGTTTTAAGAGACACCTACTCATTGTGATCCTTTGTATCTCCTATTGCTGACAGTTTCAAGAGACACCCACTCTAACAACCACCTGAGGCTCTCCACAATGTTTCTAATGGAGCGAAACCCAAAGTGGGCATACTACAAAATCCTCAAACTAGTATTATTTTGTAAGATAATGGTATGTAGCTTTTTTAGATCTATTCAGAATCCCTTCATGATGAACTTAATTCTTCAATTTATGTAACAAACCGATTATATACTAGAAGGTCACAAACAGTATTAAATTCAGAAACAACTAGAAGTAATAAGCAAAGATACATAGATAAATGTACTAACTGTGGTGTTAATTAAACTGAAAAAGTTAATTTAATTTTTAGCTAATTTAATTTACAGAATTGGTGTATGGGAAATTTATTTTATTGAGAAATATCTTAATTAATTGTAACTTAAATGACTTTTCAAATTAATTGTTCTGTGTCTGATACACTCACCCTCAAATTCAAAACAACACTTGCACTGACAATTGTGTATGTCAAATTGAATTAATAATTTAATTAATAATTTTTTTTTTAGCACATTATAACATTACTTGTATAATGTGTACCATTTCATTTCAAGAAATATCCTAGTACAACGATGGAAAGAATGCAATGGGAAGTAATTCTAACAAACATCACTACTACTTTATGTGCAAAATGTACGGCAAACAATTAACCACCTTTTGTATAAATACATTCCAGGAACCTGTACACCAATTCCGTCAACTTCGGGCTTGGAAATGTGCAGAAAATGAAGTACCCCTGGTGTGTGAGTTGTTCAAGTTAAATTAATAATTATGTAATAGGCTATATAATTGTTCTGTAATAAAAATGATCATTTCATTTTTGTTGTCATTTTATGGCACCATTGAGCACCAGATCCTTCTCATGACTCGCCTCGCAATTACATTTTGGTGATCACATTAGTGATGGTTTAGTTCATACGGACCGCGCATAATGTATTATGTGCAATATCTTCTTAGTGTTTTATTTTATTCTGCAGCATGTAACAATTTATGATTTCACATATTTTGGCATCTTTCGGAGAAATAATGGGATGGTTTTTACTTCCCAACTTATTTATGGTAATTGATAGCAAAAACACACTGATCACATCAATATCACCATCATTAATTTTACAATTACAATATGTTGTAGCTGTGGCAGACAACAACAGCAGCAGTGTCAATGATTCACCACAACCAAGAAAGAGAGGTGACTTTGCATTATGATTGAAAGTAAGTAGTGAACCACCAACATATCCATCTAAATTCATTGATGTTTCACATATATATGTATGTATACATGTGATAGGGTAGAAGGGATGATTTTTCAAAAATTATTTAATTGATAGCAAATACCATCGTACAATTGCAATAAGTTGTTTGTTGGAATGTTATTAAACTCAAGAAAGTGGTTATGGGCTTTGACTTTTTAAGTGTTATGCATGACCATATATAGTGTAATACCTGTTTAGTGTTTTAATTTATTTTGCAACATGTAACAATTTGCTTTGGCAATGTGAATATGGACATTTTAAAAGTCATTTGATGAAGAATGAGTATATTAACTGTTTTGTATATCAAATAAAACAATTTGTTTCATATTTTCATATGATGCAATATGATAGATCAGTCAATCAGAATTTTGTTATACATTATTATTTCCTCTTCAATGCTTAAAATAATAATGACAACATGTATATTGATCCTGGATTATTTTATATTCATTATGAACAAAAAGAACACATACCTCAAAAAGTCCTGACAGCTCCGTTGAACAAGAATCAGGATTTTGAGAGGTCTCTGTGCTATTCTTTCATAATATTAATACTATTTATTAATATATAGCGCTTAATTCAAAAACTAAAATATGTCCAGACGTTTAAGATACAACATTGATAATGTAAGTTCAGTTATATATTTACTCAGCAAGTCACAAACAGGGTGAATAAATAATTTTCCTTTAGCTGTGCAAGTTAAAAAGCACAGGCCTATTAATTATGTAATATGTATATAAATTACGTATCATGTTTTCCTGGTTTTACTGCTACAATGGTGTCACTTTCAGCAAAGAACATCCATTGGCAGGAGGTAGACGTTATGCTTGTGGAGCATTTCCAGTCTTTCTTCAATGGACAAAGAGCAGAACAAGGGCCAAAGGGCAATTTGCCAAGAAAGAACAACCATGCTGGCAAGATACATACGTACTTGGAGTAGATGATGAAACTTCACATACATTTTTATGGAATCCAACCATTAATAATCTGTAGCAGATCATTATTTCATTATCCTATTAGACTACCTTGCATTCTTCTTCTTCTATGTGCCATGTCTGTCACAGGCGTTGGCGATCATGGCCCTCCAAACCGCACGGTCGTGTGTAGTTTGTAGCAGTTCTGTTGTGCTCCTTCCACACCATGTTGACAGACTATCTATTATTTTTTATTCTCTGGCGTCCTCTGGATCTTTTTCCTTCTATCTTTCCTGTTGTTACTATTTGTTCTAACTTTTTCTTTCTCATGACATGGCCTATAAATCGTGCTTGTTGTGTTCTAACTTTGTTGATGATCTTTCTTTTTGATTTGGCTGTCCTAAGGATGACTTCATTGCTTTGCTTTGCAGTCCACGGCACTCGCAGTATTCTTCTTAACAACCACATTTCAGTGGCTTCTATGATTTTTTGTAAACTTTTAGTTATTCTCCAGGATTCACATCCATATAGCAATATGGGCTCTATGTAGCATTGCAGTACACGTTTTCTCACTTCAGTTGATATATTTTTATTTGTTAAAATGTTTTTCATGTGGTGAAAAGCTGTTTTGGCTTGAGCAATTCTTCTCTTTATCTCATCGACCGTCGGATGTTATTAGTGATCCTAGATAGTTAAACGTTCGGACTTGCTTCAAAACAGTGCCATATGCTACCATGTTGCATATTGTGTAATTTTTCTTTGAAATGACCATGATTTCTGTTTTCTTTTTGTTCAGGGACAGACCTTTTTTCTCACTTTCCCTTATTACTGTATCTAACATCTGTTGTAGATCTATTTCGTTCTCAGCAATCAGTCCTGCGTCGTCTGCATATTGTAAATAATTCATGTTGTATCCCCCTACTTGAATGCCTGGCATATCTTCTAATGTGTGTCAGATACTCTCACTGTATAGTGAAAAGAGATCGGGTGATGCATTATGTCATCAGAATACAGACACAAATCAATGTTTTTTTAATATATAAAAAAAAAATGTATTACAAATATGAGGATGTTAGTGCATGGAGAGAGTAATACAGAAAACAACAATGTAAACATGAATGATAAGACACGTATTATAGGAGATGTGTAAATTACAAATACACTAAATTGAGTATTCTCTAAATGGCCATTAATAATAGAGAAGCAGGATATTACTTTATAAATGCACTTTTTGTGAACAAATGTGATTTAGAGATATGTGTTTTGATATAAATGTGAACTATATTGATAGTTTAAAAAATCTGTCAGACTACAGCAAAGACACATTTAAAGTATTTTTTCAAGACTGTTTTCATGGATACCCTTAACAATAACAGTTATGTCACACATTTTTTTGCAGTAGAAAAATTGTGTAAAGTGTTTTGTAATATAATTTTTTAAGTTTCTTTTCAGATAAAGAGGAAACCATGGCTTTCATCAGCGCATCGATGCCACCATGCTTAAAGCATTTGGATGATCATTCCGCCTGTTTGAAAACAAGAGCTCAATTATTCAACAGGAGGAAAACAAAACAAAGGCGTCTCAACAAATGCATGGTGGCAATGTCAATCTGAAATGGCAAGCATCGATAAAGGGCTGTGTGGTCTTGTTGTAAAATGTAGTGTCAACCGTTGGTCTATTTCTAGCCGTCTTTCCCAGCCAGTGGCAGTAAACACTGGGGTTTGTCCTGTATATTATTTTCTAAGCATAGATAAGATGTTAGACTCAACATGTCCGGGTTTGTTTCTACTTTGATGGTATGCAAGAATTATTTTTTAAATGGATTTACTTAGGCCACAATATTGGTCCTAACACTCACCAGGCTATGGTTAAAGGCTTGTCATTATGACATATCATTATATACATTCATTATCTTCTTGTGTTGTATTTCTACTCAACCTAGGCATTGTAATGACAGTCAAGTTCATGTCACAAGGATTACGTACATTACCCAAATGCTGCGTACAGCTATGTTTTTGTTTTATGACACCTATGACCTAGTCAGGCAAATACACATACATGACTATGACACAACTGGAAATGTTGTATACCTTTACATATAATCTAGTCTATATCTGATACTAATTTAATAAAAATGTATACTTAAGAATACTCTTATTGCACTAAACTGATAGCAGTACTATATATTTGTTATGTTATGTTGTGCTACTGTGTATGAACTGGATACAGTGCAGTTAATTCACTCTTGTAAACTAGTATATGCATAGTATTAGTACGTTAGTTTTATTGTATTGATACATTGGACAAGATCATCATGATGTATATTGCTGTACCGTTTTGTATGAAATAAATTTCTGATTGAATTGATCAAAAAATGTCATGCCATTGTAAATGAAGGTACTAGAAGCATGAATTTGCTGGTTCAAAGTATTGGAAATATGTATGTGTACAACTCCTCTGTATTGGGCCTGAAATGGGTACTTGCAGTTTATACACACCTGTAAGCTTGTACATGCATAGTATTGTTACGTTAGTTTTATTACTACCTTATCGCTACCCGAGGAATGATGTCACTCCACCCGAGGAATGGTGTCACTCCATCCGCGGAATGATGTCACTCCATCCGCGGACTGATGTCACTACATCCAAGGAATGATGTCACTCCACCCGAGGAATGATGTCACTCCACCTGAGGAATGATGTCACTCCATCCGCGGACTGATGTCACTACATCCGAGGACTGATGTCTCGCTACTCGAAGACTGATGTCACTCCACTCGAAGGCTGATGTCACGCCACTCGAGGACTGATGTCATGCTACCCGAGGACTGATGTCTCGCTACCCGAGGACTGATGTCACGCTACCCGAGCACTGATGTCTCGCTACTCGAGGACTGATGTCACGCTACCCGAGCACTGATGTCTCGCTACCCGAGCACTGATGTCTCGCTACCCGAGGACTGATGTCACGCTACCCGATGATTGATGTTACGCTGAGGACTGATGTCACCCTAGGCGGTCCATGTATGTGACGGGCCCTGCACTTCAGCTAATATGCGATAAGACGTCGAGTTTCTCAGACGTTGATCGTTTATCAATGTCTGCGATGTTTACGACGTGATGAAGTGGACGTCGTCCAAATGGCTCCAATAGATGAGGTTGTGCCGGGTCACATAGGAAACTGACTGCTCATTCCTGGAAAGGTAAACTTTGTCATAACGTCTGTGGCAGAGAGGGTAAACAGTAAACGTTTATAATCGTGTCACAGCAGCCTGGAGGGACTGCCACGGCAGCCTGGAGGCACTGCCACGGCAGCCTGGAGGCACTGCTGCTTGTAACTTGTAACCGCCTTAACATTCCCTCACGATTAACTGCTCCCATCACGAATCAGTTGTGCGAGCGCGCGTGTGGGTCTGTGTGCGTGCGTGCGAGTGTGTGTGTGTGTGTGTGTGTGTGTGTGTGTGTGTGTGTGTGTGTGTGTGTGTGTGTGTGTGTGTGTGTGTGTGTGTGTGTGAGAGAGAGAGAGAGAGAGAGAGAGAGAGAGAGAGAGAGAGAGAGAGAGAGAGATAGAGAGAAAGAGAGAGAGAGTGTGTGTGTGAGTGTGTTTATGTGTGTGTGTTCGTGCATGCTTGCGTAAGTGTGGGACGGATACTTTTTGTTGCTTTTTGTCAAATTATACTTATTTCATAGTTTGTTCGACGTTTTTTTTATCAAATCTGAAAACACAATTGCGTAAACGAGTTAATATTTTGTAGATATAAATGGGTTTTATTTTTCTCTAAATGATTATGATATGAAACGAGTATTGCATTGAAGAAGAGTCTGGTTTCGACTCCCTAGTACGGTTTTCCGGATGCGAATTTCCGTTCGCGCCAATAGAAACACGTGTGCACACATGCATATCCTCGTATCCACGCGTGCGTTCAACCCAACACGCGACGTCATGTTGGATTACGTCATAGAACATCCGGCGTCTACGTATAGCGTATTAAACACTAACACATTTATACCAGGCTAACACAAGTTATACACACGGGTCATGCTTATATAAAATACATGTTCTGAGACAAAATAAATAGATCGGAATATACAAAGTACCGAATGGTGGATTTGAACCTGTATGTAGGAGGCGTTACCTGGTCACCAACTATAGTTACGATTTATCCATGGTTAAATATAAAGAGTTCCTATGAAACTATAGATTATGTGTAAACATCTTGGAGCATATATATACTGGATAAGATTGATGGGTAGTAATTACGTTTTAATGCAGCGTGGTGTCAAAGCTTTCTGTTGAATTAATGTGTTAGTCGGTCGCTAAATGCGTATGAATACATTTGTCAGTAGGCCGCGTGACGTAAGAATGTGCACTATTCACTGGTCATTGCAAAAATGGAGATGATCTGGTTTGGGAATGATTTATGGGTAACAAGTAAGCAGGTGATTAAATAGACGTCAAGTTATTGTATTGTGCAATTTAAAGGAGCGTCTCTTTCTCCCCGATGATGTGCTTGTTGCAGACGTTGACCCGCCAGCCCCTCGAGCCTTTGTGTTTTGTGAAAGCTTTGTTATGCTCCTCCCTAGCCACGTTGCCAGACCATTAAGTACTGTTTTATCGTTTGATGTCCTCTTATCCCTCGACCTTTCCCTCTGTCTGTGGGTCTGTTGCTTTCTAACCACATTGTCTACATGCTCTGCTTCTTGTTTCCCAATGATCGTTCTGTTTATTTTGGGTGTTGTATTCGTGTTTACATTACTTTCTTTTCTGTCCATGGTACCCCGAACATTCTATTCGGGAAACACATTGCTTGTTAAATATTCAAGTTACCAAAAAAACATTATAATTGGAAACTGAGCCCAGGAAATTGGTTGCAACCAGGTGTAATGTCACCTACATTGTCATCAACTGCTACATAGGAACTATCAAGACCGTTCTGTGGAGTCGCAGAATTAATGAGCTGCATTATACGGGAATACTAAACTGCTCCGAATACGTAGTGGTGACGTCAATGGTGCACCATCGATCGCCATTTGGCACTTGCTTTCGTGCGTGTACATCGCCGCCTTGTTACGACTGGGCAAAGTGACGTGCGCGTGCGTGCGTGCGTGCGTGTGTATGCGTGCGTGCGCGTGCGTATGTGTGTGTGTGCGTGTGTGTGTGTGTGTTTGTGATTGTATATGTATATGAGTATGTACGTGTGAGTACGTGTATACGTGTGTGTATGTTTGCGTATGTGCCTGTGTGCGTGCGTTTGTATGTGTGTGTGTGTGTGTGTGTGTGTATTTGCGCGCATGAGTGTGTGCATGTGCGCGTGAGTGTGTGTGCCTGTATGTGCTTGTGTGTATGTAATATGTGTGTATGCTTGAGAGATACTTGTATCTGTATACGAGGTGTAACATACTATGTACAATATGTAAGGGTGTGTACAATGTGTACAATATGTAATCAGTGTATAACGTGTAAGCTGTGTACAAGGTGTATTCTATGTAATCGATGTACAAGGTATACTCTATGTATGAGGTGTAATCTATGTACAATGTGTA
>OZ023207.1:32014548-32027048 GCA_963995525.1 Escarpia spicata | reverse complement strand
ACCGGTCACGTTGCAAAATGTCTGCCCGATGGAGCAGATAAGTGACGTCACTAGTGGAACGGCCCACACACCGTCGGACAGTCTATGCGGCTAAACTGTGTTGTGGGAAACAGTAGCAATTCGGGTTTGACTGGAAATTCGGTGTACATCTTCCCCAAAGATACAATTTGTCGGTAGAAAATTGAATATTTAGTGTGTAAAGCCACCAGGACAGGATCCATGCTACGCCTACCGCATCACTTGCGGTGCAGTCTGCTGGTGAACATATCACATGAGGTGGAAGATGGGCTTCAAAATACAGTCAGATGTCAATAAATTAACAGTCCTTAAAACAACTCAAAAGAAGCGTCAAGATGCAAACGTGTACCACCACAACGCCACTCGCCCTGTCACCACAACAGAGTCAACACCCAGCCGTCAGTTGTTGGACCCTCTCGACATGTTCATGCTTCGGCCTGTATGATACCGCACCGACACCTGGCAATTTAACATCAACAGAAACAATATGAATCTCTCCAACGTCATCATATCTATCTCCAAAATATATTAATTATGATAATCGTATCCATCGGTCTCGGTAACAGAAATGATCAGTCTACAGTTAGTGTTCCCATTGGTTGCCATGTTAGTGTTTTGTATGATTATAAGACAACGTGACCTGCACACATTCTGAAACTTCTTACCTGCTGTTACCATCATCTCGTTGACATGCTGGTCGAGTTTAGTCACAATTTAATATGTCTAGCTCTCGTAAAATGCCTGTATGTATGACACTCGTCAATATTTACGAATTTATGAAAGCAGTACTCCGGCTAAAGGGTCAAATAGCCAAATTGCTGCTAAATATCCTTCCGCTTAGTAAAATCAGCTACAAATACACCATTTTACTGTCAACAGCTTCTACAATCACACCTGAAAATCTGCCTACCCAAGTGCACTTATGTCAGAACATGTGAATTTTGTAAACAATTATTTCTCAAATATACACTGCCCTTTTTCGAACGAAACAGGAAGTCTAACTGGGGCCTTACCCCAGAGGAGACACCGCTCTCGGCCGGCCGACAGTCATTTTATGAGCTGGTCGCGCGCGGGGCAGTTGTCAACCAGTCAGGGCGGTCCAGGCTGGCGGCTGTGTTTCACTAGTGACGTCACACAGTCTCAGTCAGCCGCTGTCATTCGACAGTTTCCGTAAAGCAACGATTCCATATGTTCGGAAACGCGTACCGAAAAGCAAACGGAATGGAGAATACCTCTGTAGTGACGTCACCGATTCATGTGCAGACACGATTCGAAGCGGAGCGATTCATCAACATATTCTCAAAAGCATCCTTTGAAAGTGCATACATCATTTGTTATTATGAAACACAGCACATTTTATTCCGGGATATGGCCTTTAAATATAAAATGTTTGTGTATTACGTGTTTAAATATTTTTACGTAATTTCTAATGGCCTTCAATTGCTCGACGCCAGATATTGAGAAGAATTGCTGCAGCATAATGCATACACGCAGCAGCTGTTTGAAACGCGAGTCGCATTCTTACAACAGGACGTGCCCTTCTTGGGACATTGCCCCCCGTGGAATTTCAATAAAACGCACAGGTTTTACGGCAATATGGCTGCTACATAGAATTGTTATGCGAAGTGGGTAAGCGCTTCTATTTTATTACATGACCGAATAATGAAGTGTCAGTGATCTTGAAACAACGTCGATGATTCATTGCACCCTGAACAATAGTTTCTGAAGATGGAAAGACACATTTTCTACAAAGTACCATGGCGGGACTGGATGAAAGCACTGCAGCGGGCTGGTATATGGTAATAACGAGTCAAGCAAAAGGTACAGTTGTCATAAATGTCGAATCGTAATTTTTTGTATAACGTATGCTTGCCTTACTCAATTTTAGCACCGGTTTCAAAGCGAAAATCAATAACAGGCCCCCTATGCCGAACAAAAGAATTACCGTATCGATGGCCATAATTTCGTCTACGGCCGCTTTACCCACATCTCCCCCGGGGCGCAGTATAATTACGCCAGGAATGCTAGCCAATCATGGCGCTCCCGGTAGTCGTCTGTACAATGGGCACTAATTACAACCACGTCGCTCGCAGGACGATATGGCATTAAACAAACAGTCGTTCACGGTCGATGCGGCTATACGAGTATCCAATTATATATTTGGTTACAATCGTTTCCGTCAAGGGAAGTGACGTCATGTATTCCTCATTGTCACGGACTATGTGTGTATGTAGGCGCGTGCAACCGTCAAGGGACATATCATTAGTGCCCTTTTGGATTCATGTCATAACGAATGAAATAACTGTAATTTTGATTCCGTTCCTCTTCTGTGATTTCTTGCACCGAGCTACACCATATCGGTAACACGAAAACAGGCGTACGTGAAAACTTTACAACTGTTATACGGAACATAGACCTTAGTTTATGATATGTGTAAACTCGTGGTGACAGGCTGGCGGTAGGTGGGCACAGCAGTGATGGATCGAAGGATCATCCTCTTGTTTTTGGCAACATTTGAGATGGTACTTACTTCTCACATGTCAATTTTGCTCCAAGCAATTGTACGATTTGACGACATATCCACTGCAGGTCGTGACGTACAACACCACTTGTCGTTATGGTATCATCCAAGTCGTTCTTGTTGCCCGCCAAGTAGAATGGGCGACTTTTGGTGTATCTTCCCAAAATACACGTAATGTGGGACGGACAACATTAACTAAGTTTCACAACTGCATCAGGGGTGAGACGGCAATAGATTGTACACGGGCAGATGTTATAATGTATTCTGGGCTGGATGGATAAGTTAACAATATAGTTCCTTTAAGCTTTCTCAGCACATGAAACATTAATTAACTGATTTCGTGAGGAAAATTCGTGAACACGTCATACCTCTTGTTTCAGAAAAAAATCACCCAAATCTGATACATCTCAATTTCGTTCCAATTTGGTGACGCATTTTGAAATATAGGTGCGTTCTGCTACATGGCCATCGTGCGAACACGCGAGCGACTACCGTAGACTTTTTCTACACCGTAAAATATATAATGCTGAAGTCAATTTAATATTTACAGAACCAACGCGTCCCTTGTAAAAGTGCTTGAAAAAAATCACAGATCACATCAAAACGCAATTTCCATGGGGACTGTTTCAGTAGGTAGTGGCGGACGGACACTAAATGTGGTCTTACGCCATCACGTGACGTCGTGTCCCTGCCCTCTCGATCAACATGGCGCTCCAACAGCCGCGTCACAGCGCCATCTACAGGCCATAAGTCGATACGATTTGCAACTCATAGTAGGGACAAAACGTTGAAAGAAGACGATTGTCATTGAAGTTCTGACGTCCCCCAAATGTTCCGTTACTAAAAAAAACAGCAATCAAACGTGGCAGTTACAATTTTCTCGAATCTGAAACACCACCATACACACGCACGCACGCACGCACGCACGCACGCACGCACAAACACACACGCACGCACAAACACACACACACACACACACACGCACGCACGCACGCACACACACACACACATATATACATGTATATATATATACATCATATGAAACTAGGACAACTTAGAAATCAAGACATAGGCTACTTTATTGAAATGTTTATATTACAGGGACCCGATGTCGTTTCGGCAAAGTTAGACTTGTAAACGTAAGTGGCAGACACGCTCGATCACTTCAGAGATGTCTACATTGGCTTTCCATCTGGACTTGGATTATTATTGCGATGTGCAGTATTACACGTATCAGGCGTTTCCATCTAAATACCCGAATCTCCACATCCACGCTCAGTGACGCAGGAAAGCCGAAACAGCATATGTCGTTTATTTATGATCTACGGATTGTTCTCATAGTTGAAATTATAACAATGCAACCATTTCTCCAAAGCAACACCAACGTTTCGGAAAGAACTCCCTCTGATGTTTAGTTCAGCAGGACACATACGCATGTTCGCCTCCTGATAACTTATATATTAACCACATAATCCCCACAGCTCCCTAATATACTCATACGTTGCATGCTTAATAATACAAATGTATTGGTTTCATTGTGGACCAACCCGTTCTCTTTTGATGCGCCGCTGAGCTCAGACTTTCTTGGATTTAGGCTCGACAGAAATTTTCGTATTATATTATAAGGTATTTTAAGATCATAAAATGAAAACATTCGTATATTGATTCTAACCTAGAAATAAAAATTAATGGCCGTACCACGGTGCAAATAAGTTGGCGTTAAAGATCAGGAGCTTCCGATTCGATAAACTAAGAACGTCTGTGCCGAAAATACGAATGTGATGTGGCCCGTTGTCTCCAGCTGTTCACCGTGTACCGAACACCGACGTGACAGACGTACGGCGTCATCAAACAACTTACAAGATGGCGTTGTCCGGCGCCTGTTAATTTATACGGGCTACATTCGGGGAAGATGAATATGGATTGTCGTATTATTGGATTATTGGATAGCCTGCGTAATGGAAATCAATTTACCGACGACACGCCGTTGTAAGGATTTACGAGGGAGGATGTCTAAACGGAGAGGTGACAGTGGTCACTACAAGATGACCGGTACAACATCAACTTTCGTATATCACAGTTCCTATGCAAATATCCATCGGGGCTAATAAATTAATATCATGTAATAACTTTAGAACTATTTACGAACGTTAGTTTCTTATTATTATACATACTTTACCAATATAATATACCAATAAAATATAGAACTGCTAACAACAGTCTTTGAATAGAAAACATTGTCAGATGTGTGTGAGTGTGTGTGTGTGTGTGTTTGTGTGTGCGTGCATGTGTTGGTTGTGTGTGTGTGCGCGCGCGGACGCACGGGATTGTGTGTGCGTGTGCGTATGTGTGTGTGCGCGCGCGCGATCGGGTATGTGCGTGGGTATTTGTGTGTGTGTGTGTGTGTGTGTGTGTGTGTGTGTGTGTGTATGTGTGTGTGCGTGTGCGTGTGCGCGCCCGTGTGCTTGTGTGTATTTGTTTTGCATTTTATAGTCACCTTTATATTAATCTTGAAATAAGTATGTGAACAAATGCAACACTTTAATAATAATAATAATAATTTGTATTGATACATAATGTTAAGTATAGCACATATGTAGCAGTAATATGAAACATGTATACATTACGTAACCATTGCAACAAAGCAACACATTGCTTGTGTTCCTTATTCATGTCATATTTGAAATGAAAACTATAATTCGTGTCAAAAACAACATAACACATAAACATATTCACAATAAACTAACTAATTATTTAATAGGTGCATCTTAACATGACAACATTATACGAGTACAGTAACACTGAACACCAGGTACATCTTAACATGACAACATTATACGAGCACCGTAACACTGAACACAGGGTACATCTTAACATGACAACATTATACGAGTACCGTAACACTGAACACTGGGTACATCTTAACATGACAACATTATACGAGTACCGTAACACTGAACACTGGGTACATCTTAACATGACAACATTATACGAGTACCGTAACACTGAACACTGGGTACATCTTAACATGACAACATTATACGAGTACCGTAACACAGAACACCAGGTACATCTTAACATGACAACATTATACGAGTACCTTAACACTGAAGACTGGGTACATCTTAACATGACAACATTATACGAGTACCCTAACACTGAACACTAGGTGCATCTTAACATGACAACATTATACGAGTACCGTAACACTGAACACCGGGTACGTCTTAACATGACAACATTATACGAGTACCCTAACACAGAACACTAGGTGCATCTTAACATGACAACATTATACGAGTACCGTAACACTGAACACGGGTACATCTTAACATGACAACATTATACGAGTACCCTAACACTGAACACTAGGTGCATCTTAACATGACAACATTATACGAGTACCGTAACACTGAACACTGGGTACATCTTAACATGATAACATTATACGAGTACCCTAACATTGAACACTAGGTGCATCTTAACATGACAACATTATACCAGTACCCTAACACTGAACACTAGGTGCATCTTAACATGACAACATTATACGAGTACCGTAACACTGAACACTAGGTGCATCTTAACATGACAACATTATACGAGTACCGTAAGACTGAACACCGGGTACATCTTAACATGACAACATTATACGAGTACCGTAATACAGAACACTAGGTGCATCTTAACATGACAACATTATACGAGTACCGTAACACTGAACACTAGGTGCATCTTAACATGACAACAATATACAAGTACCGTAAGACTGAACACCGGGTACATCTTAACATGACAACATTATACGAGCACCGTAAGACTGAACACCAGGTACATCTTAACATGACAACATTTTACGAGCACCGTAAGACTGAACACCAGGTACATCTTAACATGACAACATTATACGAGTACCGTAACACTGAACACCAGGTACATCTTAACATGACAACATTATACGAGCACCGTAAGACTGAACACCAGGTACATCTTAACATGACAACATTGTACGAGTACCGTAAGACTGAACACCAGGTACATCTTAACATGACAACATTATACGAGTACCGTAAGACTGAACACCAGGTACATCTTAACATGACAACATTATACGAGTACCGTAAGACTGATCACCAGGTACATCTTAACATGACAACATTATACCAGTACCGTAAGACTGAACACCAGGTACATCTTAACATGACAACATTATACGAGTACCGTAAGACTGAACACCAGGTACATCTTAACATGACAACATTATACGAGCACCGGAAGACTGAACACTGGGTACATCTTAACATGACAATATTATACGAGTACCGTAACACTGAACACCAGGTACATCTTAACATGACAACATTATACCAGTACCGTAAGACTGAACACCAGGTACATCTTAACATGACAACATTATACGAGTACCGTAAGACTGAACACCAGGTACATCTTAACATGACAACATTATACGAGCACCGGAAGACTGAACACTGGGTACATCTTAACATGACAACATTATACGAGTACCGTAACACTGAACACTGGGTACATCTTAACATGACAACATTATACGAGTACCGTAACACTGAACACCGGGTACATCTTAACATGACAACATTATACGAGTACCGTAACACTGAACACTAGGTGCATCTTAACATGACAACATTATACGAGTACCGTAACACTGAACACCAGGTACATCTTAACATGACAACATTATACGAGTACCGTAAGACTGAACACCGGATACATCTTAACATGACAACATTATACGAGTACCGTAAGACTGAACACCGGGTACATCTTAACATGACAACATTATACGAGTACCGTAAGACTGAACACCGGATACATCTTAACATGACAACATTATACGAGTACCGTAAGACTGAACACCAGGTACATCTTAACATGACAACATTATACGAGCACCGGAAGACTGAACACTGGGTACATCTTAACATGACAACATTATACGAGTACCGTAACACTGAACACTGGGTACATCTTAACATGACAACATTATACGAGTACCGTAACACTGAACACCGGGTACATCTTAACATGACAACATTATACGAGTACCGTAACACTGAACACTAGGTGCATCTTAACATGACAACATTATACGAGTACCGTAACACTGAACACCAGGTACATCTTAACATGACAACATTATACGAGTACCGTAAGACTGAACACCGGATACATCTTAACATGACAACATTATACGAGTACCGTAAGACTGAACACCGGGTACATCTTAACATGACAACATTATACGAGTACCGTAAGACTGAACACCGGATACATCTTAACATGACAACATTATACGAGTACCGTAAGACTGAACACCAGGTACATCTTAACATGACAACATTATACGAGCACCGGAAGACTGAACACTGGGTACATCTTAACATGACAACATTATACGAGTACCGTAACACTGAACACTGGGTACATCTTAACATGACAACATTATACGAGTACCGTAACACTGAACACCGGGTACATCTTAACATGACAACATTATACGAGTACCGTAACACTGAACACTAGGTGCATCTTAACATGACAACATTATACGAGTACCGTAACACTGAACACCAGGTACATCTTAACATGACAACATTATACGAGTACCGTAAGACTGAACACCGGATACATCTTAACATGACAACATTATACGAGTACCGTAAGACTGAACACCGGGTACATCTTAACATGACAACATTATACGAGCACCGTAAGACTGAACACTGGGTACATCTTAACATGACAACATTATACGAGCACCGTAAGACTGAACACCAGGTACATCTTAACATGACAACATTATACGAGTACCGTAACACTGAACACTGGGTACATCTTAACATGACAACATTATACGAGTACCGTAACATTGAACACTGGGTACATCTTAACATGACAACATTATACGAGTACCGTAACACTGAACACTGGGTACATCTTAACATGACAACATTATACGAGTACCGTAACACTGAACACTGGGTACATCTTAACATGACAACATTATACGAGTACCCTAAAACTGAACACTAGGTGCATCTTAACATGACAACATTATACGAGTACCGTAACACTGAACACTGGGTACATCTTAACATGACAACATTATACGAGTACCGTAACACTGAACACTGGGTACATCTTAACATGACAACATTATACGAGTACCGTAACACTGAACACCGGGTACATCTTAACATGACAACATTATACGAGTACCGTAACACTGAACACTGGGTGCATCTTAACATGACAACATTATACGAGTACCGTAACACTGAACACCGGGTACATCTTAACATGACAACATTATACGAGCACCGGAAGACTGAACACTGGGTACATCTTAACATGACAATATTATACGAGTACCGTAACACTGAACACCGGGTACATCTTAACATGACAACATTATACGAGTACCGTAACAATGAACACCGGGTACATCTTAACATGACAAAATTACATTAAAGCAGAATTTAGCATATGTTTGCTAGAATTAGAAGCTTGGTCCTTTTGTTTGAACATATGAAGAGATGTATAGTATTGTAAATAGTTATTTGTAATAAATGTATTCCAGATTTTAGGACCAACATAAGCCAAAGACAATTGTCTGCAATTAGTCTTGCAGTATGGTATTTTATATGTTACTTCCTGCCTTGTATTATATTTATGTGTGGATATTTGCAGGACAAATACATCATGATATATATCTGGCAACGCACCCCTATTATGCTTGTACATTAGAATACAGCATAAGTATTTATATACGTCATAAATATTAATTATTTGATAAGATATAAATACAAGCTGCGTATGATCAATTAATCCTACATGACCTATTACACCTAAAACTCTTTTTTTGAGTAAATGAACTTTAGCAAGGTATATATTTGGGGCCCTTCCCAAGACGACATTACAGTAAGTGACATATGGGTATATAAACATGTAATACAGGTTTAACAATGATTTATTATCTAATTTGTTTGTCACCTTTTTATAATACCAATATTCTTAAACATTTTATTTGATATATATTTAATGTGTTTGCTCCAGTTCAATTTATTATTTATAAGCAGACCCAAAACCTTTATCTCATGTACAGTGTTAATTTGTATGCAATCTATGCAAATGTTATTACTTCTTTCTCTTACACTGATCGTATTACTAAAGGTCACTGTGTGAGTTTTCTGTATATTCAAAGAAAGTTTATTAATTTTAAGCCATAAAGATAATTTGTTTATTTCAGAGTTCAGAGCATCTTCCATTTCATCTATATTGTTGCCTTGTATAAAGATGCTCGTGTCATCAGCAAACATAATGGTAAACGTTGTGTCAGATAAAGTAGATATATCATTTATATAGATAAGAAAGAGTAAAGGTCCCAGAATTGAACCCTGCGGAACACCACATGTTATGTTTTTAAGGGAAGATTTTGTTCCATAAACTTTTACTCGTTGATGTCTGTTACTTAAAAAATTACGAATCCATTGGAGTATATTCCCTCTGATTCCATAATGTGTTAATTTTCTCAATAATATATTATGATTAACGGTATCAAAGGCTTTGGATAAATTCAGAAATAACCCAATTACGTGCTCTTTGGTACCGATTGCCTTACTAATTTTGTGAATTAGCAGTGAAATATCAGTGGAATATCCTTTCCTAAATCCAAATTGGGAATTATACAAGATGTTATGTTTCATTATGTAATTCATTAATCTATTGTACATTAAACTTTCAAACACCTTTGAAAATACAGGCAAGACATAAATAGGCCTGTAATTATTAATTAATGATGTATCGCCATTTTTAAAAACGGGAACAATATCAGCTATTTTTAGTTGATCAGGAACATATCCTTAATCAAATGATAAGTTTACAATGTAACTTAAAGGATCAAGTAGGTTGGAGAAGGCCTGCTTGACAATAATAGGTTTTATGCCATCCCATCCAGGACTAGAGTTTTAAAAATTCTTAATAATTCCCTTTATCTCAACTGGTGTGGATGGCGACAGATACATTGAATTTTTATAGACTCCTTGGAGGTAGTCATCCGGACTCTCTGATATGACTGGTATTTTATCAGCCAGTTCTGGACCTATACTTGTAAAATATCCATTAAATTTATTAGCTATGCATTTTTTATTTTTGGTTAATTTACCGTCAATTAGTAATTTATCGTTAGATAAAATGCTACTTTCCTTCCTATAATATTCTTTAAAACTATCCAAGTTTTTTTGCAAATTACCCTTGTGCTGTTGAAGGTCACGTCGATAGTATTCTCTTTCTGCTACAGTAATAATACAATTTAATTTATTTCTTTATCTTTTATAATTAGTTTCATTGAAGACAGTCGGTTTTTTTTCTCAAGTAGTATATATACAATTTGTGTTTAGTTCTAATGGAGTGTCGGAGTCCCATAGTAATCCATGGTTTATGTTTTCTTGTCCTAATATTTGTCTTAGCTAACGGAAATGAATTATTGTATGCAACTAATATCTCATAATGAATATAGAACAACTTTCTTGAAGATCTCTGCGTGCATAAACTTTATCCCAGCATATTAGATCTATACTCTCTTTGAATGTAGCAGTAGTCTGCGCATTATATATTCTAGTCGCTATTGTCGTTTTTACCTTTGTGCTATTAGTATGTTTAGTGAGCAAAAATATTGGTAGGTGGTCAGAAATATCTGTATATATTATCCCATGCAATTGATAATTTGCACCAATTAAATCATTGCTGTATATATTATCGATGACAGTGGCAGTTGTTGCTGTTATTCTAGTAGGCTTGCTGATAAGGGGTATAAATGCTTGTTGGAACATTGCATCTATGTAATCTTGGGTGTCCGTGTGACTATCATACTTAGATTAATGTTAAAGTCGCCCATTATGTAACACTGTTTATTATCAACCTTGAGAGTTTGTATAATATTGATAACATGTTCTGAGAAAGCAGTAATGTTTGTATTAGGTGGTCGATAGACAACACCTACAGTTGTTTTCTTATTGCATGTATTAGACTGAGTCTTGACTTCAATAAAAACACATTCAAAATATTCAGTTATGATACTCATTTCTGGTAATTCAGTACTCAAGGGATTTACGAGGATACACCACCTCCCTTCTCTGAAGGCCTAGTAAAATGTATACTTTTGTACTCTGGCAATTCATATAGACCAAGATTGTTATTATGTAACCAAGTTTCGCTTAGACCGATGACCGAGAACCTGTTATCGATCAGTGACAAGAAATCACCCAATCTGCCAATGTTCTTTGGCAAGCTTCGGATATTTAAATGCATAAGTGAAAACTCGTCATCAGAGATATTATTTCTTTTTGTAACTCCATTAATGTCATCTTCAAGATAATATTTAGTTTAAACATTATAATTGCTAATACAAAAAAAATATGTATGTGGTACTTATCCGGTTTGTGCATTATTCAGAAACCACGTTTATTTTAAATATATTGTAGTTAGTTTTATATTTATATTTGACCGATTGAGAGCGCGCTGAACAGAACTGCTACGTCACAACCCATATATACATCCTCGCTAACTGAACCATTTTGCAAAACGTCAGCAAGACTGTTGAAAAATACCTAGCAAGAAATTAGAAATGTCGGCATATAGTAGTAGTAGGCCTCCCTGTCCCGAAGGACAAAAGGTTAATACTTTGACTTCCGGTGGGGAACAGAGTGTTGGCGCATATATGCTCAGCAAGTTCACTTTGCCTGATTCAGTAAACAGACGGAGGGATAGGATGCGTTCTATGTAAGCGGGTTTTATTGTCTATCTCCCGCAGCGAACCGTTTGCTGCGAGGCGTGTCTCTTGAAGAGATGCAATGTCCACATTTAGTCTGTTGAGCTCTCTGTCGATAACAGCTGTCTTCCGTGCGTGCGTAATCTGCGT